>CM056492.1:1662416-2262416 GCA_029783415.1 Anisodus acutangulus | reverse complement strand
TATTTTCTGGATGATGATCTAGATGATACTCCCACTAATGTAGATGACAACACACCCACTAGTGCACCTTCAACTGAAATGACTCATATTCCCCCTAGTATGAGACGAGGTCCAGCAAAACGACCATTAAAATCAGATGCATGAACATTTTTTTAATAGGGACGTAGAGAATCAAGTAGCTAGATGTAAAATTTATAAAGATGTTTAAAATTGAAAAAGATCACGGTGGGACGGGGGGTTTAATGAAACACATAGCAAGGGCTCATCCAGCTAGATATGCCAATACAAGGCTTCAAAATCTATTGATAACAAGACCATATTCTTGGGTGACTCTTTACATTATATTATACTATAACACTATGAAGTAGTGAGTTATTTGACATAGATACACCGACACAAAATTATCATTTTTAGCTCATTTCCTGTTATGGTGTTTGACTAAGTTCCAAGTGTAGAAATAGAAAGAGTTTTCAAATTTGTGCTCTAAAAGACTAAAATAAAACATAAATATTTATGTCACTATAAATAATTTTATTAAGGATAAAATGGTGATTTTAAATTAACTATTTTTAAATATACATTTATCATTATTTATATGACAAACTAAAAGGAAAAGTGTGTGATAAATTAAAAATAAGACAAAAAGATAATAATTGTTGAGCTCTTTCCAAAATCAAATTTTAACTGAGTCAAATAAACTCAGTCCAATCTAAATGAGTTCACTCAAATTTAAATGTGATGTTGAAAGTTTCTACTGTTTGGATCTCACAAACAAATGTAACACAGTAATGTCATCTAATAATAATCAGGAAATTATTAGTTAGATGAAAAATGAATCAAATATAAATTTGTTACTTGTATAACCTTTTTGCTACAGGATATGAGTCACCTTAATTTGACTCATAATAATTACTTCCTCTGTCCATATTTATGTTTCACATAATTGCTGTAAGGTTATTTTAGCAATGAACTTGAAATCTTCTTAAGATTATTTTAAGACTGTATTATTAGAAGCAAACACTTAATCATTTGATAGTATTTCATCCTAACTAAATAAGCACTTATAATCATTTCTAGACTTTGAAACATTGAGGTCAAATACCACATAGGAAATTAAGTAAACAAAACGTATTCAAATTCACCTCCCAAGATAGGGGTAAGGTTTGCGTATATTTTATCCTTTTCAGATCTCACCGTGTGGGATTACACTGAGTATGTTATTTTTGTTGTAAAACGTATTCAAATTGGATTAGATCACTCACTCAGATTGAGATGAAAGGATCTTTTTGATAACTTTAGTTTAATAGTACTTAAACTAAATGTATTGTATTATATTGTATGAGAAGATCATTTAATTTATTAATAAATGAAAATTTTTAAAAATATATCATTTGCTCACTTACATTGCAAAAACAATAGCTCAAAATTTACATTACAAAGCTTTGGCCCAAAAACACTTTTATACAATATTATACACTTATATACAAAAGACTAGTAATTATGCATATAGGCGTTTGAATATATATACATATTTATACACCTATATACATAAACACCCATATACACTATTATACACTATTATAAACTCACTACTTTTGCCCCTCCCTATTTCTCCATCGCCAACCTCAACCACCTCAGGAGACCCCAGCGCCGTCATTTGTGCTCCAACCACCGGCTGCTCCACTATCACCACCATGAGTTTTCTGATAGATCTTTATCTAGATAATTTCTTATCAGATTTGAGCCACCACAGCGGTGGAGGAGGGCAGGTATGAGCCACCGGAAAAGTCATCGTCGTCAGAGAAAGAGAGAGGAAGCGCGACAAAGATCAAGGGGTTGTGGGTGTTGTTGCTGGAGCTATGGTAGGAGTTTGTCGGAGATGAAGGGAGGAGGAGGAGAGGCGTGACGTCGTGGCAGTTTGGTTGTTGGCTGCTCTAGTTCACCGGAGCTAGAAGCTCCTCGGTGGAGTAGCAAAGAAGACAAGTATGAGAGGGAGAAGGGCGTGCGAAGCAGTTGTCATTTGTACTTCTTTCGGGTTAATACTTTTGGTCCCTTTATTTTTTATAAATTATGATTCTAGTTTTAGTGAATATGATCGAGTATATTGCTCATGATTATCAATTGTTCTACCACTGAGTGACTCATGTGTTATGTTAAGATTGTATTGTTACTCTATAATTTTTTTCTAAATAGTTTAAATATAACATTTTTTCTACCTAAAAGGACCAAACACACATTTCAATTATTAAAAAATTAAATGTGTATAGTCAAATATAATAAGGACTCAAAATTTAGCAATAACTGATAAACCAAAAATATTATTTTCCTTTTTCACTTCATCTTTTAAGAATAATAAATCTTAATCCATATGTAGGTTGCTTCAAGCCAGCAAATAATAGTTACAAATTCTCCCTTATTAATATATATATATATATATATATATATATATATATATATATATATATATATATATATATATATATATATATATATATATATATTAATAAGGGAGAATAGGATAGGGTGGAACTTTGGTAGGATAGGGTGGAACTAACCCTTGCAACATTCCTTTGGTGAGCGATCGCACCTATATGAAGTTGAACCACTTCCACTTCCCCCTTAATTTTTGTTTTTCAGAATATTGTTCCTTTTACTAATTATTTCTTTTATTAGTAGTTATTTGGCAGCCCAAAGTCTTCATTCATGACTAAAAATTATGTTAGGTAAAATGTCAAATACATTGATAACTCCTTAAATAAACTTAGCATCATTTTGCATTTAGACACAGAACTTTTAGTGTCAATCTACTAATATACGTGCCTATTAAATCCTTCTTATTAATATGACAAATCGCGTGTATTCCATTCAAAATATAGTGCATAAAATAGCTTTAGACAAATCACTTATTATGAAATAATGGAGTTTTGCAGGGGGGGGGGGGGGGAAATGAATTTTAGCTTATATCCGATAAGTCTCCATTAGTCATCTTTCGTTCTCCTTCTTCCAAATTTATTTTGATTATTATGGAAAATGGGTGAGAAAGATTAATTTTGAATCTTGAAGTTTATGGATTCCAAACAACCTCAAGTAAATATAAAATAATAATTGAGTTCACAATTTAAAAAATATAAATATTTAATAGATTTTTAAATTAATAGAGTCTAGATAAAAGTTGCTGGAATCTTGTGAACCCACATGACATATTATTGATCCGCCTTTGATCTTCACCACCACTTAGCCCCATCTTCACCTCTACCTTCTCTTGTATCTGTCTAAATTATATACAATATTTTTTGTTTATGTGTCGAACTCAAGAAAACAAATAAGAAATTCAGTTATTTATCTGAAAAATATTTTTTGAGAAAACATTTTCCTTCGCGAACACGCACATAATAAGCAACAAGGTTATAAAGTAAAATGCTCAATCTTAGCTCTTTTCACCTTTAAATGAGTATTATGAAATGATAACAACACATAATCACAATTGAGACAACATCCTATATGTCTTTTGTTTTTGTCACTGACATGTCAATTAAATGCATTTTGTTTTCTTTGCTAGGTGGCAGTGAAGAATTTAATAGGTGAAAATCTTTCAATTTTAGGATTCAATAGGTCGAATTTCAAGATAAGATGTTTAATATAAACTGTTCTAAAATTGAGATTGTATATGGATTTGGCTAAGATAACCTAGAAAACCTATCATGGATTAGGTACGTAGTTTCCATACTTTATATGTGCACTTCAATAAAAGGAAAAAGCATTTGTTCAACAATATCACTTATTAGGTACCTTATCTTGTATTTCACCTTAATAGTTGTGTTAAATTAAGATAAGACAATTATTGATTACTTGTTTGTTTAGACAATGAGTGGTTATTTAACAAGTGTGATTTTACTTTCATATGTACTTTTCATATAACTTTCAAGTTATTAAATATTTTACTGCAGAGAAATAGGGACACATTGAGGTATCTATATCACATCAAGAGACCTTCCGATTTGAACAATGGTTACCAACAAGTCTACTCCAATGTACAAATTGAGAAGAAAATTGTAAACTATTAAGTCATTAGTTTCAATTTATACGACATAGTTTTATTGAACATGAAATTTAAAAAATAAAAAAAGATTTTTAATATTATAATCTAAAATAAATCTAAAAATTTGTGTGATTATAGATCATGTTGTTAAGCGTAAAATATAAATTTAAAATTAAATTATTATCAAATAACAAAATGTTAACATTCATTTTGAGATTAATTAAAAAGAAAAGTGTATAATATAAATTGAGGATGGAGTATGCAGGATCCAATAGCAGTCTTCCTAATCAATTCATTACGGTTGTCACTTCAATTATATTTTAATATTATTTTAGATTTTCTTATGGCTTTTAAAATTTCTGGATACTAAATTGTTTTTCAATTACTATATGAATTAAAAGTGACTGTTTGTGATTATTCTAAATTCTTTTTGGTGAATTTAAAAATCTAAGATAATGATTATTTTGTAATTATAAGGACTGAAAAATGACCATTGGCGAACTTTACCAACTACTATTCATTGCTATTTGATTCTGATTGGTCTGAACGAAAATATTTTGGAACACAAAAAATGATTTCCTTAAAAATGACTCCGCGTATAGCCAGATTTTAATGTATCGGTCTGTTTTTTTATTTTTTTACATATTTTTAATTGAAAAAAAAAGAACTTCATTCAATTAAGCATATATGACGACACCTATGACGAAATGAAACAAGATCAAATAAAAGGACCTGTAGGATTTTAAATTGGCAAACTTCCAACAAAAGAGTGCATATTACACGTTTGACGAATTGCACATCAAAATAAAAAAATGAAAGTAAAGAGTTTTTAAAGATATAATATAAGTTCACCTGCTAAGCTGTAGCCCGGAGATATATTTGAAAAAAATATTGATCCAAAGCAGATAATACGTACCAATAAGCTGAAGTTTAGAAGCTAAAGTTAGTGTTACAAAAAGAGTTCGGTGAGATGAACAAGAATTGTTTCTCTTTCTGTGTATCCCATGTAATGATTATTAATGAATAAAAAATGTTAATTTTTTATGTATACATAATTAATAATTTCCGAATTTTTTTTAATCTGAACCTCAAAGTCATGCCATTCTTTCTATGGAAAGAAAACAGAAGCCAGGTTATTAGATATCCCAGAAAATCTAAATTTTTTTGCATGTGACTTGTCCGCGATAACTTCTTCGGATTTACTTCACACATAAAAGCAAAAGGGGGAAAAAGACAGTTTGGTAAGAATTGCAATTAAAAATGAACTCACTATCATTTACGATTTCAACTCCCAGCTGATGGAAATTCTCCTCCACCTACAATTCTTCCAACTTCAACTAACACCATATAGTAAATATGGCCCTCCAAAAAAAAAATGGAAGAAAAATAATAATAACATATCCAATATAATCTCACAAATAGAATCTAGAAAGGTAGACGGTAGGCAGATCTTACCCCAACCTTGGAGGGTAGAGGGCCGGTTTCGATAGATCTTTTGCCTAGGAAAAAAAGAAGGGAAAAAGAAACTTAATTGAGTGGCAAACTCCTTCATTGACCTATCCCAAAGTCAAATGCAATTTACGTAATAAACCATTCATAATCACTTTCCTGATTTCTCCTTTCAGTGCTAATCATCATCATTTACCTAATAAACTTTGCCTTATTAAGGCTAATTGTAGTAAGTAAAACTATGGCACATTTTCCTTATCTTATACCACAATGCAGCAGATTCCTTCTCTTATGCTCCCACAACTTTGTACAATTAAAACCACGGCTTAACTAAAAAGCCCCCAAAAAATTGAAAATTACTCCAAAAACCGGGTTCGCCGAACCGGTCCAAAACGGCTCCGAAATCCACCAATAATCACCGGGTCATTTATGCAGTGATGAAAACCGGAAATTTTTTCATTTCCATTATTACCCTTGCATTGCTCACACTTATTAGCTTTCTTCTCCATTAATGAATTTTTCGTCATCATCGGGAAAGTATCTTGGATCCTCGGAAACGGATCCGGATCCGGATCCGGGTACGGATTATTCAGATGCATCAGATACCGATCCTCAGCGTAATTGTCGTTCAAATTCTCCAGCTCCGGCGAAATTTGATCATAAAATTGTGATCGGAAACCGAGGAGATTCATTTCCGGATGGTTTCGCCGGAGGAGAATCAGATTATTCACCGGAAACTCGTTCTCCTTCATGAAACCACCGCCGAACTCTGCCTTCGCCGCCGCCTTCCGGTTCCTCAATTTCCGCGACCGTTTTAAAACCACGAGAAAAAAACAATCCTTTTCGCGAGCAATTAAACCGAAATTCGCCTTACCGGTGATAGGAATTCTCCGGCGATCCTCGAACTTCGAGCTCTTCCGATCACACAAGTAAATTGAAATTTGATTCGGTGATATTCCGATCCTCTGGCTTAACATCAACTGAAACGCCTTGAATTCTAGCATAGGATAAACTCGTATACTTCCAATGTTCATCTCTCTTTCGCCGTCGAAAAATACCACGGGAAACTCCGGCCCTGCACCGCCTTCCACCATAACTCCGGCAAACAATACGTCACTTTCCGGCAAAAAAAGAGAGTTCTGGAAAGGATGTAATGAAAGGTTTATATATACAGGAGAAAATAGAGGTGAGGTTTAAGGCTTTTAAGAAGGGTAGATTAGTAAATAAGATAAGGCGGTGGGGATAATTGTGGAATAAAGTATTGGTAATGAAGAAGACAGAGTAGCTTCCAGGTGCTTTTATTGGTTGGGGTGGGGTAAATTGAGTGTAGTGGTTGTTGCTTGGGGATCACGTAATTTAAAATATGATTTTTTATTTTTTTGTAAATGTGAAGTGTTTTAAAAGTAAATATGTGTAACAAATATCATTTTATATGTTCTCTTTCGTAAAACGCCTATTTTTGTCATCACGCCACATTTTTAAAATTATTTTTTATTTTAATATCATTTTTGGATTCGATTAATCTTATTCGCCTCGTGAAGTCTTACTTGGAAGGTAAAACACAAAAAAATGAATATGCTAATATAACTATTTAATCAAGAGGATTTTTTATAATATTGATATTTTGACCGATTAATCTTTCGATATGACAATTTTAATAATCATTGTTCATTACACTTTCTCCTAACCGCTTAGCCTATAATAGAATTTAAGGGGTCATTTGATACGAAAAATAATGTGAGATATATTATAATTAAATTTGAGATTAATTTTATATTATATTTCATAAAAGGTATAAGTAAAGTCCAAACTTATTTTTGAAATATCCTATCCCATCAAACTGGATCCCAATTCCAAATAGGATGATTTCTCGAATTAAATGTGGTGGTGGTTGCTTGGGGATCAAGTAATTTAAAACGTGAATAGTGTTTTAAAGTCCAACGGTGTAACAAATATTCCTTTTTATGTTCTCTTTCATAAATGCTGATGTTTGTCGCCACGCTATATTAATATAGTAAATGTATTTCTCCTATTTTTTTCATTGTCAATCATATTCCATTTTATTTTGAAAATAATTGTAGGAATAATTCTTGAATGTTTCAAGATGTAGAAACCAGTTTACTGTGATACGTACTCCATCTGTCTTAAATTATTTATTATTTTTTATTTATATACTTTTTAAAAAATATTAATTATGAGAAATATTTAATTTATTTTATCCTTATTTATATTTAAGATATAATCTTTCTTTATTAAATAATTACTCTATTTATGTGTCATCTTCTTTAATGATAAAAGGTAAAATAGAGAAAAAATAATTAACTATGTCTTAAACTTTTAAAATGACAAATAATTTGAGATAACTATTTTAAATAACACAATAAATAATTTGAAATAGAGGGAGTAAGTTAGACATGTCCATGACTCGGGTCGGGTCGGGTCAGGTGACTTGTCTTAAATTATTTATCATTTTTTATTTATATACTTTTTAAAAAATATTAATTATGAGAAATATTTGATTTATTTTATCCTTATTTATATTTAAGATATAATCTTTCTTTATTAAATAATTACTCTATTTATGTGTCATCTTCTTTAATGATAAAAGGTAAAATAGAGAAAAAATAATTAAATATGTCTTAAACCTTTAAAATGACAAATAATTTGAGATAACTATTTTAAATAACACAATAAATAATTTGAAATAGAGGGAGTAAGTTAGACATGTCCATGACTTGGGTCGGATCGTGTCAGGTGACTTTTTTTTCTGCTTGTCTGACCCTGACCCTGTTTTATTTTTTAATTTTCAGACACTAGCCTGATCCTTCGGGGACCCTACGGGTCACGGATCGACCCTGACCCGCTCTACAAAATAAAATAAAACAGTAAGCAAACATTGCGATTCTACCCAATCTGTTATCCGATATAATTTGTCACCAATTAAAAATTACAACAAATAGAAGCATGAAATCATAAAAAATTACATAAAAAAGAACTGAAACAGATTCCACAAAAAAATTACAAACCAACATCACGATAATTCATCAGCATCATCATTATCATCACCATCACTAGATTCTTCTTCGTTTGTCCCTTCACCTATATAAGTAAAAACTAAATATTAATAAAGGAAATTATGTGCGGGTCGGGCCGGGTCGGGTCGGTGATCGGCCGGGTCAGACGGATAAAAAATTCTAATCCTGGCCCGACCCCTACATATGAACGGGTCCTCGCTTTTTCGGGTCAGGTGACTCACGGGTCAGATATAAGCTGACCCTGACTAGAATTGCCTTTGCCTTCACTAGAATTTTTTGTTGAGATTCAATAGTTTAAAATTGTTCTTTTTCTATTTGTGCATTTTTTATTTTTTCAACAAAGAAATTCCATCGAATCCCCTTTTATCAACCTAGCTCTGCCCTTGGACATTGTTATACATTAGCAAAATTTTCGTCAATTCACTACCTAATGTGCTAACATTATTATTAATATTTGATAAATATATGTTCAGTAAGATGTTGTTCATTTATTTATATCGTAATATAAATTGAGATCTTCTTCGAATTTAATGCACAAATAGATAGAATAGCAGTAAATAGCATCTTTCTAACATACTCCCTCCGGAATTAAAAATAGTGTTCATTTATCAACTAATGAAAGAATTAACCTTACTTTTTTAAAAATTTCCCCTTATTAAGTATTAGTTGTCCAAATCCAAATCCCAATACATATTTAATTAAGAGTATTTTAATCAAATTACTTACTTTTGTCTAGAGTTAGTATTTTCTTATGGGGTGTGCAAACGGCTAAGCCATATGTAGGCAAAGGGGGATCCAAAATCTAAAGTTCACGATTTCAATAATAATGTCAAGTTAAAATATATTTTATCTGCTTTACACCCGCAATTGATACTCTATGTTTTATTGGATCTGTTTCTTGTACTAGAATTTCGCCCCTTACAGCAGGAAGAAGCCGTTGTCATATTTGGAAGTAAATGTTCATCTAGCAATAGATGCATCAAATGACCAGCACAATCAAACATGTCAAGAGTGTGTTACAATCAAAGCACTACTCACAAGATTACAACGTATTTCCAACATATCTAAATCTCAGCTTGCCTTTTTCCCATAAGAAAAACATACACAAATGGAAATATTACCCACCCTTGTCATCGAAACATCTTTGGTCCAAGGTAAACATTTCAAATGTAACTTACATATCATGTCCATTTTCCCTTCACAAAATTCCCTTCAATCCCCCCGTTTAGTTGACCTCGAACTCTTTAAAAATGACACCGAATACGTGTTGGATTCTTCAAAATTAGTGCATTAATGGAAGATATGACATAAGTGCGGCAACATTTTTAGAGCGTTCGAACAAAATAGCTTGCAAATAAATACCTTCACATGTTCTCGTTTTCCCTCCTCGTCTCAAAATGATCAGGAATTCATAATTGGTAATGTAAGTAAATATTAATACATCCCTATCAATCTCGGATTTGACAAGTTACAACTATTTGCTGTGCCATTTTAATTTCTTTACAGGGACACCCACAATTGGCTATCAAAGTCTTAGCTCGAGGTATAAGGTTCCTCACACAACTCAATGCCATTATATGGCCAACTTAAAGTAACCATATACTATATAAGATGCAGTTTGAACTAGGGCTGCTTATTGGGCGGATTATTACGCTTATCGGTTATTGGCTTTTAAGTATATTAATCCGCTAGCCAACATATAAGTTATCAGTTGGTTCGGTATCGGGTTAGCACTTATCGGACGGTGTATCAATTATATTATGTAACAACTATCACTTTATAATACCTCCATAGTACCTACTATTTTAATGAAATTCAGTAATTCACCCACCTTAAAAAAAAAGGAATTTTCATTAAAAGCACATCCAAACCAAAAACTAATATCTGATCATCAGATCATGCATTTGAGTTCACGTGAAAACCCATTCTGCAGCAAACGGCTCGTAAGCTGCATGCAAAGACATTGCCTATAGGG
The DNA here is from genome assembly GCA_029783415.1 of Anisodus acutangulus. Classification (NCBI taxonomy): domain Eukaryota; kingdom Viridiplantae; phylum Streptophyta; class Magnoliopsida; order Solanales; family Solanaceae; genus Anisodus; species Anisodus acutangulus. The sequence continues at coordinate 2,251,918 of CM056492.1, read as the reverse complement.
TCTAAGTTAATTGTTTACATTAACAACCAGAGCAAGCAGCAGGTAGCAAACATTCTCTTTCAGATCAAAACCAGCCTAAACTGTATCAGCATCATTAATTTTTTTGAGAACAAGGATACCCTCTCCAGTGACAACGCAAATGCTCGGGTTAAATTATATATTAAGCTAATAGATATATATTACTGGTTCACTTAGCGAAAAAGAAAGTAGAAACAAAAAGAAAATAGAACCTTCAGCAAAGAAGACTAATCGTTGTTGAAAAAAAATACATTTTAAAATGTTAATCAAATTTGATGTATTGAATCTTGAGAAGGCAAAACGTGCCACATATTTTGGGACGGAGAGAGTACACTTTAAAACTGAACCTGCATCGGAATTCAGCTATTCAAGATACTCAATCCAAAACACCCTATGAGGTATATCATCGATCAACTTGTGAGCATGTATTTCTTCATAATCACCAAGAAAATGAAGTGATATCAAATCTTAAATAAATCAAACAACAAAGTATAGGAGAAACATTTGATGCTTTAAAGAAAATACTCATTCCCCTTAGCTAACCCGCCCTGAGCCACATTTTAAACGCCGTCTTCAGGCTTAAATTGAATAAAAATTACAACTAAGTTCTACATTTCTCTAATTTTTCTTTCTGTGGATGATTATTACACAAAAAATGTACACATTCTTTATGTTTTCCAGATAAAAAATTTAGAAAGACCCAAAACAGCAAAATAATTGTGTGAAGCTCAAATAAGCATAATAGATTTTCAATTTTTCAAGCTTAAATTGCTTTGTTTTATGCATCCTTGTGTTCTGCAAAAGAAAATTGAAGACACCCGGTAAGCAAAATGTTATGAATCAGCCCAAGCCTAATATGAATATGGATGCCACAGAATAAGTTATTGGGCCAAAAAGAAGTAATAGAACCAAAATGCCTTCACAAAGATTGATTTGGGGTCCAGGCCCAATTAAAAACTAGTTAAAAGGGGATTAAGGTTTAGAAAGAAAAGAGTATGCGTATGGTTATGAAGAAACTGTTCTTCTTGTCCTCTTTCTCAACGTGTAGCGTTTCATCTTCATTCTTATCTCTATCCTTAGTTACCTGATTTCAGTATTTTTCATTGTAATTCAATAGTTTGAATGTTACAGTTGTAATTTGACTATCAGTGATTATATATATTTGTGTTGAGAATTCTGGTTCGTTACATAAAACAAATGTATGAAGCTTACGAAGCATAAAAATAATTAAAAATAGAAATATTTTTCAAATTATCGGGCCTAAATTGAAAAAATATTACAAACCAGTTCTAAATTTCTCTAATTTTTCTTTCTGCCAATGAGTTTTACACACACAAAAAAAGAAGAGAAAAGATTACACCCAAATGAAGATATAAATCATTTTGGGTTACCTGGGTGTTTTGGGGAGGTAGACAGAGGGCCGAAGGGCGCCAGATCAGTTAAGGGGAATGATATTTTCTTTAAATCGGGTAAACTTTGTAGACGGGAGGGGTATATTTGTTTACAATCGCTAACGGAGGATAACGTTAGTTAATAAAACAAAGTAGAGGGGTATATTTGACCTTTTTCCCTTGATTGAATGAGAAATGTTTCCTTTTCCCTCTAACCTTCTCTACTGACCTATCATCTAAGATTATCCTTTTTGTTGTGTTAATTATGAATAAGTTGTACTCAAGCGTGTGAACTAGTGGTTAATGATTTGGGTTGATGGGCAATCAACAAGGCTCATGGCCTAGGTTAGTGACCTCCATTACACTCTGGAGGGGCGCTCACTTAAGGTCGGTGTTAAACAGAGCAATATACATGTGATATACACTAACACTGAATATACAGCAGTGTATATCACATATATATCACAGAATTGGGCCTTGCAGTAGGCTGTCTCGGCCAGACCAAGAATTGGGCCTCTCGGCCTCTCGGCCAGTGGGCCTCTCTCGGCCAGATTCTCTAGGTGTATATATGGTATATATTTATAGTATATTGTAATAAAAAGGATACCTTAATTAGTGTTATACACCTACCATAATTGTATAGTTAGAATTATGGTAGAATAAGGATTTAGATGTAGAATAGGAAAAGGATTTGTAGTATTATGGAAAGATGTAACTTGTATATATACCTATTCAATCAATGAAAATAATCAAGGGGATTATTTCTTTCATGGTATCAAGAGACTAGGTCTACACAAAAGTTTTCTCTCAACTTTTCTTGTGGCCGAGAACCCCCCCCCCCCCCTCGGGTTTTCTCTCTAAAATTTTTGTCTTCCGCTCTCAAAAACCTCTTTTAAATTTAACCTCCTTCCTTGTTCTTTCAAATATGTCTAAGAACAATTTTCACCCTGCCCTCACGGTTTCCAATATCAAGCTCAGTGTCCCTATTGTCCTTGAGATGGAAAACGTTCAATATGCAACGTGGGCGGAGTTGTTTAAAATTCACGCTATCTCTTATCAAGTTCTTCATCACATCATTCCTCCCGCTAGACCCCTTCATGCGGAGGATCCTGAGGTATGGATTACACTTGATGCTACCGTTCTTCGGTGGATATACGCCACTATTTGGTGGACCTTCTGAGAAGATTATGGAGCCCGATACCACGGCTATGGCTGCATGGAATAGATTGCGTGACATATTCCAAGACAACCAACATTCCGTCAGATCGTCACACTCGGCAGAATTCTCTCTCGCTCGAATGGGCGTATTTTGAACGTTCGCATATTGCAAGAAACTAAAGGAATTGGCGGATCAACTCCGTAATGTTGGCGCACCAGTAACAAATAATCGTCTAGTTCTACAGTTGGTTGCCGGGCTTTCGGAGGCCTATAATGGGGTTGGAACTCTCCTTCGCCAAAGCAACCCTCTTCCCGACTTTCATCAAGCCCGCTCCATGCTGACGTTGGAAGAAGCCGGTTTGGCAAAAAAGGCGGCTACCGGAGCAAGCCCAGTTGTCATGGTGGCATCCTCTCCTAGTTCTTCGGGTTTTGTTAATAATTCGGGCCAACACCATAATAATGGTGGAGGCAATAATAATCGCAAAAGTAACAAAAACCGCGGGGGCAAACGAGGCGGTTCTGGTGGCGGTTCCGGTGAGCAACAAGCAGGCAGTGGGTCCCATCCAGGGTACAGTGGGCCACCACCACCATGGGCCCAGCAGTGGGGCCATTGGCAGTGGAACCCGCACCCTCCACCACGATTTCGGCGGCGATGGGCTGGCCAGCGATCGAGCCCAACGCCCAGCAGTGGCGGCCCACTGGCCAGTGGCCCAACAACAGTGTATCCAGCACCTACGGCCCAGCAGCATCACGGAATGGCGCCCTTGGTTCCCGTCCTCCGCAAGCCCATCATGCAGCGAGCCCCACTCAGACCGATATCGAGGCCGCGATGCACACGTTAGGATTGTCCCAACCGGACCCAAATTGGTACATGGACACCGGGGCCACTACTCACATGACTTCCGAATCAGGTACTCTCTCATCTTATTACAATTTGAGCACCCCTCGGGGGATAATTGTTGGTAATGGCAGTTCTATTCAAATTCTAGGGTATGGTCAGAAAACATTGTCTCCTCCTAATCCACCACTCCTCTTGAAAAATACTTTACATGCTCCTAAATTGATTAAAAATTTAATGTCTGTCCGAAAATTCACAAATGACAATTACATTTACATTGAATTTGATCCTTTCGATTTCTCTGTGAAGGATTTCAAGGCGGAGTCATCTCATGAGGTGTGATAGTAGAAGTGCGTATCCTATCATGCAGGTTTTGATCCATCGAGTCCAGCCTTGCCATTAGCTTTTGCAGCCATCTCTCCTTCCATGTGGCATGCTCGTCTGGGTCATCTGGGATCTTCTATTTTATCAGCTTTAGATAAAAATAGCTTTATTTCTTGTAAGGGTACAAGTCGTACTCCAATTTGTCAGTCTTGTTCATTAGGAAAAATTGTTAAGTTGCCATTTGTAGACTCCAATTCTCATACTTCTATGCCATTTGACATTATTCATAGCGACTTATGGGCATCTCCTGTTCTTAGTTCAATGGGTCATCGATATTATGTTCTCTTTTTAGATGATTATTCTAGATTTTTGTGGACGTTTCCAATTGCGAATAAATCACAAGTGTTTTCCGTCTTCATAAAATTTAGAGCGTTCATTCATACTCAATTCGAAAGAGAAATAAAAAATATTCAATGTGATAATGGGAAAGAGTATGACAATAGGGAGTTTCGAGATTTTTGTGCTACTCATGGGATAAATTTTCGCTTTTCATGTCCTCATACATCTTCACAAAATGGGAAAGCGAGCATAAAATTCGTTCCATAAATAACATTGTCCGAACTCTCCTAATACATGCCTCCATACCTCCATATTTTTGGCATCATGCTCTACAAATGGCCACTTACCTTCTAAACATAATTCCGTCTAAAGGTCTGACATACTCTTCCCCCCTCAAAGTCCTATATAATAAGAACTCTTCTTATTCTCGCCTTCGGATTTTTGGGTGCTTGTGTTATCCGTTATTCCCATCCACCACAATTAACAAACTTCAGGCTCGGTCTACCCCGTGTGTGTTTTTGGGTTATCCGTCAAATCATCGTGGTTATAAGTGTTTTGATTTATCCTCCAAGAAAATCATAATCAATCGCCATGTCATTTTTGATGAAACTCAATTTCCATTTACGAAAGTTCATACTCCCGAACCTAAGTCATATAATTTTTTGGATGACCAAATATCCCCGTATATTATTCGGAATTTTTCGGACATCTCCCGTACCCAAAATCCTCCAGCGGGCCCACTACCCGCTGGACCAACAGTAACGCCACATCCAACGTCGCCTGAGCAGTTCCGGCAATTGGGCTGCCCACCACTCGAATCGGTCCAGAAACCGAGCCCAGCATTTACCGATTTGGGCCAGCAAGCCCACTGCCTGTTGGCCAGTCCGTCCCGAGCCCAGAAAATTCCCAAAATTCTTCATCGAGTCATAGACCGGTCACTCGGAGTCAGCGGGGTATTTTTACACCTAAAAGACATTTCAATTTACATTCTGATGTCCCTAAATCCCCCTTGCCCCGCAATCCTGTGTCCGCATTAAATGACCCTAATTGGAAAATTGCTATGACTGATGAATATAATGCTCTTATTGATAATAAGACGTGGGAGTTGGTGCCCCGTCCATATGGTATTAATATTATCAGGTCTATGTGGATTTTTACTCATAAGGAGAATTCAGATGGGTCCTTTGCTAGACATAAGGCACGACTTGTTGGTGATGGTAAGACTCAGCAGGTTGGAATTGATTGTGGTGAGACGTTTAGTCCGGTGGTCAAACCAGCTACCATTCGCACTGTGCTTAGCTTGGATCTTTCAAAAACTTGGCCAATTCATCAGTTGGATGTCAAGAATGCTTTTCTACATGGTGATCTCAAGAAAACAGTCTATATGCATCAACCGTTGGGTTTCAGGGATTCCAACCGCCCTCATCATGTTTGTTTGTTGAATAAATCACTATATGGGCTTAAGCAATCTCCACGGGCCTGGTATACACGATTTGCTGATTTTGCTTCGACTATTGGATTCACTCACAGCCGATCAGATAATTCCTTGTTCATCTACCGCCGTGGTTCTGCTTTGGCCTACATTCTGTTGTATGTGGATGATATCATCTTGACCGCCTCTTCCGATGCCTTGCGACAATCTATCATGACCATGCTCAGTTCTGAGTTTGCTATGAAGGACTTGGGGCCGTTGAGTTACTTTTTGGGGATTGCCGTCAAGCGTCATTCATGTGGCTTGTTTCTATCTCAACGGAAGTATGCTGCTGAGATCATCGAGAGGGCGGGGATGTCATCCTGTAAGTCCACTTCCACACCGGTTGATGCAAACCCAAAGCTGAGTGCAGCAGCAGGTGCACCATACGAGGACCCAACCCGCTATCGCAGTCTTGCAGGGGCCCTCCAGTATCTTACCTTTACCACATCGATAAGTAATGAGTAGATACAAACTCTGTTGCAAAATAAAAGGAATACACAGGATGGATTTATAACTCACGCAGCCACGTAGTGAGCACAAAGCGAACTATTCTTTCGCCTTTTACTAAAGAATACCGTGTGCGCGCTGCAATTAGTGGCATACGCCAATTTTTGGAGGGGTCTCTTCTTTAGAGTACCCCAACAATTCTAGTGTAAACGTTTTATACATGGTTCTTTATATATTGTACAGTAAGAAAAGTCTATTTTATGGGAGGTAAAATTGCACTACTTTTAATTCTTAGTGAAAAATCCTAACTCCGCCACTAATTTTAATTCATCTATTCAAGATAGTCCAAAACATCCTATGCGACATTTCATCGATCGGCTTGAGAGCATATTATTTCTTCAGAATCACCAAGAAATTAAACTGAAATAAAAATCTTAAATTAATCAAACGTGAAAGTACACATGACAGCTTAAGTTGATCCTATTTGAAAAACTATGTCCATATTTGATCATACAGATATTGAAGGACGGTGAAGAAGCAGAAAAGTAGAAGAGAGCAATAGTATTTCAAAGGAGTGGGGCAAGCACCACATCAGAAAATACTTTTTAATAAGAAAAGAATATCCGTCAAAGGAGGAAAATGACTTCTTTCACTTGTCGCTAAAAAAACTATCCTCTATTGCGTTTATCTCAATGCTTTACTTAGTATGCCCAAACCATTGGCGGAACCAGAATTTATATAAGAAAATTAAAATAAATCCAAAACATCACGTATCGTCTTGAGCACGTGACTTGAAAACCTTTTAATCCCCTTTGCCTTCACTGGAATTTTTCGATACGTCAAGGAGATTCAGTAAGTTGTCAGCTTAATTATTATACAATAGGGTCAGACTCGGCTAACAACCGTTAACGTGAGACGTCATGTAAAGGCACTATAATGCATGAAATTCACGTGTTAAAGATATTTTGGTCATTTTTAATTTTTGGCACTCATTTTCGTCACAAGAATAGATTTTACATCATTTTAGTTCTGAATTCGTATAAGTGCACATTATCTTACCCCAGTAAGTTCAGCAACTTTGCAGTAATATACGTTTTTTGGCATTATTGTTAGCATCATATTCTACAAAACAACATTAATCCTAGTGGAACTACATACACTTAACTTTGTCACTAAAATTGGATTACATGATTTGCTAATACAGAAGAAATTTTAATGTTCTTAAAGTTATTTCCCCAAGAGTATGGCATTTTTTCTTTTAAGAGAGATGAAAATATCTGTTTGTTATCTATCTTCCATTCTATAAAAGTAAAAGACAAAATTGTCCCACATTGGGTGACACAAAGGAAAATAAGTATCTGGATGGATATAAAAGAACAGGAAGGAGCTACAAGAAACATACTTACCTGGACGGGGTCAATGGGCAATCAACAAGGCTCATGGCCTAGGTTAGTGACCTCCATTGCACTCTGGAGGGGCGCTCGCCTAAGGTCGGCCCAAGTGGTCGAGCCTACGTCATAATTTGTGGCAGCGGGGGCCTGCGTTCGCGCGGCCCCTACCCAATTCTAAAACAAATTTTCTTGTTTTTGGTTTTCAAATTCAAAACTAAACAAGTTTTATAATGGTTCATGTGGATTTACAGAGTTATATATTGGTATTATCATTAAGAATCTGTGTTTTGCCTCACCATCAAAACCAGTAGTCATTAACATTGAGAATGAAGTGTCTCAATTTTGTTAATTTTGAGAGCTTTCTCATGCCATTCACAAGGCTCCTCAAGGACTTCTTTTGAGGAGTGACGAAACTGCATCACTCCACTTTCTTTGGGTATCAAAATCTTAGCTCGAGATAAAAGGGGTTCCTCAGGCAACTCAATGCCATTATAAGATATGTTTATCGGACTCGACGGGTGCATGTTGGATCATCCAAAAGTAGTGCATTGTTGGAGGATATTTTGTGAGGTAACCATAAAAGATGCAATTTAAACAACCGACAAGTGCTTTAATTTCGCTTACATCAATTGGGTCCTTCACTATACACTTAAAAACCATACTGCATTGGAATTCACTATTCAAGATGCTCACCCAAAGTATCCTATGCCACATTTCATCGATCAACTTATGAGCATATATTTCTTCAGGTGGCCAAGAAATAAGCTAAATCAAATCTCAAATTAATCAAACTAGAAAGTATACAAAGACAACATAAGTCTTTTTCTGTTTGAAAAACTATGTCGGTTTTCGATCATATAGATATTGAAGGACTGTGAAGAAGAAAAAGCAGCAGAGAGCAATACTAAGAAAAGGAGTGTGGAGAGTACCACATCGATAAGTAATGAGTAGATACAAACTCTGTTGCAATATAAAAGGAATACACAGGATGGATTTATAACTCACGCAGCCACGCAGTGAGCACAAAGCGAACTATTCTTTCGCCTTTTACTAAAGAATACCGTGTGCGCGCTGCAACTAGTGGCATACGCCAATTTTTGGAGGGGTCTCTTCTTTAGAGTACCCCAACAATTCTAGTGTAAACGTTTTATACATGGTTCTTTATATATTGTACAGTAAGAAAAGTCTATTTTATGGGAGGTAAAATTGCACTACTTTTTCTCAAGTGATGACAGATAGAACAAAATGGTTTGATTTTCTGTTTGCATACAAGCGAGGATATCGGGACCTTATTGTGTAGAATGTCTTCCGTTGTGGGTTATGAACCGACCCTGATGGGCTCTCCTGGAAAATTATTATTATTATATATATTACAATAGTTAGGCTAAAAATTTAAAACTTTCTACATCTGAATAAAAAATCCTAAATTCTAGTGTTACGGTAATATCGCTCTTTGTTCTTACAATCATGTTATTAGTAACAATATTTAGGCTATAAAGATCACATTTCACTTTTAGTTTTAAGAGATCAGTGAGATGAACAATCCATTTTTAAAATTCTAATAGTTGTATAACTGCAATAAGTTTTAAACTAATTTTTTTTTTGTCGAAGGAACATAATTATATCTACGAAAAAGGGTTGGAAACTGTATATATAGCGTGAGACTTTAGAAACAATTAATGAAGCAGTATAAGCCCAAGCTTTTTGGATCAATTTTCATATCACAGTTGTTGAATTTCATGTGTTTAGAAAACTTTGAGATGAAAATTTTCAAGCACAACAAAAAAAAACCCCGCACTTTACAAAAGGGTATATTCGGAACATAAATAATTTTTAGTATTTAAAACAGTTTGGTTATAAAAGACTAAAATTAATGGTTACTCGTGATGAACACATGGATACTTTGGAGAAGTATTGGTATACCCCTGCCTATAAACTATTTGTTATACATGTCTATAGTGTTATCGGCGTGTGCAATATAAAGGTCCTTTGACTTGAGGTCAATACGCACCTTGTTTACGTAATGATGTACTTTGACCAAGTTCTAAGCTTAAACTCCTTCTGGATAAGATACGGCTTGTGTTTGGTGCATCAGGATGTAAATCAAGGTGGTAGTTGAGCCAAGAATAGGATTGAATCCTCGATTGAAAATTCGAGAGAGCACTCAACTTCTCAATGTTATTAGGTTGACTAAACTCACCGGCGATTGCAAGAGATATATTTAGAATATGGTCTAGTTGTCAACTAATAAATGTGAGATAAGTGATTAAGCCATTTGAATAGGCACTTGGCAAATCCTAAGCTTAATCGAGTGTGTCGCGAATGAAAGAAATTTATAGTTTCGCATAAAAGTTAAGTTTGTTGGATTCATGTAACGTACTTCACATATTGAGTTCGTCATACGACGCAGTCTAGGAGTTTCGTATGGACCTTAATTAGACTAATGTCAATATGTGAAGGCCTATAGGGTCACACTATATGCGATTGTTTCTTCGATCTAAGAGTTTATTGAGAAAGTATTAAATATTCGATTGAGAACCGAGATATTTAATTTATAATAATTATGGAATATTTCTATTTGATATAAATTATTTAATTAAGTCGAGTTGGATTTCGGATTTAATTAAATGTGTTGGATATATTATATGGGTACTCGGACAGATATATGGAAGCAATTGGGCCAGAAATTACTGGCCCAAAATGGGAGCTTGGACGTCCACTTTGGGCGTGTGATGGGCTGGTCCACTGAATATTGACATGGGCCCGGATTTTCCGGTTTTATATCTGTTTAGGCTTTGTCCTGAACTCCTATATATACAACACATACCCCATAATTATAAGGAGATTGAAAATAACTTCTCAGTTCCTAAAGCAAGATTTCCTAGCTTTCTTGAATAGGAAATACACTGGAGTTAGATCTTGCAACCGAGGAAACAAATCGCATGGATACCTTAGTGTTGAATCCCGTGTACGAAAACCTGTAAGTTTTCTTTTATCATGTTTTGAACATACAACCTGATTATCGCATAAGCCATGCCAGGATTGTTGTTGGTTAAGAAATTTTAAACTTCCGCTGTGCTCACTACTTATTTACGAACCCAACAAATCTCTACACATCGTGCATCAACTAATGTTTCCGTCACATTCTTCTTCATCAATTCTTGCATTGACGGACACCCAATAAAGGTCCTGGTTAGTGATTTAAAAATAGACACTTTTTGTTTTCAATCTCTCATCAAACACTTCCATGTAAGGTCATTCATTATGAAGCTTTCCATCAACTAAGTTTACATTCTTTAACAAGCGGCTCAATTCTGTCAATTTTGAGATATTCAAAAGACAGAGATTACTCAAAATCTTAGCTCGAGGTATAAGGTTGGTCACACTACCATTGCCATTATATGGCCAACCTAAAGTAACCATATATATTAGATGCAATTTAAACAACCGAAAACATAGAAACTGCTTTATTTTCTGCTTCCCTCAATTGGGTCCTCCATTATACACTTGAAAACCGAACCTGCACTAGAATCAGGGAAACAAGGGAGTTCACTGGAACCTCCTTCGCTAGAAAATAACACTGAATATATAGTGTTAGTTATTTTGATGTATATATAGTAGACATTGAATTTCCTCGGCTTCTTCGTGTGTTTATTTATTTACATTTTGAATCTCCTTAGTGAAAAATCCTAACTCCGCCACTAATTTTAATTCATCTATTCAAGATAGTCCAAAACATCCTATGCGACATTTCATCGATCGGCTTGAGAGCATATTATTTCTTCAGAATCACCAAGAAATTAAACCGAAATAAAAATCTTAAATTAATCAAACGTGAAAGTACACATGACAGCTTAAGTTGATCCTATTTGAAAAACTATGTCCATATTTGATCATACAGATATTGAAGGACGGTGAAGAAGCAGAAAAGTAGAAGAGAGCAATAGTATTTCAAAGGAGTGGGGCAAGCACCACATCAGAAAATACTTTTTAATAAGAAAAGAATATCCGTCAAAGGAGGAAAATGACTTCTTTCACTTGTCGCTAAAAAAACTATCCTCTATTGCGTTTATCTCAATGCTTTACTTAGTATGCCCAAACCATTGGCGGAACCAGAATTTATATAAGAAAATTAAAATAAATCCAAAACATCACGTATCGTCTTGAGCACGTGACTTGAAAACCTTTTAATCCCCTTTGCCTTCACCGAATTTTTCGATACGTCAAGGAGATTCAGTAAGTTGTCAGCTTAATTATTATACAATAGGGTCAGACTCGGCTAACAACCGTTAACGTGAGACGTCATGTAAAGGCACTATAATGCATGAAATTCACGTGTTAAAGATATTTTGGTCATTTTTAATTTTTGGCACTCATTTTCGTCACAAGAATAGATTTTACATCATTTTAGTTCTGAATTCGTATAAGTGCACATTATCTTACCCCAGTAAGTTCAGCAACTTTGCAGTAATATACGTTTTTTGGCATTATTGTTAGCATCATATTCTACAAAACAACATTAATCCTAGTGGAACTACATACACTTAACTTTGTCACTAAAATTGGATTACATGATTTGCTAATACAGAAGAAATTTTAATGTTCTTAAAGTTATTTCCCCAAGAGTATGGCATTTTTTCTTTTAAGAGAGATGAAAATATCTGTTTGTTATCTATCTTCCATTCTATAAAAGTAAAAGACAAAATTGTCCCACATTGGGTGACACAAAGGAAAATAAGTATCTGGATGGATATAAAAGAACAGGAAGGAGCTACAAGAAACATACTTACCTGGACGGGGTCAATGGGCAATCAACAAGGCTCATGGCCTAGGTTAGTGACCTCCATTGCACTCGGAGGGCGCTCGCCTAAGGTCGGCCCAAGTGGTCGAGCCTACGTCATAATTTGTGGCAGCGGGGCTGCGTCGCATGGCCCCTACCCAATTCTAAAACAAATTTTCTTGTTTTTGGTTTTCAAATTCAAAACTAAACAAGTTTTATAATGGTTCATGTGGATTTACTGAGTTATATATTGGTATTATCATTAAGAATCTGTGTTTTGCCTCACCATCAAAACCAGTAGTCATTAACATTGAGAATGAAGTGTCTCAATTTTGTTAATTTTGAGAGCTTTCTCATGCCATTCACAAGGCTCCTCAAGGACTTCTTTTGAGGAGTGACGAAACTGCATCACTCCACTTTCTTTGGGTATCAAAATCTTAGCTCGAGATAAAAGGGGTTCCTCAGGCAACTCAATGCCATTATAAGATATGTTTATCGGACTCGACGGGTGCATGTTGGATCATCCAAAAGTAGTGCATTGTTGGAGGATATTTTGTGAGGTAACCATAAAAAGATGCAATTTAAACAACCAGCAAGTGCTTTAATTTCTGCTTCTGTCAATTGGGTCCTTCACTATACACTTAAAAACCATACTGCATTGGAATTCACTATTCAAGATGCTCACCCAAAGTATCCTATGCCACATTTCATCGATCAGCTTATGAGCATATATTTCTTCAGACTGGCCAAGAAATAAGCTAAATCAAATCTCAAATTAATCAAACTAGAAAGTATACAGCACAACATAAGTCTTTTCTGTTTGAAAAACTATGTCGGTTTTCGATCATATAGATATTGAAGGACTGTGAAGAAGAAAAAGCAGCAGAGAGCAATACTAAGAAAAGGAGTGTGGAGAGTACCACATCGATAAGTAATGAGTAGATACAAACTCTGTTGCAATATAAAAGGAATACACAGGATGGATTTATAACTCACGCAGCCACGCAGTGAGCACAAAGCGAACTATTCTTTCGCCTTTTACTAAAGAATACCGTGTGCGCGCTGCAACTAGTGGCATACGCCAATTTTTGGAGGGGTCTCTTCTTTAGAGTACCCCAACAATTCTAGTGTAAACGTTTTATACATGGTTCTTTATATATTGTACAGTAAGAAAAGTCTATTTTATGGGAGGTAAAATTGCACTACTTTTTCTGCAGTGATGACAGATAGAACAAATTGGTGTGGTTTTCTGTTTCGTACCAGCAGGATCTCGGGGCCTTATTGTGTAGAATGTCTTCCGTTGTGGGTTATGAACCGACCCTGATGGGCTCTCCTGGAAAATTATTATTATTATATATATTACAATAGTTAGGCTAAAAATTTAAAACTTTCTACATCTGAATAAAAAATCCTAAATTCTAGTGTTACGGTAATATCGCTCTTTGTTCTTACAATCATGTTATTAGTAACAATATTTAGGCTATAAAGATCACATTTCACTTTTAGTTTTAAGAGATCAGTGAGATGAACAATCCATTTTTAAAATTCTAATAGTTGTATAACTGCAATAAGTTTTAAACTAATTTTTTTTTTGTCGAAGGAACATAATTATATCTACGAAAAAGGGTTGGAAACTGTATATATAGCGTGAGACTTTAGAAACAATTAATGAAGCAGTATAAGCCCAAGCTTTTTGGATCAATTTTCATATCACAGTTGTTGAATTTCATGTGTTTAGAAAACTTTGAGATGAAAATTTTCAAGCACAACAAAAAAAAACCCCGCACTTTACAAAAGGGTATATTCGGAACATAAATAATTTTTAGTATTTAAAACAGTTTGGTTATAAAAGACTAAAATTAATGGTTACTCGTGATGAACACATGGATACTTTGGAGAAGTATTGGTATACCCCTGCCTATAAACTATTTGTTATACATGTCTATAGTGTTATCGGCGTGTGCAATATAAAGGTCCTTTGACTTGAGGTCAATACGCACCTTGTTTACAGAATGATGTACTTTGACCAAGTTCTAAGCTTAAACTCCTTCTGGATAAGATACGGCTTGTGTTTGGTGCATCAGGATGTAAATCAAGGTGGTAGTTGAGCCAAGAATAGGATTGAATCCTCGATTGAAAATTCGAGAGAGCACTCAACTTCTCAATGTTATTAGGTTGACTAAACTCACTGGCCAGTGCAAGAGATATATTTAGAATATGGTCTAGTTGTCAACTAATAAATGTGAGATAAGTGATTAAGCCATTTGAATAGGCACTTGGCAAATCCTAAGCTTAATCGAGTGTGTCGCGAATGAAAGAAATTTATAGTTTCGCATAAAAGTTAAGTTTGTTGGATTCATGTAACGTACTTCACATATTGAGTTCGTCATACGACGCAGTCTAGGAGTTTCGTATGGACCTTAATTAGACTAATGTCAATATGTGAAGGCCTATAGGGTCACACTATATGCGATTGTTTCTTCGATCTAAGAGTTTATTGAGAAAGTATTAAATATTCGATTGAGAACCGAGATATTTAATTTATAATAATTATGGAATATTTCTATTTGATATAAATTATTTAATTAAGTCGAGTTGGATTTCGGATTTAATTAAATGTGTTGGATATATTATATGGGTACTCGGACAGATATATGGAAGCAATTGGGCCAGAAATTACTGGCCCAAAATGGGAGCTTGGACGTCCACTTTGGGCGTGTGATGGGCTGGTCCACTGAATATTGACATGGGCCCGGATTTTCCGGTTTTATATCTGTTTAGGCTTTGTCCTGAACTCCTATATATACAACACATACCCCATAATTATAAGGAGATTGAAAATAACTTCTCAGTTCCTAAAGCAAGATTTCCTAGCTTTCTTGAATAGGAAATACACTGGAGTTAGATCTTGCAACCGAGGAAACAAATCGCATGGATACCTTAGTGTTGAATCCCGTGTACGAAAACCTGTAAGTTTTCTTTTATCATGTTTTGAACATACAACCTGATTATCGCATAAGCCATGCCAGGATTGTTGTTGGTTAAGAAATTTTAAACTTCCGCTGTGCTCACTACTTATTTACGAACCCAACAAATCTCTACACATCGTGCATCAACTAATGTTTCCGTCACATTCTTCTTCATCAATTCTTGCATTGACGGACACCCAATAAAGGTCCTGGTTAGTGATTTAAAAATAGACACTTTTTGTTTTCAATCTCTCATCAAACACTTCCATGTAAGGTCATTCATTATGAAGCTTTCCATCAACTAAGTTTACATTCTTTAACAAGCGGCTCAATTCTGTCAATTTTGAGATATTCAAAAGACAGAGATTACTCAAAATCTTAGCTCGAGGTATAAGGTTGGTCACACTACCATTGCCATTATATGGCCAACCTAAAGTAACCATATATATTAGATGCAATTTAAACAACCTAAAACATAGAAATCGCTTTATTTTCTCGCTTCCTCAATTGGGTCCTCCATTATACACTTGAAAACCGAACCTGCACTAGAATCAGGGAAACAAGGGAGTTCACTGGAACCTCCTTCGCTAGAAAATAACACTGAATATATAGTGTTAGTTATTTTGATGTATATATAGTAGACATTGAATTTCCTCGGCTTCTTCGTGTGTTTATTTATTTACATTTTGAATCTCCTTAGTGAAAAATCCTAACTCCGCCACTAATTTTAATTCATCTATTCAAGATAGTCCAAAACATCCTATGCGACATTTCATCGATCGGCTTGAGAGCATATTATTTCTTCGTAATCACCAAGAAATTAAACCGAAATAAAAATCTTAAATTAATCAAACGTGAAAGTACACATGATGACTTAAGTTGATCCTATTTGAAAAACTATGTCCATATTTGATCATACAGATATTGAAGGGCGGTGAAGAAGCGAGAAAAGTAGAAGAGAGCAATAGTATTTCAAAGGAGGGGCAAGCACCACATCGAAAATACTTTTTAATAAGAAAAGAATATCCGTCAAAGGAGGAAAATGACTTCTTTCACTTGTCGCTAAAAAAACTATCCTCTATTGCGTTTATCTCAATGCTTTACTTAGTATGCCCAAACCATTGGCGGAACCAGAATTTATATAAGAAAATTAAAATAAATCCAAAACATCACGTATCGTCTTGAGCACGTGACTTGAAAACCTTTTAATCCCCTTTGCCTTCACTGGAATTTTTCGATACGTCAAGGACATTCAGGAAGTTGTCACTTAATTATTATACAATAGGGTCGACTCGGCTACCAACCGTTACCGTGAGACGTCATGTAAAGGCCCTATACTGCATGAAATTCACGTGTTAAAGATATTTTGGTCATTTTTAATTTTTGGCACTCATTTTCGTCACAAGAATAGATTTTACATCATTTTAGTTCTGAATTCGTATAAGTGCACATTATCTTACCTCAAAGAAGTTCAAAGCAACTTTGCAGTAATATACGTTTTTTGGCATTATTGTTAGCATCATATTCTACAAAACAACATTAATCCTAGTGGAACTACATACACTTAACTTTGTCACTAAAATTGGATTACATGATTTGCTAATACAGGAGAAATTTTAATGTTCTTAAAGTTATATCCCCAAGAGTATGGCATTTTTTCTTTTAAGAGAGATGAAAATATCTGTTTGTTATCTATCTTCCATTCTATAAAAGTAAAAGACAAAATTGTCCCACATTGGGTGACACAAAGGAAAATAAGGATCTCGATGGATATAAAAGAAGAGGAAGGAGCTACAAGAAACATACTTACGTGGACGGGGTCAATGGGCAATCAACAAGGCTCATGGCCTAGGTTAGTGACCTCCATTGCACTCTGGAGGGGCGCTCGCCTAAGGTCGGCCCAAGTGGTCGAGCCTACGTCATAATTTGTGGCAGCGGGGGGCTGCGTTCGCGCGGCCCCTACCCAATTCTAAAACAAATTTTCTTGTTTTTGGTTTTCAAATTCAAAACTAAACAAGTTTTATAATGGTTCATGTGGATTTACAGAGTTATATATTGGTATTATCATTAAGAATCTGTGTTTTGCCTCACCATCAAAACCAGTAGTCATTAACATTGAGAATGAAGTGTCTCAATTTTGTTAATTTTGAGAGCTTTCTCATGCCATTCACAAGGCTCCTCAAGGACTTCTTTTGAGGAGTGACGAAACTGCATCACTCCACTTTCTTTGGGTATCAAAATCTTAGCTCGAGATAAAAGGGGGTTCCTCAGGCAACTCAATGCCATTATAAGATATGTTTATCGGACTCGACGGGTGCATGTTGGATCATCCAAAAGTAGTGCATTGTTGGAGGATATTTTGTGAGGTAACCATAAAAAGATGCAATTTAAACAACCAGCAAGTGCTTTAATTTCTGCTTCTGTCAATTGGGTCCTTCACTATACACTTAAAAACCATACCTGCATTGGAATTCAGCTATTCAAGATGCTCAGTCCAAAGTATCCTATGCCACATTTCATCGATCAGCTTATGAGCATATATTTCTTCAGACTGGCCAAGAAATAAGCTAAATCAAATCTCAAATTAATCAAACTAGAAAGTATACAGCACAACATAAGTCTTTTCTGTTTGAAAAACTATGTCGGTTTTCGATCATATAGATATTGAAGGACTGTGAAGAAGAAAAAGCAGCAGAGAGCAATACTAAGAAAAGGAGTGTGGAGAGTACCACATCGATAAGTAATGAGTAGATACAAACTCTGTTGCAATATAAAAGGAATACACAGGATGGATTTATAACTCACGCAGCCACGCAGTGAGCACAAAGCGAACTATTCTTTCGCCTTTTACTAAAGAATACCGTGTGCGCGCTGCAACTAGTGGCATACGCCAATTTTTGGAGGGGTCTCTTCTTTAGAGTACCCCAACAATTCTAGTGTAAACGTTTTATACATGGTTCTTTATATATTGTACAGTAAGAAAAGTCTATTTTATGGGAGGTAAAATTGCACTACTTTTTCTGCAGTGATGACAGATAGAACAAAATGGTTTGATTTTCTGTTTCGTACAAGCAGGATATCGGGGCCTTATTGTGTAGAATGTCTTCCGTTGTGGGTTATGAACCGACCCTGATGGGCTCTCCTGGAAAATTATTATTATTATATATATTACAATAGTTAGGCTAAAAATTTAAAACTTTCTACATCTGAATAAAAAATCCTAAATTCTAGTGTTACGGTAATATCGCTCTTTGTTCTTACAATCATGTTATTAGTAACAATATTTAGGCTATAAAGATCACATTTCACTTTTAGTTTTAAGAGATCAGTGAGATGAACAATCCATTTTTAAAATTCTAATAGTTGTATAACTGCAATAAGTTTTAAACTAATTTTTTTTTTGTCGAAGGAACATAATTATATCTACGAAAAAGGGTTGGAAACTGTATATATAGCGTGAGACTTTAGAAACAATTAATGAAGCAGTATAAGCCCAAGCTTTTTGGATCAATTTTCATATCACAGTTGTTGAATTTCATGTGTTTAGAAAACTTTGAGATGAAAATTTTCAAGCACAACAAAAAAAAACCCCGCACTTTACAAAAGGGTATATTCGGAACATAAATAATTTTTAGTATTTAAAACAGTTTGGTTATAAAAGACTAAAATTAATGGTTACTCGTGATGAACACATGGATACTTTGGAGAAGTATTGGTATACCCCTGCCTATAAACTATTTGTTATACATGTCTATAGTGTTATCGGCGTGTGCAATATAAAGGTCCTTTGACTTGAGGTCAATACGCACCTTGTTTACAGAATGATGTACTTTGACCAAGTTCTAAGCTTAAACTCCTTCTGGATAAGATACGGCTTGTGTTTGGTGCATCAGGATGTAAATCAAGGTGGTAGTTGAGCCAAGAATAGGATTGAATCCTCGATTGAAAATTCGAGAGAGCACTCAACTTCTCAATGTTATTAGGTTGACTAAACTCACTGGCCAAAGGCAAGAGATATATTTAGAATATGGTCTAGTTGTCAACTAATAAATGTGAGATAAGTGATTAAGCCATTTGAATAGGCACTTGGCAAATCCTAAGCTTAATCGAGTGTGTCGCGAATGAAAGAAATTTATAGTTTCGCATAAAAGTTAAGTTTGTTGGATTCATGTAACGTACTTCACATATTGAGTTCGTCATACGACGCAGTCTAGGAGTTTCGTATGGACCTTAATTAGACTAATGTCAATATGTGAAGGCCTATAGGGTCACACTATATGCGATTGTTTCTTCGATCTAAGAGTTTATTGAGAAAGTATTAAATATTCGATTGAGAACCGAGATATTTAATTTATAATAATTATGGAATATTTCTATTTGATATAAATTATTTAATTAAGTCGAGTTGGATTTGGATTTAATTAAATGTGTTGGATATATTATATGGGTACTCGGACAGATATATGGAAGCAATTGGGCCAGAAATTACCGCCCAAAATGGGAGCTTGGACGCCCACTTTGGGCGTGTGATGGGCTGGTCCATGAATATTGACATGGGCCCGATTTTCCGGTTTTATATCTGTTTAGGCTTTGTCCTGAACTCCTATATATACAACACATACCCCATAATTATAAGGAGATTGAAAATAACTTCTCAGTTCCTAAAGCAAGATTTCCTAGCTTTCTTGAATAGGAAATACACCGGAGTTAGATCTTGCAACCGAGGAAACAAATCGCATGGATACCTTAGTGTTGAATCCCGTGTACGAAAAACCTGTAAGTTTTCTTTTATCATGTTTTGAACATACAACCTTGATTATCGCATAAGCCATGCCAGGATTGTTGTTGGTTAAGAAATTTTAAACTTCCATTGTGCTCACTACTTATTTACTGAACCCAACAAATCTCTACACATCGTGCATCAACTAATGTTTCCGTCACATTCTTCTTCATCAATTCTTGCATTGACGGACACCCAATAAAGGTCCTGGTTAGTGATTTAAAAATAGACACTTTTGTTTTTCAATCTCTCATCAAACACTTCCATGTAAGGTCATTCATTATGAAGCTTTCCATCAACTAAGTTTACATTCTTTAACAAGCGGCTCAATTCTGTCAATTTTGAGATATTCAAAAGACAGAGATTACTCAAAATCTTAGCTCGAGGTATAAGGTTGGTCACACTACCATTGCCATTATATGGCCAACCTAAAGTAACCATATATATTAGATGCAATTTAAACAACCGAAAACATAGAAATCGCTTTATTTTCTCGCTTCCCTCAATTGGGTCCTCCATTATACACTTGAAAACCGAACTCGCACTAGAATCAGGGAAACAAGGGAGTTCACTGAACCTCCTTCGCTAGAAAATAACACTGAATATATAGTGTTAGTTATTTTGATGTATATATAGTAGACATTGAATTTCCTCGGCTTCTTCGTGTTTATTTATTTACATTTTGAATCTCCTTAGTGAAAAATCCTAACTCCGCCACTAATTTTAATTCATCTATTCAAGATAGTCCAAAACATCCTATGCGACATTTCATCGATCGGCTTGAGAGCATATTATTTCTTCAGAATCACCAAGAAATTAAACCGAAATAAAAATCTTAAATTAATCAAACGTGAAAGTACACATGACAGCTTAAGTTGATCCTATTTGAAAAACTATGTCCATATTTGATCATACAGATATTGAAGGACGGTGAAGAAGCAGAAAAGTAGAAGAGAGCAATAGTATTTCAAAGGAGTGGGGCAAGCACCACATCAGAAAATACTTTTTAATAAGAAAAGAATATCCGTCAAAGGAGGAAAATGACTTCTTTCACTTGTCGCTAAAAAAACTATCCTCTATTGCGTTTATCTCAATGCTTTACTTAGTATGCCCAAACCATTGGCGGAACCAGAATTTATATAAGAAAATTAAAATAAATCCAAAACATCACGTATCGTCTTGAGCACGTGACTTGAAAACCTTTTAATCCCCTTTGCCTTCACTGGAATTTTTCGATACGTCAAGGAGATTCAGTAAGTTGTCAGCTTAATTATTATACAATAGGGTCAGACTCGGCTAACAACCGTTAACGTGAGACGTCATGTAAAGGCACTATAATGCATGAAATTCACGTGTTAAAGATATTTTGGTCATTTTTAATTTTTGGCACTCATTTTCGTCACAAGAATAGATTTTACATCATTTTAGTTCTGAATTCGTATAAGTGCACATTATCTTACCTCAAAGAAGTTCAAAGAACTTTGCAGTAATATACGTTTTTTGGCATTATTGTTAGCATCATATTCTACAAAACAACATTAATCCTAGTGGAACTACATACACTTAACTTTGTCACTAAAATTGGATTACATGATTTGCTAATACAGAAGAAATTTTAATGTTCTTAAAGTTATTTCCCCAAGAGTATGGCATTTTTTCTTTTAAGAGAGATGAAAATATCTGCTTTGTTATCTATCTTCCATTCTATAAAAGTAAAGACAAAATTGTCCCACATTGGGTGACACAAAGGAAAATAAGTATCTGGATGGATATAAAAGAACAGGAAGGAGCTACAAGAAACATACTTACCTGGACGGGGTCAATGGGCAATCAACAAGGCTCATGGCCTAGGTTAGTGACCTCCATTGCACTCTGGAGGGGCGCTCGCCTAAGGTCGGCCCAAGTGGTCGAGCCTACGTCATAATTTGTGGCGGCGGGGGCTGCGTTAGCGCGGCCCCTACCCAATTCTAAAACAAATTTTCTTGTTTTTGGTTTTCAAATTCAAAACTAAACAAGTTTTATAATGGTTCATGTGGATTTACTGAGTTATATATTGGTATTATCATTAAGAATCTGTGTTTTGCCTCACCATCAAAACCAGTAGTCATTAACATTGAGAATGAAGTGTCTCAATTTTGTTAATTTTGAGAGCTTTCTCATGCCATTCACAAGGCTCCTCAAGGACTTCTTTTGAGGAGTGACGAAACTGCATCACTCCACTTTCTTTGGGTATCAAAATCTTAGCTCGAGATAAAAGGGGTTCCTCAGGCAACTCAATGCCATTATAAGATATGTTTATCGGACTGACGGGTGCATGTTGGATCATCCAAAAGTAGTGCATTGTTGGAGGATATTTTGTGAGGTAACCATAAAAAGATGCAATTTAAACAACCACAAGTGCTTTAATTTATACATCAATTGGGTCCTTCACTATACACTTAAAAACCATACCTGCATTGGAATTCAAATTTATTCAAGATGCTCACCCAAAGTATCCTATGCCACATTTCATCGATCGTTTATGAGCATATATTTCTTCAGATCGCCAAGAAATAAGCTAAATCAAATCTCAAATTAATCAAACTAGAAAGTATACAAAGACAACATAAGTCTTTTCTCGCTTGAAAAACTATGTCGGTTTTCGATCATATAGATATTGAAGGACTGTGAAGAAGAAAAAGCAAAGCAGAGAGCAATACTAAGAAAAGGAGTGTGGAGAGTACCACATCGATAAGTAATGAGTAGATACAAACTCATTTGCAATATAAAAGGAATACACAGGATGGATTTATAACTCACGCAGCCACGCAGCGAGCACAAAGCGAACTATTCTTTCGCCTTTTACTAAAGAATACCGTGTGCGCTGCAACTAGTGGCATACGCCAATTTTGGAGGGTCTCTTCTTTAGAGTACCCCAACAATTCTAGTGTAAACGTTTTATACATGGTTCTTTATATATTGTACAAGAAGAAAAGTCTATTTTATGGGAGGTAAAATTGCACTACTTTTTCTGCAGTGATGACAGATAGAACAAAATGGTTTGATTTTACATTTCGTACAAGCAGGATATCTGGGCCTTATTGTGTAGAATGTCTTCCGTTGTGGGTTATGAACCGACCTGATGGGCTCTCCTGAAAATTATTATTATTATATATATTACAATAGTTAGGCTAAAAATTTAAAACTTTCTACATCTGAATAAAAATCCTAAATTCTAGTGTTACGGTAATATCGCTCTTTGTTCTTACAATCATGTTATTAGTAACAATATTTAGGCTATAAAGATCACATTTCACTTTTAGTTTTAAGAGATCAGTGAGATGAACAATCCATTTTTAAAATTCTAATAGTTGTATAACTGCAATAAGTTTTAAACTAATTTTTTTTTTGTCGAAGGAACATAATTATATCTACGAAAAAGGGTTGGAAACTGTATATATAGCGTGAGACTTTAGAAACAATTAATGAAGCAGTATAAGCCCAAGCTTTTTGGATCAATTTTCATATCACAGTTGTTGAATTTCATGTGTTTAGAAAACTTTGAGATGAAAATTTTCAAGCACAACAAAAAAACCCGCACTTTACAAAAGGGTATATTCGGAACATAAATAATTTTTAGTATTTAAAACAGTTTGGTTATAAAAGACTAAAATTAATGGTTACTCGTGATGAACACATGGATACTTTGGAGAAGTATTGGTATACCCCTGCCTATAAACTATTTGTTATACATGTCTATAGTGTTATCGGCGTGTGCAATATAAAGGTCCTTTGACTTGAGGTCAATACGCACCTTGTTCTGAGAATGATGTACTTTGACCAAGTTCTAAGCTTAAACTCCTACGGATAAGATACGGCTTGTGTTTGGTGCATCGGGATGTAAATCAAGGTGGTAGTTGAGCCAAGAATAGGATTGAATCCTCGATTGAAAATTCGAGAGAGCACTCAACTTCTCAATGTTATTAGGTTGACTAAACTCACTTTGGCGATGCAAGAGATATATTTAGAATATGGTCTAGTTGTCAACTAATAAATGTGAGATAAGTGATTAAGCCATTTGAATAGGCACTTGGCAAATCCTAAGCTTAATCGAGTGTGTCATGAATGAAAGAAATTTATAGTTTCGCATAAAAGTTAAGTTTGTTGCGTTCATGTAACGTACTTCACATATTGAGTTAGTCATACGGCCTTGATCTAGGAGTTTCGTATGGACCTTAATTAGACTAATGTCAATATGTGAAGGCCTATAGGGTCACACTATATGCGATTGTTTCTTCGATCTAAGAGTTTATTGAGAAAGTATTAAATATTCGATTGAGAACCGAGATATTTAATTTATAATAATTATGGAATATTTCTATTTGATATAAATTATTTAATTAAGTCGAGTTGGATTTGGATTTAATTAAATGTGTTGGATATATTATATGGGTACTGGACAGATATATGGAAGCAATTGGGCAGAAATTACTGGCCCAAAATGGGAGCTTGACGTCCACTTTGGGCGTGTGATGGGCTGGTCCACTTGAATATTGACATGGGCGGATTTTCCGGTTTTATATCTGTTTAGGCTTTGTCACGAACTCCTATATATACAACACATACCCCATAATTATAAGGAGATTGAAAATAACTTCTCAGTTCCTAAAGCAAGATTTCCTAGCTTTCTTGAATAGGAAATACACTGGAGTTAGATCTTGCAACCGAGGAAACAAATCGCATGGATACCTTAGTGTTGAATCCCGTGTACGAAAACCTGTAAGTTTTCTTTTATCATGTTTTGAACATACAACCTGATTATCGCATAAGCCATGCCAGGATTGTTGTTGGTTAAGAAACTTTTAACATCATTGTGCTCACTACTTATTTACTGAACCCAACAAATCTCTACACATCGTGCATCAACTAATGTTTCCGTCACATTCTTCTTCATCAATTCTTGCATTGACGGACACCCAATAAAGGTCCTGGTTAGTGATTTAAAAATAGACACTTTTTGTTTTCAATCTCTCATCAAACACTTCCATGTAAGGTCATTCATTATGAAGCTTTCCATCAACTAAGTTTACATTCTTTAACAAGCGGCTCAATTCTGTCAATTTTGAGATATTCAAAAGACAGAGATTACTCAAAATCTTAGCTCGAGGTATAAGGTTGGTCACACTACCATTGCCATTATATGGCCAACCTAAAGTAACCATATATATTAGATGCAATTTAAACAACCCAAAACATAGAAGCTGCTTTATTTTCTGCTTCCCTCAATTGGGTCCTCCATTATACACTTGAAAACCGAACTGCACTAGAATCAGGGAAACAAGGGAGTTCACTGGAACCTCCTTCGCTAGAAAATAACACTGAATATATAGTGTTAGTTATTTTGATGTATATATAGTAGACATTGAATTTCCTCGGCTTCTTCGTGTGTTTATTTATTTACATTTTGAATCTCCTTAGTGAAAAATCCTAACTCCGCCACTAATTTTAATTCATCTATTCAAGATAGTCCAAAACATCCTATGCGACATTTCATCGATCGGCTTGAGAGCATATTATTTCTTGTAATCACCAAGAAATTAAACCGAAATAAAAATCTTAAATTAATCAAACGTGAAAGTACACATGACAGCTTAAGTTGATCCTATTTGAAAAACTATGTCCATATTTGATCATACAGATATTGAAGGACGGTGAAGAAGCAGAAAAGTAGAAGAGAGCAATAGTATTTCAAAGGAGTGGGGCAAGCACCACATCAGAAAATACTTTTTAATAAGAAAAGAATATCCGTCAAAGGAGGAAAATGACTTCTTTCACTTGTCGCTAAAAAAACTATCCTCTATTGCGTTTATCTCAATGCTTTACTTAGTATGCCCAAACCATTGGCGGAACCAGAATTTATATAAGAAAATTAAAATAAATCCAAAACATCACGTATCGTCTTGAGCACGTGACTTGAAAACCTTTTAATCCCCTTTGCCTTCACTGGAATTTTTCGATACGTCAAGGAGATTGATGAAGTTGTCGACTTAATTATTATACCATAGCGACAGACTCGGCTAACAACCGTTAACGTGAGACGTCATGTAAAGGCACTATAATGCATGAAATTCACGTGTTAAAGATATTTTGGTCATTTTTAATTTTTGGCACTCATTTTCGTCACAAGAATAGATTTTACATCATTTTAGTTCTGAATTCGTATAAGTGCACATTATCTTACCCCAGTAAGTTCAGCAACTTTGCAGTAATATACGTTTTTTGGCATTATTGTTAGCATCATATTCTACAAAACAACATTAATCCTAGTGGAACTACATACACTTAACTTTGTCACTAAAATTGGATTACATGATTTGCTAATACAGAAGAAATTTTAATGTTCTTAAAGTTATTTCCCCAAGAGTATGGCATTTTTTCTTTTAAGAGAGATGAAAATATCTGTTTGTTATCTATCTTCCATTCTATAAAAGTAAAAGACAAAATTGTCCCACATTGGGTGACACAAAGGAAAATAAGTATCTGGATGGATATAAAAGAACAGGAAGGAGCTACAAGAAACATACTTATCGGGCGGGGTCAATGGGCAATCAACAAGGCTCATGGCCTAGGTTAGTGACCTCCATTGCACTCGGAGGGCCCTCGCCTAAGGTCGGCCCAAGTGGTCGAGCCTACGTCATAATTTGTGGCAGCGGGGGCCTGCGTTCGCGCGGCCCCTACCCAATTCTAAAACAAATTTTCTTGTTTTTGGTTTTCAAATTCAAAACTAAACAAGTTTTATAATGGTTCATGTGGATTCTGAGTTATATATTGGTATTATCATTAAGAATCTGTGTTTTGCCTCACCATCAAAACCAGTAGTCATTAACATTGAGAATGAAGTGTCTCAATTTTGTTAATTTTGAGAGCTTTCTCATGCCATTCACAAGGCTCCTCAAGGACTTCTTTTGAGGAGTGACGAAACTGCATCACTCCACTTTCTTTGGGTATCAAAATCTTAGCTCGAGATAAAAGGGGTTCCTCAGGCAACTCAATGCCATTATAAGATATGTTTATCGGACTCGACGGGTGCATGTTGGATCATCCAAAAGTAGTGCATTGTTGGAGGATATTTTGTGAGGTAACCATAAAAAGATGCAATTTAAACAACCAGCAAGTGCTTTAATTTCTGCTTCTGTCAATTGGGTCCTTCACTATACACTTAAAAACCATACCTGCATTGGAATTCAGCTATTCAAGATGCTCAGTCCAAAGTATCCTATGCCACATTTCATCGATCAGCTTATGAGCATATATTTCTTCAGACTGGCCAAGAAATAAGCTAAATCAAATCTCAAATTAATCAAACTAGAAAGTATACAGCACAACATAAGTCTTTTCTGTTTGAAAAACTATGTCGGTTTTCGATCATATAGATATTGAAGGACTGTGAAGAAGAAAAAGCAGCAGAGAGCAATACTAAGAAAAGGAGTGTGGAGAGTACCACATCGATAAGTAATGAGTAGATACAAACTCTGTTGCAATATAAAAGGAATACACAGGATGGATTTATAACTCACGCAGCCACTGATGAGCACAAAGCGAACTATTCTTTCGCCTTTTACTAAAGAATACCGTGTGCGCGCTGCAACTAGTGGCATACGCCAATTTTTGGAGGGGTCTCTTCTTTAGAGTACCCCAACAATTCTAGTGTAAACGTTTTATACATGGTTCTTTATATATTGTACAGTAAGAAAAGTCTA
Organism: Anisodus acutangulus; assembly: GCA_029783415.1. NCBI lineage: Eukaryota > Viridiplantae > Streptophyta > Magnoliopsida > Solanales > Solanaceae > Anisodus > Anisodus acutangulus. The sequence continues at coordinate 2,224,270 of CM056492.1, read as the reverse complement.
TTTTATGGGAGGTAAAATTGCACTACTTTTTCTGCAGTGATGACAGATAGAACAAAATGGTTTGATTTTCTGTTTCGTACAAGCAGGATATCGGGGCCTTATTGTGTAGAATGTCTTCCGTTGTGGGTTATGAACCGACCCTGATGGGCTCTCCTGGAAAATTATTATTATTATATATATTACAATAGTTAGGCTAAAAATTTAAAACTTTCTACATCTGAATAAAAAATCCTAAATTCTAGTGTTACGGTAATATCGCTCTTTGTTCTTACAATCATGTTATTAGTAACAATATTTAGGCTATAAAGATCACATTTCACTTTTAGTTTTAAGAGATCAGTGAGATGAACAATCCATTTTTAAAATTCTAATAGTTGTATAAGCGCAATAAGTTTTAAACTAATTTTTTGTCGAAGGAACATAATTATATCTACGAAAAAGGGTTGGAAACTGTATATATAGCGTGAGACTTTAGAAACAATTAATGAAGCAGTATAAGCCCAAGCTTTTTGGATCAATTTTCATATCACAGTTGTTGAATTTCATGTGTTTAGAAAACTTTGAGATGAAAATTTTCAAGCACAACAAAAAAAAACCCCGCACTTTACAAAAGGGTATATTCGGAACATAAATAATTTTTAGTATTTAAAACAGTTTGGTTATAAAAGACTAAAATTAATGGTTACTCGTGATGAACACATGGATACTTTGGAGAAGTATTGGTATACCCCTGCCTATAAACTATTTGTTATACATGTCTATAGTGTTATCGGCGTGTGCAATATAAAGGTCCTTTGACTTGAGGTCAATACGCACCTTGTTTACAGAATGATGTACTTTGACCAAGTTCTAAGCTTAAACTCATACGGATAAGATACGGCTTGTGTTTGGTGCATCGGGATGTAAATCAAGGTGGTAGTTGAGCCAAGAATAGGATTGAATCCTCGATTGAAAATTCGAGAGCACTCAACTTCTCAATGTTATTAGGTTGACTAAACTCCTTTGGCGATGCAAGAGATATATTTAGAATATGGTCTAGTTGTCAACTAATAAATGTGAGATAAGTGATTAAGCCATTTGAATAGGCACTTGGCAAATCCTAAGCTTAATCGAGTGTGTCGCGAATGAAAGAAATTTATAGTTTCGCATAAAAGTTAAGTTTGTTGGATTCATGTAACGTACTTCACATATTGAGTTCGTCATACGACGCAGTCTAGGAGTTTCGTATGGACCTTAATTAGACTAATGTCAATATGTGAAGGCCTATAGGGTCACACTATATGCGATTGTTTCTTCGATCTAAGAGTTTATTGAGAAAGTATTAAATATTCGATTGAGAACCGAGATATTTAATTTATAATAATTATGGAATATTTCTATTTGATATAAATTATTTAATTAAGTCGAGTTGGATTTCGGATTTAATTAAATGTGTTGGATATATTATATGGGTACTCGGACAGATATATGGAAGCAATTGGGCAGAAATTGCGGCCCAAAATGGGAGCTTGGGCGTCCACTTTGGGCGTGTGATGGGCTGGTCCTTTGAATATTGACATGGGCGGATTTTCCGGTTTATATATCTGTTTAGGCTTTGTCTGAACTCCTATATATACAACACATACCCCATAATTATAAGGAGATTGAAAATAACTTCTCAGTTCCTAAAGCAAGATTTCCTAGCTTTCTTGAATAGGAAATACACTGGAGTTAGATCTTGCAACCGAGGAAACAAATCACATCGATACCTTAGTGTTGAATCCGTGTACGAAAAACCTGTAAGTTTTCTTTTATCATGTTTTGAACATACAACCTGATTATCGCATAAGCCATGCCAGGATTGTTGTTGGTTAAGAAATTTTAAACTTCATTGTGCTCACTACTTATTCTGAACCCAACAAATCTCTACACATCGTGCATCAACTCATGTTTCCCTCACATTCTTCTTCATCACTTCCTGCATTGAGGGACCCCCAGTAAAGGTCCTGGTTAGTGATTTAAAAATAGACACTTTTTGTTTTCAATCTCTCATCAAACACTTCCATGTAAGGTCATTCATTATGAAGCTTTCCATCAACTAAGTTTACATTCTTTAACAAGCGGCTCAATTACATCAATTTTGAGATATTCAAAAGACAGAGATTACTCAAAATCTTAGCTCGAGGTATAAGGTTGGTCACACTACCATTGCCATTATATGGCCAACCTAAAGTAACCATATATATTAGATGCAATTTAAACAACCGAAAACATAGAAAGCTGCTTTATTTTACTTCCCTCAATTGGGTCCTCCATTATACACTTGAAAACCGAACCTGCACTAGAATCAGGGAAACAAGGGAGTTCACTGGAACCTCCTTCGCTAGAAAATAACACTGAATATATAGTGTTAGTTATTTTGATGTATATATAGTAGACATTGAATTTCCTCGGCTTCTTCGTGTGTTTATTTATTTACATTTTGAATCTCCTTAGTGAAAAATCCTAACTCCGCCACTAATTTTAATTCATCTATTCAAGATAGTCCAAAACATCCTATGCGACATTTCATCGGTCCGCTTGAGAGCATATTATTTCTTGTAATCACCAAGAAATTAAACCGAAATAAAAATCTTAAATTAATCAAACGTGAAAGTACACATGACAGCTTAAGTTGATCCTATTTGAAAAACTATGTCCATATTTGATCATACAGATATTGAAGGACGGTGAAGAAGCAGAAAAGTAGAAGAGAGCAATAGTATTTCAAAGGAGTGGGGCAAGCACCACATCAGAAAATACTTTTTAATAAGAAAAGAATATCCGTCAAAGGAGGAAAATGACTTCTTTCACTTGTCGCTAAAAAAACTATCCTCTATTGCGTTTATCTCAATGCTTTACTTAGTATGCCCAAACCATTGGCGGAACCAGAATTTATATAAGAAAATTAAAATAAATCCAAAACATCACGTATCGTCTTGAGCACGTGACTTGAAAACCTTTTAATCCCCTTTGCCTTCACTGGAATTTTTCGATACGTCAAGGAGATTCAGTAAGTTGTCAGCTTAATTATTATACAATAGGGTCGACTCGGCTAACAACCGTTAACGTGAGACGTCATGTAAAGGCACTATAATGCATGAAATTCACGTGTTAAAGATATTTTGGTCATTTTTAATTTTTGGCACTCATTTTCGTCACAAGAATAGATTTTACATCATTTTAGTTCTGAATTCGTATAAGTGCACATTATCTTACTGAGTAAGTTCAGCAACTTTGCAGTAATATCGTTTTTGGCATTATTGTTAGCATCATATTCTACAAAACAACATTAATCCTAGTGGAACTACATACACTTAACTTTGTCACTAAAATTGGATTACATGATTTGCTAATCTGAAGAAATTTTAATGTTCTTAAAGTTATTTCCCCAAGAGTATGGCATTTTTTCTTTTAAGAGAGATGAAAATATCTGTTTGTTATCTATCTTCCATTCTATAAAAGTAAAAGACAAAATTGTCCCACATTGGGTGACACAAAGGAAAATAAGTATCTGGATGGATATAAAAGAACAGGAAGGAGCTACAAGAAACATACTTACCTGGACGGGGTCAATGGGCAATCAACAAGGCTCATGGCCTAGGTTAGTGACCTCCATTGCACTCTGGAGGGGCGCTCGCCTAAGGTCGGCCCAAGTGGTCGAGCCTCGTCATAATTTGTGGCAGCGGGGGCTGCGTTAGCGCGGCCCCTACCCAATTCTAAAACAAATTTTCTTGTTTTTGGTTTTCAAATTCAAAACTAAACAAGTTTTATAATGGTTCATGTGGATTCTGAGTTATATATTGGTATTATCATTAAGAATCGTGTTTTGCCTCACCATCAAAACCGGTAGTCATTAACATTGAGAATGAAGTGTCTCAATTTTGTTAATTTTGAGAGCTTTCTCATGCCATTCACAAGGCTCCTCAAGGACTTCTTTTGAGGAGTGACGAAACTGCATCACTCCACTTTCTTTGGGTATCAAAATCTTAGCTCGAGATAAAAAGGGGTCCTCAGGCAACTCAATGCCATTATAAGATATGTTTATCGGACTCGGCGGGTGCATGTTGGATCATCCAAAAGTAGTGCATTGTTGGAGGATATTTTGTGAGGTAACCATAAAAGATGCAATTTAAACAACCGGCAAGTGCTTTAATTTACCTTACATCAATTGGGTCCTTCACTATACACTTAAAAACCATACTGCATTGGAATTGACTATTCAAGATGCTCGGTCAAAGTATCCTATGCCACATTTCATCGATCGACTTATGAGCATATATTTCTTGGTGGCCAAGAAATAAGCTAAATCAAATCTCAAATTAATCAAACTAGAAAGTATACAGCACAACATAAGTCTTTTCTGTTTGAAAAACTATGTCGGTTTTCGATCATATAGATATTGAAGGACTGTGAAGAAGAAAAAGCAGCAGAGAGCAATACTAAGAAAAGGAGTGTGGAGAGTACCACATCGATAAGTAATGAGGAGGTACAAACTACATTTGCAATATAAAAGGAATACACAGGATGGATTTATAACTCATGACCACTTGATGAGCACAAAGCGAACTATTCTTTCGCCTTTTACTAAAGAATACCGTAATGGCTGCAACTAGTGGCATACGCCAATTTTTGGAGGGGTCTCTTCTTTAGAGTACCCCAACAATTCTAGTGTAAACGTTTTATACATGGTTCTTTATATATTGTACAGTAAGAAAAGTCTATTTTATGGGAGGTAAAATTGCAGTACTTTTTCTGCAGTGATGACAGATAGAACAAAATGGTTTGATTTTTACATTTCGTACAAGCGAGGATATCGGGGCCTTATTGTGTAGAATGTCTTCCGTTGTGGGTTATGAACCGACCTGATGGGCTCTCCTGGAAAATTATTATTATTATATATATTACAATAGTTAGGCTAAAAATTTAAAACTTTCTACATCTGAATAAAAAATCCTAAATTCTAGTGTTACGGTAATATCGCTCTTTGTTCTTACAATCATGTTATTAGTAACAATATTTAGGCTATAAAGATCACATTTCACTTTTAGTTTTAAGAGATCAGTGAGATGAACAATCCATTTTTAAAATTCTAATAGTTGTATAACTGCAATAAGTTTTAAACTAATATTTTTGTCGAAGGAACATAATTATATCTACGAAAAAGGGTTGGAAACTGTATATATAGCGTGAGACTTTAGAAACAATTAATGAAGCAGTATAAGCCCAAGCTTTTTGGATCAATTTTCATATCACAGTTGTTGAATTTCATGTGTTTAGAAAACTTTGAGATGAAAATTTTCAAGCACAACAAAAAAAAACCCCGCACTTTACAAAAGGGTATATTCGGAACATAAATAATTTTTAGTATTTAAAACAGTTTGGTTATAAAAGACTAAAATTAATGGTTACTCGTGATGAACACATGGATACTTTGGAGAAGTATTGGTATACCCCTGCCTATAAACTATTTGTTATACATGTCTATAGTGTTATCGGCGTGTGCAATATAAAGGTCCTTTGACTTGAGGTCAATACGCACCTTGTTTACAGAATGATGTACTTTGACCAAGTTCTAAGCTTAAACTCCTTCTGGATAAGATACGGCTTGTGTTTGGTGCATCAGGATGTAAATCAAGGTGGTAGTTGAGCCAAGAATAGGATTGAATCCTCGATTGAAAATTCGAGAGAGCACTCAACTTCTCAATGTTATTAGGTTGACTAAACTCACTGGCCAGTGCAAGAGATATATTTAGAATATGGTCTAGTTGTCAACTAATAAATGTGAGATAAGTGATTAAGCCATTTGAATAGGCACTTGGCAAATCCTAAGCTTAATCGAGTGTGTCATGAATGAAAGAAATTTATAGTTTAGCATAAAAGTTAAGTTTGTTGGATTCATGTAGCATTACTTCACATATTGAGTTAGTCATCTGACCTTGATCTAGGAGTTTCGTATGGACCTTAATTAGACTAATGTCAATATGTGAAGGCCTATAGGGTCACACTATATGCGATTGTTTCTTGATCTAAGAGTTTATTGAGAAAGTATTAAATATTCGATTGAGAACAGAGATATTTAATTTATAATAATTATGGAATATTTCTATTTGATATAAATTATTTAATTAAGTCGAGTTGGATTTGGATTTAATTAAATGTGTTGGATATATTATATGGGTACTCGGACAGATATATGGAAGCAATTGGGCAGAAATTACTGGCCCAAAATGGGAGCTTGGGCGTCCACTTTGGGCGTGTGATGGGCTGGTCCACTTGAATATTGACATGGGCGGATTTTCCGGTTTATATCTGTTTAGGTTTTGTCCTGAACTTCTATATATACAACACATACCCCATAATTATTAGGAGATTGAAAATAACTTCTCAGTTCCAAAAGCAAGATTTTCTAGCTTTCTTGAATAGGAAATACACTGGAGTTAGATCTTGCAGTCGAGGAAACAATCATGTAGATACCTTAGTGTTGAATCCAACGTACGAAAACCTGTAAGATTTCTTTTATCATATTTTGAACATACAACATGATAATCGCATAAGCCATACTAGGATTGTTATTGGGTAAGAAATTTTAAACTTCATTGTGCTCACTACTTATTCTGAACCCAACAAATCTCTACACATCGTGCATCAACTAATGTTTCCGTCACATTCTTCTTCATCAATTCTTGCATTGGCGGACACCCAATAAAGGTCCTGGTTAGTGATTTAAAAATAGACACTTTTGTTTTCAATCTCTCATCAAACACTTCCATGTAAGGTCATTCATTATGAAGCTTTCCATCAACTAAGTTTACATTCTTTAACAAGCGGCTCAATTCTGTCAATTTTGAGATATTCAAAAGACAGAGATTACTCAAAATCTTAGCTCGAGGTATAAGGTTGGTCACACTACCATTGCCATTATATGGCCAACCTAAAGTAACCATATATATTAGATGCAATTTAAACAACGAAAACATAGAAAGCGCTTTATTTTCTGCTTCCCTCAATTGGGTCCTCCATTATACACTTGAAAACCGAACCTGCACTAGAATCAGGGAAACAAGGGAGTTCACTGGAACCTCCTTCGCTAGAAAATAACACTTGAATATATAGTGTTAGTTATTTTGATGTATATATAGTAGACATTGAATTTCCTCGGCTTCTTCGTGTGTTTATTTATTTACATTTTGAATCTCCTTAGTGAAAAATCCTAACTCCGCCACTAATTTTAATTCATCTATTCAAGATAGTCCAAAACATCCTATCGACATTTCATCGATCGGCTTGAGAGCATATTATTTCTTGAGAATCACCAAGAAATTAAACCGAAATAAAAATCTTAAATTAATCAAGCGTTGAAAGTACACATGATGACTTAAGTTGATCCTATTTGAAAAACTATGTCCATATTTGATCATACAGATATTGAAGGGCGGTGAAGAAGCAGAAAAGTAGAAGAGAGCAATAGTATTTCAAAGGAGTGGGGCAAGCACCACATCAGAAAATACTTTTTAATAAGAAAAGAATATCCGTCAAAGGAGGAAAATGACTTCTTTCACTTGTCGCTAAAAAAACTATCCTCTATTGCGTTTATCTCAATGCTTTACTTAGTATGCCCAAACCATTGGCGGAACCAGAATTTATATAAGAAAATTAAAATAAATCCAAAACATCACGTATCGTCTTGAGCACGTGACTTGAAAACCTTTTAATCCCCTTTGCCTTCATTTGGAATTTTTCGATCGTCAAGGAGATTGATAAGTTGTCAGCTTAATTATTATACAATAGGGTCAGACTCGGCTAACAACCGTTAACGTGAGACGTCATGTAAAGGCACTATAATGCATGAAATTCACGTGTTAAAGATATTTTGGTCATTTTTAATTTTTGGCACTCATTTTCGTCACAAGAATAGATTTTACATCATTTTAGTTCTGAATTCGTATAAGTGCACATTATCTTACCCCAGTAAGTTCAGCAACTTTGCAGTAATATCGTTTTTGGCATTATTTTAAGCACCATATTCTACAAAACAACATTAATCCTAGTGGAAATACATTCACTTAACTTTGTTACTAAAATTGGATTACATGATTTGCTAATCTGAAGAAATTTTAATGTTCTTAAAGTTATTTCCCCAAGAGTATGGCATTTTTTCTTTTAAGAGAGATGAAAATATCTGTTTGTTATCTATCTTCCATTCTATAAAAGTAAAAGACAAAATTGTCCCACATTGGGTGACACAAAGGAAAATAAGTATACGGATGGATATAAAAGAACAGGAAGGAGCTACAAGAAACATACTTACGGGCGGGGTCAATGGGCAATCAACAAGGCTCATGGCCTAGGTTAGTGACCTCCATTGCACTCTGGAGGGGCGCTCGCCTAAGGTCGGCCCAAGTGGTCGAGCCTACGTCATAATTTGTGGCAGCGGGGGCCTGCGTTCGCGCGGCCCCTACCCAATTCTAAAACAAATTTTCTTGTTTTTGGTTTTCAAATTCAAAACTAAACAAGTTTTATAATGGTTCATGTGGATTCTGAGTTATATATTGGTATTATCATTAAGAATCTGTGTTTTGCCTCACCATCAAAACCAGTAGTCATTAACATTGAGAATGAAGTGTCTCAATTTTGTTAATTTTGAGAGCTTTCTCATGCCATTCACAAGGCTCCTCAAGGACTTCTTTTGAGGAGTGACGAAACTGCATCACTCCACTTTCTTTGGGTATCAAAATCTTAGCTCGAGATAAAAGGGGTTCCTCAGGCAACTCAATGCCATTATAAGATATGTTTATCGGACTCGACGGGTGCATGTTGGATCATCCAAAAGTAGTGCATTGTTGGAGGATATTTTGTGAGGTAACCATAAAAGATGCAATTTAAACAACCGGACAAGTGCTTTAATTTACCTTACATCAATTGGGTCCTTCACTATACACTTAAAAACCATACTGCATTGGAATTGAGCTATTCAAGATGCTCAGTCAAAGTATCCTATGCCACATTTCATCGATCGACTTATGAGCATATATTTCTTCAGACTGGCCAAGAAATAAGCTAAATCAAATCTCAAATTAATCAAACTAGAAAGTATCTGACACAACATAAGTCTTTTCTGTTTGAAAAACTATGTCGGTTTTCGATCATATAGATATTGAAGGACTGTGAAGAAGAAAAAGCAGCAGAGAGCAATACTAAGAAAAGGAGTGTGGAGAGTACCACATCGATAAGTAATGAGTAGATACAAACTACTGTTGCAATATAAAAAGGAATACACAGGATGGATTTATAACTCACGCAGCCACTTGATGAGCACAAAGCGAACTATTCTTTCGCCTTTTACTAAAGAATACCGTGTGCTGTGCTGCAACTAGTGGCATCGCCAATTTTGGAGGGTCTCTTCTTTAGAGTACCCCAACAATTCTAGTGTAAACGTTTTATACATGGTTCTTTATATATTGTACAGTAAGAAAAGTCTATTTTATGGGAGGTAAAATTGCACTACTTTTTCTGCAGTGATGACAGATAGAACAAAATGGTTTGATTTTCTGTTTCGTACAAGCAGGATATCGGGGCCTTATTGTGTAGAATGTCTTCCGTTGTGGGTTATGAACCGACCCTGATGGGCTCTCCTGGAAAATTATTATTATTATATATATTACAATAGTTAGGCTAAAAATTTAAAACTTTCTACATCTGAATAAAAAATCCTAAATTCTAGTGTTACGGTAATATCGCTCTTTGTTCTTACAATCATGTTATTAGTAACAATATTTAGGCTATAAAGATCACATTTCACTTTTAGTTTTAAGAGATCAGTGAGATGAACAATCCATTTTTTAAATTCTAATAGTTGTATAACTGCAATAAGTTTTAAACTAATTTTTTTTTTGTCGAAGGAACATAATTATATCTACGAAAAAGGGTTGGAAACTGTATATATAGCGTGAGACTTTAGAAACAATTAATGAAGCAGTATAAGCCCAAGCTTTTTGGATCAATTTTCATATCACAGTTGTTGAATTTCATGTGTTTAGAAAACTTTGAGATGAAAATTTTCAAGCACAACAAAAAAAAACCCCGCACTTTACAAAAGGGTATATTCGGAACATAAATAATTTTTAGTATTTAAAACAGTTTGGTTATAAAAGACTAAAATTAATGGTTACTCGTGATGAACACATGGATACTTTGGAGAAGTATTGGTATACCCCTGCCTATAAACTATTTGTTATACATGTCTATAGTGTTATCGGCGTGTGCAATATAAAGGTCCTTTGACTTGAGGTCAATACGCACCTTGTTCTGAGAATGATGTACTTTGACCAAGTTCTAAGCTTAAACTCCTTCTGGATAAGATACGGCTTGTGTTTGGTGCATCAGGATGTAAATCAAGGTGGTAGTTGAGCCAAGAATAGGATTGAATCCTCGATTGAAAATTCGAGAGAGCACTCAACTTCTCAATGTTATTAGGTTGACTAAACTCCCGGCGATTGCAAGAGATATATTTAGAATATGGTCTAGTTGTCAACTAATAAATGTGAGATAAGTGATTAAGCCATTTGAATAGGCACTTGGCAAATCCTAAGCTTAATCGAGTGTGTCATGAATGAAAGAAATTTATAGTTTAGCATAAAAGTTAAGTTTGTTGGATTCATGTAGCATTACTTCACATATTGAGTTAGTCATCTGACGCCTTGATCTAGGAGTTTCGTATGGACCTTAATTAGACTAATGTCAATATGTGAAGGCCTATAGGGTCACACTATATGCGATTGTTTCTTGATCTAAGAGTTTATTGAGAAAGTATTAAATATTCGATTGAGAACCGAGATATTTAATTTATAATAATTATGGAATATTTCTATTTGATATAAATTATTTAATTAAGTCGAGTTGGATTTGGATTTAATTAAATGTGTTGGATATATTATATGGGTACTCGGACGGATATATGGAAGCAATTGGGCAGAAATTACTGGCCCAAAATGGGAAACTTGACGTCCACTTTGGGCGTGTGATGAAATTTGGTCCACTTGAATATTGACATGGGCGGATTTTCCGGTTTTATATCTGTTTAGGCTTTGTCCTGAACTCCTATATATACAACACATACCCCATAATTATAAGGAGATTGAAAATAACTTCTCAGTTCCTAAAGCAAGATTTCCTAGCTTTCTTGAATAGGAAATACCTTTGGAGTTAGATCTTGCAACCGAGGAAACAAATCGCATGGATACCTTAGTGTTGAATCCGTGTCACGAAAACCTGTAAGTTTTCTTTTATCATGTTTTGAACATACAACCTGATTATCGCATAAGCCATGCCAGGATTGTTGTTGGTTAAGAAATTTTAAACTTCCATTGTGCTCACTACTTATTCTGAACCCAACAAATCTCTACACATCGTGCATCAACTAATGTTTCCGTCACATTCTTCTTCATCAATTCTTGCATTGTGGACACCCAATAAAGGTCCTGGTTAGTGATTTAAAAATAGACACTTTTTGTTTTCAATCTCTCATCAAACACTTCCATGTAAGGTCATTCATTATGAAGCTTTCCATCAACTAAGTTTACATTCTTTAACAAGCGGCTCAATTCTGTCAATTTTGAGATATTCAAAAGACAGAGATTACTCAAAATCTTAGCTCGAGGTATAAGGTTGGTCACACTACCATTGCCATTATATGGCCAACCTAAAGTAACCATATATATTAGATGCAATTTAAACAACGAAAACATAGAAAGCGCTTTATTTTCTGCTTCCCTCAATTGGGTCCTCCATTATACACTTGAAAACCGAACTGCACTAGAATCGGAAACAAGGGAGTTCACTGGAACCTCCTTCGCTAGAAAATAACACTGAATATATAGTGTTAGTTATTTTGATGTATATATAGTAGACATTGAATTTCCTCGGCTTCTTCGTGTTTATTTATTTACATTTTGAATCTCCTTAGTGAAAAATCCTAACTCCGCCACTAATTTTAATTCATCTATTCAAGATAGTCCAAAACATCCTATCGACATTTCATCGATCGGCTTGAGAGCATATTATTTCTTGAGAATCACCAAGAAATTAAACGAAATAAAAATCTTAAATTAATCAAGCGTGAAAGTACACATGATGACTTAAGTTGATCCTATTTGAAAAACTATGTCCATATTTGATCATCTGAGATATTGAAGGGCGGTGAAGAAGCGAGAAAAGTAGAAGAGAGCAATAGTATTTCAAAGGAGTGGGGCAAGCACCACATCGAGAAAATACTTTTTAATAAGAAAAGAATATCCGTCAAAGGAGGAAAATGACTTCTTTCACTTGTCGCTAAAAAAACTATCCTCTATTGCGTTTATCTCAATGCTTTACTTAGTATGCCCAAACCATTGGCGGAACCAGAATTTATATAAGAAAATTAAAATAAATCCAAAACATCACGTATCGTCTTGAGCACGTGACTTGAAAACCTTTTAATCCCCTTTGCCTTCACTGGAATTTTTCGATACGTCAAGGAGATTGATGAAGTTGTCAGCTTAATTATTATACAATAGGGTCAGACTCGGCTAACAACCGTTAACGTGAGACGTCATGTAAAGGCACTATAATGCATGAAATTCACGTGTTAAAGATATTTTGGTCATTTTTAATTTTTGGCACTCATTTTCGTCACAAGAATAGATTTTACATCATTTTAGTTCTGAATTCGTATAAGTGCACATTATCTTACGATAAGTTCAGCAACTTTGCGATAATATCGTTTTTGGCATTATTGTTAGCATCATATTCTACAAAACAACATTAATCCTAGTGGAACTACATACACTTAACTTTGTCACTAAAATTGGATTACATGATTTGCTAATACAGAAGAAATTTTAATGTTCTTAAAGTTATTTCCCCAAGAGTATGGCATTTTTTCTTTTAAGAGAGATGAAAATATCTGTTTGTTATCTATCTTCCATTCTATAAAAGTAAAAGACAAAATTGTCCCACATTGGGTGACACAAAGGAAAATAAGTATCTGGATGGATATAAAAGAACAGGAAGGAGCTACAAGAAACATACTAAGCTGGCCGGGGTCAATGGGCAATCAACAAGGCTCATGGCCTAGGTTAGTGACCTCCATTGCACTCTGGAGGGGCGCTCGCCTAAGGTCGGCCCAAGTGGTCGAGCCTACGTCATAATTTGTGGCAGCGGGGGCCTGCGTTCGCGCGGCCCCTACCCAATTCTAAAACAAATTTTCTTGTTTTTGGTTTTCAAATTCAAAACTAAACAAGTTTTATAATGGTTCATGTGGATTTACAGAGTTATATATTGGTATTATCATTAAGAATCTGTGTTTTGCCTCACCATCAAAACCAGTAGTCATTAACATTGAGAATGAAGTGTCTCAATTTTGTTAATTTTGAGAGCTTTCTCATGCCATTCACAAGGCTCCTCAAGGACTTCTTTTGAGGAGTGACGAAACTGCATCACTCCACTTTCTTTGGGTATCAAAATCTTAGCTCGAGATAAAAGGGGTTCCTCAGGCAACTCAATGCCATTATAAGATATGTTTATCGGACTCGACGGGTGCATGTTGGATCATCCAAAAGTAGTGCATTGTTGGAGGATATTTTGTGAGGTAACCATAAAAAGATGCAATTTAAACAACCAGCAAGTGCTTTAATTTCTGCTTCTGTCAATTGGGTCCTTCACTATACACTTAAAAACCATACCTGCATTGGAATTCAGCTATTCAAGATGCTCAGTCCAAAGTATCCTATGCCACATTTCATCGATCAGCTTATGAGCATATATTTCTTCAGACTGGCCAAGAAATAAGCTAAATCAAATCTCAAATTAATCAAACTAGAAAGTATACAGCACAACATAAGTCTTTTCTGTTTGAAAAACTATGTCGGTTTTCGATCATATAGATATTGAAGGACTGTGAAGAAGAAAAAGCAGCAGAGAGCAATACTAAGAAAAGGAGTGTGGAGAGTACCACATCGATAAGTAATGAGTAGATACAAACTCTGTTGCAATATAAAAGGAATACACAGGATGGATTTATAACTCACGCGACCACTTGATGAGCACAAAGCGAACTATTCTTTCGCCTTTTACTAAAGAATACCGTGTGCGCGCTGCAACTAGTGGCATACGCCAATTTTTGGAGGGGTCTCTTCTTTAGAGTACCCCAACAATTCTAGTGTAAACGTTTTATACATGGTTCTTTATATATTGTACAGTAAGAAAAGTCTATTTTATGGGAGGTAAAATTGCACTACTTTTTCTGCAGTGATGACAGATAGAACAAAATGGTTTGATTTTCTGTTTCGTACAAGCAGGATATCGGGGCCTTATTGTGTAGAATGTCTTCCGTTGTGGGTTATGAACCGACCCTGATGGGCTCTCCTGGAAAATTATTATTATTATATATATTACAATAGTTAGGCTAAAAATTTAAAACTTTCTACATCTGAATAAAAAATCCTAAATTCTAGTGTTACGGTAATATCGCTCTTTGTTCTTACAATCATGTTATTAGTAACAATATTTAGGCTATAAAGATCACATTTCACTTTTAGTTTTAAGAGATCAGTGAGATGAACAATCCATTTTTAAAATTCTAATAGTTGTATAACTGCAATAAGTTTTAAACTAATTTTTTTTTTGTCGAAGGAACATAATTATATCTACGAAAAAGGGTTGGAAACTGTATATATAGCGTGAGACTTTAGAAACAATTAATGAAGCAGTATAAGCCCAAGCTTTTTGGATCAATTTTCATATCACAGTTGTTGAATTTCATGTGTTTAGAAAACTTTGAGATGAAAATTTTCAAGCACTCGAAGAAAGAAGCCCGCACTTTTCAAAAGGATATATTCGAACATAAATAATTTGTAGTATTTAAAACAGTTTGGTTATAAAAGACTAAAATTAATGGTTACTCGTGATGAACACATGGATACTTTGGAGAAGTATTGGTATACCCCTGCCTATAAACTATTTGTTATACATGTCTATAGTGTTATCGGCGTGTGCAATATAAAGGTCCTTTGACTTGAGGTCAATACGCACCTTGTTTACAGAATGATGTACTTTGACCAAGTTCTAAGCTTAAACTCCTTCTGGATAAGATACGGCTTGTGTTTGGTGCATCAGGATGTAAATCAAGGTGGTAGTTGAGCCAAGAATAGGATTGAATCCTCGATTGAAAATTCGAGAGAGCACTCAACTTCTCAATGTTATTAGGTTGACTAAACTCACTGGCCAGTGCAAGAGATATATTTAGAATATGGTCTAGTTGTCAACTAATAAATGTGAGATAAGTGATTAAGCCATTTGAATAGGCACTTGGCAAATCCTAAGCTTAATCGAGTGTGTATGAATGAAAGAAATTTATAGTTTCGCATAAAAGTTAAGTTTGTTGGATTCATGTAGCATTACTTCACATATTGAGTTAAGTCATACGACGCAGATCTAGGAGTTTCGTATGGACCTTAATTAGACTAATGTCAATATGTGAAGGCCTATAGGGTCACACTATATGCGATTGTTTCTTGATCTAAGAGTTTATTGAGAAAGTATTAAATATTCGATTGAGAACCGAGATATTTAATTTATAATAATTATGGAATATTTCTATTTGATATAAATTATTTAATTAAGTCGAGTTGGATTTCGGATTTAATTAAATGTGTTGGATATATTATATGGGTACTCGGACAGATATATGGAAGCAATTGGGCCAGAAATTACTGGCCCAAAATGGGAGCTTGGACGTCCACTTTGGGCGTGTGATGGGCTGGTCCACTGAATATTGACATGGGCCCGGATTTTCCGGTTTTATATCTGTTTAGGCTTTGTCTGAACTCCTATATATACAACACATACCCCATAATTATAAGGAGATTGAAAATAACTTCTCAGTTCCTAAAGCAAGATTTCCTAGCTTTCTTGAATAGGAAATACACTGGAGTTAGATCTTGCAACCGAGAAACAAATCGCATGGATACCTTAGTGTTGAATCCAGTGTCACGAAAACCTGTAAGTTTTCTTTTATCATGTTTTGAACATACAACCTTGATTATCGCATAAGCCATGCCAGGATTGTTGTTGGTTAAGAAATTTTAAACTTCCATTGTGCTCACTACTTATTCTGAACCCAACAAATCTCTACACATCGTGCATCAACTAATGTTTCCGTCACATTCTTCTTCATCAATTCTTGCATTGACGGACACCCAATAAAGGTCCTGGTTAGTGATTTAAAAATAGACACTTTTTGTTTTCAATCTCTCATCAAACACTTCCATGTAAGGTCATTCATTATGAAGCTTTCCATCAACTAAGTTTACATTCTTTAACAAGCGGCTCAATTCTGTCAATTTTGAGATATTCAAAAGACAGAGATTACTCAAAATCTTAGCTCGAGGTATAAGGTTGGTCACACTACCATTGCCATTATATGGCCAACCTAAAGTAACCATATATATTAGATGCAATTTAAACAACGAAAACATAGAAAGCGCTTTATTTTCTGCTTCCCTCAATTGGGTCCTCCATTATACACTTGAAAACCGAACCTGCACTAGAATCGGGGAAACAAGGGAGTTCACTGGAACCTCCTTCGCTAGAAAATAACACTGAATATATAGTGTTAGTTATTTTGATGTATATATAGTAGACATTGAATTTCCTCGGCTTCTTCGTGTGTTTATTTATTTACATTTTGAATCTCCTTAGTGAAAAATCCTAACTCCGCCACTAATTTTAATTCATCTATTCAAGATAGTCCAAAACATCCTATGCGACATTTCATCGATCGGCTTGAGAGCATATTATTTCTTCAGAATCACCAAGAAATTAAACCGAAATAAAAATCTTAAATTAATCAAACGTGAAAGTACACATGACAGCTTAAGTTGATCCTATTTGAAAAACTATGTCCATATTTGATCATACAGATATTGAAGGACGGTGAAGAAGCAGAAAAGTAGAAGAGAGCAATAGTATTTCAAAGGAGTGGGGCAAGCACCACATCAGAAAATACTTTTTAATAAGAAAAGAATATCCGTCAAAGGAGGAAAATGACTTCTTTCACTTGTCGCTAAAAAAACTATCCTCTATTGCGTTTATCTCAATGCTTTACTTAGTATGCCCAAACCATTGGCGGAACCAGAATTTATATAAGAAAATTAAAATAAATCCAAAACATCACGTATCGTCTTGAGCACGTGACTTGAAAACCTTTTAATCCCCTTGCCTTCACCGGAATTTTTCGATCGTCAAGGAGATTCAGTAAGTTGTCAGCTTAATTATTATACAATAGGGTCAGACTCGGCTAACAACCGTTAACGTGAGACGTCATGTAAAGGCACTATAATGCATGAAATTCACGTGTTAAAGATATTTTGGTCATTTTTAATTTTTGGCACTCATTTTCGTCACAAGAATAGATTTTACATCATTTTAGTTCTGAATTCGTATAAGTGCACATTATCTTACGAGTAAGTTCCACAACTTTGCGATAATATCGTTTTTGGCATTATTGTTACCCTCATATTCTACAAAACAACATTAATCCTAGTGGAACTACATACACTTAACTTTGTCACTAAAATTGGATTACATGATTTGCTAATCTGTAAGAAATTTTAATGTTCTTAAAGTTATTTCCCAAGAGTATGGCATTTTTTCTTTTAAGAGAGATGAAAATATCTGTTTGTTATCTATCTTCCATTCTATAAAAGTAAAGACAAAATTGTCCCACATTGGGTGACACAAAGGAAAATAAGTATACGGATGGATATAAAAGAACAGGAAGGAGCTACAAGAAACATACTTACGGGCGGGGTCAATGGGCAATCAACAAGGCTCATGGCCTAGGTTAGTGACCTCCATTGCACTCTGGAGGCGCTCGCCTAAGGTCGGCCCAAGTGGTCGAGCCTACGTCATAATTTGTGTGGCGGGGGCTGCGTTAGCGCGGCCCCTACCCAATTCTAAAACAAATTTTCTTGTTTTTGGTTTTCAAATTCAAAACTAAACAAGTTTTATAATGGTTCATGTGGATTGCTGAGTTATATATTGGTATTATCATTAAGAATCTGTGTTTTGCCTCACCATCAAAACCAGTAGTCATTAACATTGAGAATGAAGTGTCTCAATTTTGTTAATTTTGAGAGCTTTCTCATGCCATTCACAAGGCTCCTCAAGGACTTCTTTTGAGGAGTGACGAAACTGCATCACTCCACTTTCTTTGGGTATCAAAATCTTAGCTCGAGATAAAAGGGGTTCCTCAGGCAACTCAATGCCATTATAAGATATGTTTATCGGACTCGACGGGTGCATGTTGGATCATCCAAAAGTAGTGCATTGTTGGAGGATATTTTGTGAGGTAACCATAAAAAGATGCAATTTAAACAACCAGCAAGTGCTTTAATTTACATACATCAATTGGGTCCTTCACTATACACTTAAAAACCATACTGCATTGGAATTGACTATTCAAGATGCTCAGTCCAAAGTATCCTATGCCACATTTCATCGATCAGCTTATGAGCATATATTTCTTCAGACTGGCCAAGAAATAAGCTAAATCAAATCTCAAATTAATCAAACTAGAAAGTATACAGCACAACATAAGTCTTTTCTGTTTGAAAAACTATGTCGGTTTTCGATCATATAGATATTGAAGGACTGTGAAGAAGAAAAAGCAGCAGAGAGCAATACTAAGAAAAGGAGTGTGGAGAGTACCACATCGATAAGTAATGAGTAGATACAAACTCTGTTGCAATATAAAAGGAATACACAGGATGGATTTATAACTCACGCAGCCACGCAGTGAGCACAAAGCGAACTATTCTTTCGCCTTTTACTAAAGAATACCGTGTCTTGTGTTTGCAACTAGTGGCATACGCCAATTTTTGGAGGGGTCTCTTCTTTAGAGTACCCCAACAATTCTAGTGTAAACGTTTTATACATGGTTCTTTATATATTGTACAGTAAGAAAAGTCTATTTTATGGGAGGTAAAATTGCACTACTTTTTCTGCAGTGATGACAGATAGAACAAAATGGTTTGATTTTACATTTCGTACAAGCGAGGATATCGGGGCCTTATTGTGTAGAATGTCTTCCGTTGTGGGTTATGAACCGACCACGATGGGCTCTCCTGGAAAATTATTATTATTATATATATTACAATAGTTAGGCTAAAAATTTAAAACTTTCTACATCTGAATAAAAAATCCTAAATTCTAGTGTTACGGTAATATCGCTCTTTGTTCTTACAATCATGTTATTAGTAACAATATTTAGGCTATAAAGATCACATTTCACTTTTAGTTTTAAGAGATCAGTGAGATGAACAATCCATTTTTAAAATTCTAATAGTTGTATAACTGCAATAAGTTTTAAACTAATTTTTTTTTTGACGAAGGAACATAATTATATATACGAAAAAGGGTTGGAAACTGTATATATAGCGTGAGACTTTAGAAACAATTAATGAAGCAGTATAAGCCCAAGCTTTTTGGATCAATTTTCATATCACAGTTGTTGAATTTCATGTGTTTAGAAAACTTTGAGATGAAAATTTTCAAGCACAACAAAAAAAAACCCCGCACTTTACAAAAGGGTATATTCGGAACATAAATAATTTTTAGTATTTAAAACAGACATACACTTCATTATTCATTACACTTGATTTTCATAACATTATTCTAAGTCTTAGAGACTCATAATCAAAACACTCTCTCGAACCTCTGCCGGATTTCCTAGCTTTCCAAAGGAGGAATACATTGAAGTTTGGAGCTTGCAATAGAAAGGGCATTCGCGTGCGCACCCACAGTTGATAAAGATTTCAGATATTGTAAACATGTAAGTACCATTCAAGTCTTATGTTTACGGTTTTAAATTACCCTATAATCAAACAGTTCTACGTATGTTGGGTTTGAAACAAGTTTTCAATATCCGCTGCGTACAACAACCCAACAAAAAACCTACAATTATATCTACGAAAAAGGGTTGGAAACTGTATATATATAGCGTGACTTTAGAAACAATTAATGAAGCAGTATAAGCCCAAGTTTTTTGGATCAATTTTCATATCACAGTTGTTGAATTTCATGTTTTTTAAACTTTGAGATGAAAATTTTCAAGCACCAAAAAAAAAAAAACCGGCACTTTACCCGTAAAATTAGATAGCTATAAATTAGGAAAATCCTACAATCCATGAGAAGCAATCATTGTCAACAATTTAAACATTATAAACTGTAAAAGGGGAAACCATAAAAGAAAGAGACGAAGTAGGAGAAAGTCTACGGAGGGGGCCTTAACTTGTAAGCAGAGTTGATTCGAGTTTCTCAAATATCAAATCAAATCAATTGTGTCGAATTTTTAAAATTATAAACCGAATCAAATCAATAAAAGTCAGATTTTTCAACTTCGTGTTTTCTCGAGTTTTTCGATTTCCCCGGGTTGTTCGGATTGTTCGGTAAAGTCTTCATACAAAATATATAACTTTTACTTCAAATATTTCTTTAATCTTAGTAAGATACAACTATCTAATTAAGGTGTTCTTAAGAAAATGACACAAAATGTGAGATGATTGATGACATTGTACTAAAACATTCAACAAAAAATAATGAAAACGCTTTAGCCATAATGATAATGATCATAATCTAAAAGTACGACTAATTATTAAATTACATGACTATATATTAAAGAACAACTAAATTAAGTTATGCTTTTTCACCGTCTAAAACTCTAAATCAATGCAAAACTAATAGTACGTGGTAATAGATATCCAACATTATTGTTATTCATAGTGTTAGAATTGCATTTCTTTTGTTAGCATTAGTATTGATTTGGGCTTAATTTAAGTTACTAACACCAATGGACTGTAAAACTTATTGGACCATTAAAAATTCTAAGTTTAATCTTGAAATAATATGTTAAAAGACAAAAACTATGAAAAAAACTTAAGAAACATTTATAAATTACACTCTAAATCAATATAAGTATTTTAAATTTTGTATAAATGTAATTTCGGGTTGGTTTAGTTCGGTTTGATTTTTTTTTTGTTAAAACCAAACTAAACCAATTATGGTTGATTTTTTTTCAATACCAAACCAAGTCAAACCAAACCCCTAATCGAATTTTTTTTCTCGGTTTGACTCGGATTATTGATTTGGTGCGGTTTATCAATTTTTTTGTACATCCCTACTTGTAAAGTTACAAAAGGGTATATTCGAAACATAAATAATTTTTAGTATTTAAAATAGTTTGGTTACAAAAGACTAAAAATAAGGGAGGCAAGTGTAATATCTCAAATCACGAGGGAGCAAAGTGTTATGAAGAGAAATTTGGAGGGAGGTTTTTGAAATTCCATCCATAAATTCATTATTAAAAAATAGATTTTTTTTTTGATAATCCAGGTTTTCAGGCTTGCGCCTGACTACTTCACTGGTATTACCCAGACGTCCTGGAGGTAATAGCATCGGTCCTTCAACAACTATCACCCGGTAAATCGCGGGATGTGCTCCGGTGGCCAGTTTTTCTGGGAGCGTACAACTGATCAATGAGACAATGTCAAATTTCCCAACATGCAGAATTTCTTCGTGCTTGCGGGGAATCGAACCCACGCTGTCCCATGCCAGAGCGCCTTATAGCGCCCAGGCTTTGCCACTGGACTATGCCCCGGAAGATTTAAAAAATAGAATTTTGATATGATATGACATATCAACTAGGAGAAAAGGAATATTTTGTGGTGTTTAATATTTTTTGTGAGTGACATTATAGTCCTAAAAGAAACAAAGTGACATTAGAATGCAATTGTCAAAACATGAGCGAGAGAGAGTATTTGATACTTAATATTTTGTTTAGCAAAGAAGGAAAATGACAAAAAATCATTTTTCTTTCGTGTATATCATGTGGAATCGGAATTTATATGAGGGAATCCAAAAAAAGATACTCCTCCGTCCCAAAAAAATGGTAATGTTTCAGATTATGAGGATCAAACTAACTTATATTCAATATGAATTTGAATATAAATTTTTTAAAAATAAAATTTACATATTTAGAAACTATATAAAAAATACTATAAATCACAATAGTAAAAAATTCAAAATATTTAAAAAATATTTGACAAAATTATAATCAAAGAAAATATTATTTAACTATCCAAATATTAACTAGAACAATATATTTAGAACCGAGGGAGTATTAAAAATCACGTATGGAAATTATTCAATTTAAAGAAAATACTCATTCCCCTTAGCTAATCGACCCTGACCCACATTTTAAACGCCGTCTTCAGGCTTAAATTGAATAAAAATTACAACTT
This sequence comes from Anisodus acutangulus, assembly GCA_029783415.1. Classification (NCBI taxonomy): domain Eukaryota; kingdom Viridiplantae; phylum Streptophyta; class Magnoliopsida; order Solanales; family Solanaceae; genus Anisodus; species Anisodus acutangulus. Next base: position 2,201,915 of record CM056492.1, on the reverse strand, counting down.
AGTTCTACATTTTTATAATTTTTCTTTCTGTGGATGATTATTACACAAAAAAATGTAAACATTCTTTATATTTTCCAGAGAAAAAAAATTAGAAAGACCCATAAAAGCAAAATAATTGTGTGAAGCTCAAATAAGCATAATAGCTTTTCGATTTTTCAAGCTTAAATTGCTTTGTTTTATGCATCCTTGTGTTCTGCAAAAGAAAATTGAAGACACCCGGTAAGCAAAATGTTATGAATCAGCCCAAGCCTAATATGAATATGGATGCCACATAATAAGTTATTGGGCCAAAAAGAAGTACAACAACAACATATCCAGTGAGATCACACATCGTGGAGAGGGTAGAGTGTACACAAACCTTACCTCCATCTTGGTAGGTAGAACGACTGTTTCCGGGAGACCATCGACTCAAGGCAAAGCATAATCATAAACAATATAGTCAAAACAAAGCAAGAGTAAAACAAGAGTAAAGAGTAAAGAGTAAAGTAAGAGAAACGGTCAGAATCAGATAAGGAATTAAAACAGTATATAGTGCATTCGAACAAAAGGGATCAGTAGCTAACATAAAATTTTAATATGATATGACATATCAACCATGAGAGAAGGAATGTTTTGTGGTGTTTAATATTTTTTGTGAGTGATATTATAGTCCTAAAAAATAAGGGAAAGGGGTCAAATTTGCCCTCCAACTATGTTTTATGGAACACATTTGCCCTCCGTTAAACTTTGGGATCAAATATACCCTCACCGTTTGCAAACTTGTTAAATTTGACATCATTTGGACGGAAAGTTGACGTGTACGCCACGTTGGATCCATGTGGAGGACAATCAAACACACGGCATGTGGGACCCACACCAAACAACCGCCGCTCCACCGCCATCGTCGACGAGCCGCCGCCCTTCACCCCACTACCCAAACCACCGTTACCACACCACATCGCCACCCCACTGCTTCAACAACCAAATGACCCATGTACCATCACAGTCACCAACAAACACTCCTCCAGTCGCACTACCACTCCGACCTCCAACAACCAACGTCGACCACCCCCAATGCATATACCACTACCACTATACCAGCACAACCACACCATAAATAAAACAACATCACAACGACCAACAAATACTCCGGTGAACCCCATCAAACTCTGGCTAGATCCACCAGTGGGCCACCACGTCATCATCGTCTCCGGCGAATCACAACATCACAACTCCCCACATCTATCGTTGCTTCGCAACCACCGGCAAATACCATATCTGCCACGAACCAACAACCGAACAACCCATTCGACGTCAAACCGACCAACCACCACCACCACAACGACTGCGATGCCGGACCACTAGCTATGTCACACCCACCAACGACAAACAACTAAACCACCATCCCGTCGTTCGTCTCCCACTTCCCCGTCACTGCTCCGACGAGCTTCACACCACCACCGCACCATTGCTCGCCACTCTTCTCCTTCCTTTTCTTTTCTTCAGCCATGTCTTTCTTCTACCACCATCGTTCTTTTTCAAATCTGCCACCGCCTCCACGCCACCTTCTTTGCCGGAAAAATGGAGGATTCTAAGTTATAGGAAGTTACTAAGAAACTGGAATCAAAATCAAAAATTTAATTCGAACCTAGAAGCTAAGGCTAAAATCAAGAGCAAGAAAGAAATAACATGAGATATGTAAGAAAGTTAAACAAATAAGAAGAGAAGCTTGTAATTTCTCCTTGTTTGGATATAGAAATCCATAGCTTGCGCAGAATGTTGTTTTTAGGTTGTGTTCCAAGATGGTGACGGCGGCGGTGATGTAGCGGCTGAGGGGGAGGGCGGCGGGGGCTGGTTAGGTAGGATTAGGGAACGATTTATAATTATATAGAAGTACTTCCAACAGACCCAACTGACGAACCAACTCACAAACCAACTAAAGAGGAAGTTATGTCTAGCATACACACTGAATGTAAACAAGTATATACGTATTACCAACAACAAAGTGCAAATAATCAACCGGCTTCTGTACCATCTTCTACTACTTCGCTGCAACCTTATAAAAAACACGTGGTTTCTGCTTCTAGTATTCAAGGCCATAGAAATAAAGGGTTTAGTGATTCAACTTCTTCACAAGTTAGCGAATTTGATGTTTATGTTTTGCAGGGTGTTGAACCGTACGAATTAATTGTCAATGATGAAGGACATGAAGACTTGCTGAAATACTGGAGGCAGAATGAGAATACATTTCTGACACTAGCAAAGATGACCCGGGATGTTTTGAACATTCAAGCATCATCAACAGCGTCTGAAAGCGTTTTTCTGCTGGAAGATTTCAAATAGGAGAGCACAGACATTCATTGGCGGGAGAAGGATTAGAGATTGCAGTTCTTTTCAGAGATTGGATTCGAGCAGAGCGTAAAAGATGCGGTCAACCGGAGATCAACGAAGAAGAAGACAACAATTACAACGAAATCTTGTCCGAGGGAACATGAAGCAACGTCGAACAATTTGACCGACAAATTCCAATTTCAACCGAAGATCCTCAAGACAATGTGAGAAAATTAGAAAAAGTATGGTTAACTATGTAATTTTTTTAATTGCAATTTTACTATGTGATTTGCAACTTTTGAACAACACCACAAAGTTGCAATTTTAAAATTGTATTACCAAAAAATTATATTATTAAATAATATAAGAGGCACAAAAAGAAGCCTTGAGATGTTTTTATTACACTATCTTGTTCAATTATTTAAGTGTTTATATATATTATTTTTTTAAATTAAGTGGCAAAAAAAAGGTCAAATCCCGATCCCAACCCGTCCCGACCCGTCTCCCCAAATCCCGGCCCCTCTACCGGCGGGATGTGGGACGGGACGGGACCTCTTCATGTCCTGCCTATCCCGGTCCGCCGGAACACGAGTCCCGACCCTCCCCGTCCCGCCGGGTCCCGTCTCGCCGGGACCCGCCCCGTTGGATAGCCCTATTTAGAACGGAGAGAGTATTAAAAATCACGTATGGAACTTGAGCTCGTGACTTTGAAATCTTTTAATTGCCTTTGCCTTCACTAGAATTTTTTCTTGAGATTCAATAGTTTAAAATTGTTCTTTTCCTATTTGTGCATTTTTTATTTTTCAACAAAGAAATTCCATCGAATTCCCTTTTATCAACCTAGCTCTGCCGCTGGACATTGTTATACATCTCTAATTAGCAAAAATTTCGTCAATTCACTAGCTAATGTGCTAATATTATTATTAATATTTGATAAATATATTTTCAGTAAGATGTTGCTTCATTTATTTATATCGTGATATAAATTAAGATTTTTTTCGAATTGATGCATAAATAGATAGAATAGCATCAAATAACATCTTTCTAGCACACTCCTTCGGATTAAAAAGAGTGTTCATTTATTAAATCAAGAAAGAATTAACCTTACTTTTAAAATTTTGACCTTATTAAATGTTAAGTGACCAAATTCCAATACCGATTTAATTAAGGGCATTTTAGTCAAATTACTTACTTTTGTCTAGAGTTAATATTTTCTTATGGATTGTGCAAATGGCTAAGTGGACATTCTTTTTTATCCGGAGGGAGTATCTTATTATCTTATTTTCTTTGAATTCCTGTATTGACTATTCTTTTGAATTGAGCGGCTATCAGAAACAATCTCTTTAGCCCCACAAAAGTAGAGTCGTAGAGGACATCCTATCCTCCTCAAGGTGGGTATGTTGTTGTTGTATATTTTCAGAAGATGAGGGATCAAAATGTATAAGGCAATAACTTAAGAGACCAAAACCGCTATTTTTCCTTTTTGTTAGGTATAATATTTTCCTCTTTTTTTCCCGCAAATCCCCCTTTCCCCGTCAAAAAGATCATCCCCCGCCTCCAGTTCGCCGCCGTCAGTCCACCTCCGGACCTCCCTTGCGCCGCCGTGACGCCGTGCCGCTGCTACAAGTCTGCCATCACCGACCGCCGGCGTCCTCGATAACTGTAAGTCTCTTTTCAAAAACTATTTCTAGCCTTATTTCAGCTTTGAACTATTTTGCTTGTATTCGCTACTATCAATGATTTTTTTTGGCCGTATTTTCAACCTTATTGTTTACGCCTACTATTTAGTGTTGCTTGATCGATTTTTCCTGGCCTTATATCAGCTTTGCACTATGTTTCTTTTATTTACTATTATCGATGATTTTTTTGACCATATTTTCAACCTTATTGCTTATATCTAATTTTTAGTGGTTTGCTTGGTAGATTTTTGCTGGCCTTATATCAGTTTTGAACTAGTTTGCTTGTATTAACTGTTATCAATGATTATTCTGGCCTTATTTTCAACATTATTGTTTATGCCTAGTTTTTAGTGGTTGTTTGATAGATTTTTGCTGGCATTGTATCAGTTTTGAACTAGTTTACTAGTTGTATTTTTACCCTTCTGATGCAAATTTGAAACTTGAGACATTCCTCTATTATTGAAAATAGAATTTTATTATAAATATGTATGGTGGCAGACACGTATTTTGATGTGATTTGTGTCGTGAACTTGTTCGCAACGATTAGAGAGAAATAACATGAAAAGAAAAGCAAATTATAATGAAATAAGAAGAAAAGCACAGAAGCTGCAGGATATTCATACATTGCATTCTCAGTGAATTCATTATGAGATGTATAATTTGTATATAATTGTATTATCAATGATTTTCCTGATTGATGAGACTCGCAACGGAGTGAATGCTAAACTAGAGGTTTGAAGACATTTGGAGTCTAAAGGGTTCAGGTTGAGTAGGACCAAGACAGAATACTTGGAGTGTAAGTTCAGTAACGGGAGCGACCTTGAAACAAGCGTGGAGGTGAGCCTTGGTACTCAAGTCATTCCGAAGAAAGAAAACTTCAAGTACCTCGGATCTATTATCCAAGGGAATGGAGAGATTGATGACGATGTCACACATCGTATTGGGACAGGGTGGATGAAATGAAGGCTCGCATCTGGAGTCTTGTGCGATAAAAATGTGTCACCAAAACTTAAAGGTAAGTTCTATAGGGTGGTGGTTAGACCGACTATGTTGTATGAGGCGGAGTGTTGGCCAGTCAAGACTTCACACATCCAAAAGATAAAAGTAGCGGAGATGAGGATGCTGAGATGGATGTGTGAGCATACAAGGAGGGATATGATTAGAAATGATGATATCCGGGACAGAGTGGGAGTGTCCTCGGTGGAGGATAAGATGCGAGAAGCGAGGTTGAGATGATTCGGGCATGTGCAGAGGAGAGACATAAATGCCCCAGTGCGGAGGTGTGAGAGGTTGGCTATGGACGGGTTTAGGACGGGTAGAGGTAGACCGAAGAAGTATTGAGGAGAGGTAATTAGACGGGATATGACACATGTGCAACTTACCGAGGACATGATTTTAGATGGGGGTTGTGGAGGACACGAATTAGGGTAGAAGGGTAGTAGGTAGTCGAGCGTAGCCCTACTTACGCTTACAAACTGGTAGTTGTAGTGTTACTATTGTAGGCTCACTTAGACTATCATACTAGTAGGCGCAGTAGTACTTTATAGTAGCGTTTGATTTCTACTGCTATGTGTTCTTTAATGTACTTTATTTATCTTATATACCTACATTAGTTACTGCTTCTTTTTCAGAATGCGCTAGCATGACTTATTTTCTTGTTTTGCTTGAGCTTATGCTTTGTCTTGAGCCGGGGTCTCTCGGAAACAGCCGCTCTATTTATCAAGGTAGAGGTAAGGTCTGCGTACACTCTACCCTCCCCAGACCCCACGTTGTGGAACTCCACTGGGTATGTTGTTGTTGTTGTATTATCAATGATTTGTCTTACCTTATTTTCAACCTTAACTAATTTTTAGGGGTTGCTTGATAGATTTTTGCTGTATTTTCACCTAGTAGTAAGAGTAGGATGACAGACCTACTGATGCAAAGTTAGAAACTTGAAATACGCCTCCAATATTGGAAATAGAATCTTATTATAAACATATATGGTATGGGCAGACACATAATTTGGTGTGATTTGTGTTGTGAACTTGTTCGCAACAATAAGAGAGAAATAACATGAAAAGAAAAGCAAATTAGAAGAGAATTAGAATAAGCTGAAATCTAACCTCCATTGACAATCCCCTTTATTGTATTGAAAGAGTAAATAGGATAGTGTTGGGATTGAATATAGGAAGTCTAATAGTTGAATTGGTCGGATTCTCGCTCAAAGCCTATTATCGAGGCACTCTTTCTCTTATAGCAGAATTCCGTTCACTTGCCAAACCTTATTCTTCCTGGTCATATCGAACCAGACGCTGAATACAGCAGGCAATGGCTGCCATTACTTCTAATAACAGCTATATAGAAAATTAAAATAAATTAAAGCACTAATTTGCAGATAATAGAACATCTAACAAACGTTCCTGCCAATTTCATGTATTACTAGGCTGTCATCCAAGGACCTTGCCATATCATGTCTATTCATTTTTTTCTTTTTATGCTTTTGCAGTATCCCTGTTCCATTAGTACCTGATGGGTATGGTTAATCAGCATATACTACCTGGGCCCTTCTTTTTTATAAGGATTCTTTCTCTTAAGTCCCTTTGGCCAAACTTAATTACCAGCAGTAGCCCAATTATACAAAATGTATACACTGATATGTATATTAGACGTATAGTATATGTATATTTAAGTATAAATATTCAAAATCTATACATTTGCTGGCTATTTTGTAAACTAGATCACCCAAAGGTATTGGGCTGTAATTATCCCTTTATTATATGCCATTGCTTGTCAGTTCTTGAAGATCTAGTGCATTTCTGCTGTCTTTCTTGAGCTAATCGAAACAATTCATGGCTTATTCAGTTCTTGTTTGTGGCTGCTCATTTGCATGAATTAGACAGGGTGCTGTATTTGTGGTCGAAAATGTGTATGACATCCTGAAACAAAAATCTAAATGGAAAAAAAATCTATTTGTCAACAAATCTGTGCACTATATTGAAAGGTTAAGCTGCAATAGTTTTTAAGGCTATATATAAATATGTTTGTCATCAATGTGTCACTCCGATTCTTTTGAGAAGTTAACACTCACAGTCTCCTTTCCTTTCCTTGTTTAACCAAAGCGTAAACTCGTAATGAACTCCCTTCATTCTATTTCAGTAGCAAATATGGTACATGGTGTACTTATATAACCTAAAAAGTAGTTCAACCTATCTGTAAACTATGTTTTTCTTTTTTCAGGTTAAATTGTGAAAAAAAAATATTGTTTGCTGTTGTTTTATCTGAATCTTTTTAATGAAAAAAAAAGTTAAAGGGAAACTAAAATCAGTGGAACCGATGGAACATTGGTAACTCTTCTTACCTAACGTGGTTTTCACTTAATTTTCATAAAACTTAAATACTTGTGTTGTAAATTGTAATAATCTTCCACCTCTATCCTTCTAATACTGGAAAGATTGAGGGCTCTCTAAGAACACTATGCAAATTTGGTGTCTATACTGTCAAGATGTGAGTGGGGAAAGTCCTCCAATTTTATATTTTAGTGTTGATAGTATACATGTTTTTCCTCCACATTATAGTCAAGAGACCACAATTTTAACTACAGTATTACGAGTTCAAATTACAGAAATATCTGAACATACATTTTTACTACAATGATATACATGTGAAGGGAAAAAAACATATTTCTCTTTTCCATTCAATTCCCTATTTGTCCCATTAAACTCTACATCCTTAAAGTCCACAAGTACAATCCAGTTGGTAAAAAAAAGTCACTACTCAAATTAATTCATGTGTTGGAATCCACAAATGTCCGGATTTGTTGCATGCATTAAACCAATTAGTGCATATATGTTGTTTTATAAAGGTTTATCGTTTATCATGATTAAGTGATATCTATTGTTACTTCAGTTTATCATTAATCATGGGAAATTAGTTTGATTTGATGCATGGATCAAAGTTATTTTATTTCCTAAGCCGATTGACTCAGTTGGCCTTTGCAAACATATGAAATAGAAATTACATATGCTTAAAAAGGTTTTACCTCTCCACATCAGGTGCCCTTCAATTGTGCCGCCAAAGAAAGATGAAAGAACAGATGGCTATATTAGGGAATAATAGGATTGAAGATGTTCGGTGGCTTTGTTCCTTAACTGAGTCTGAGCTTGTAAGATCTCTGCTCATCTTTTCCTTTTTCTTTTGGGTGATGACAAATATCTTAGGTGTGATTTGGTTGAATTTTTAGGATTTATTGATAGGTTTGAAAGTTTTGATACAACAACGTGCCAAAAAGATTGGTCATGAGTCTTTAGCTAACAAGTTTGATTTGAAGACCCTTCGAGCCCTCGGTGAGTTTTTTCTTCTTCCTCTCCATAAATTTATAACATTAATTCGTTACTTTGAATGTTGAATCATCTATAAACTGGTGTTTGCTGTAGAAATTGGTGAATTCTTTGTCTGTTTTTATTTTCCTTCAGATTGACAGTAACTTCTCCTTTTAAAAAATATTGTTTTGGTTACACTTGAGCTCGATAGTGAAAATTTGGACAGTTATAGTAAGTAAAGAACAAAGGGAAAATTGAAAGAATGAAAGCAGAAGATAAGATCGAATTTGAGAGGAGGGAATTCAGCTTTTCAGTCATTACTTCTGTATTATACTTCTAAACATAATTTACAGAAAGGAAGGTAGAATGGACAAACACGTCTGAGTTTACATAATCTGAGGGTTCTAAGAGGCTCTAATGGATTTGGTATGCAGTCGGGCCACATCATAAGCATCCATGAGGGTGGCAGGGTCGGCTATCCTCACTAGACTCTTACGAAGTTACGATCATGAGCGAACCTACTATTGGATCTCTCGTCCTTGTTTTGATGGAGCATTTTATGTTGATGGCTGCAACAATGTTTTGACAGTTACGCAATTTGCTATTATTCTATTGAAGCATGATAGCTTATAAGATTGTAATACGAGGTCAAAGGGATTAGTTGCATTGAACTAACTTTTGTTATAGATAAGTGGAAGTCAAAGGAAGTCCTAATTGCATCACTACAGTTGTCATAAGAAATTTTGAGTCTCTCATGCTTTACAGTCGTAATAGTAAGCTTCACATAAGCTGTTCTTCAGCCATCTATTATGCTGTTCTTCTAATGAAACCTGAATGTCATATGACTGGGAGTTCCATAAATAACTAAACCTCCCTGTTAAACTCACACCAGTGATTACTTTTTCCCGTTTGCAGCTGCAAATATTCCTGGGGCTGTTTTGCTTTGGTAGGGATGAGAAAGGGAGTTGAAAACATAGCTGAATAGACTACAAGTATAGGATATTGAAGGCGGGGTGTAAAAGGATAATCTTAGGTCTGACATTCAATTTTGTTGTTTTATCTCGTTTTCAGATATCAAGGCAGTTTTATGATTAAACTATAGAAAACTTGGTATTTAGAAACGTAATGTAGTTCTCGCATTTCTTCAAAGTTGAACCTTCATAGAATTATTGAGTTATTGTGGGTTTTCTACCCTAAGGAGGGTTCCTTCATTGTTTATTTCTTCTTGTGTTGTGTTATTTGTCCTGCATGAATATCTTTCCTTGTTTTATCTACCTCTCTTTGGCCACCTATTTAACCTATGAACTTCAATCCATTTCTTGCATTATTGTAACTTCAGAAAACTTTGCCATATATACCTTAACGGATCAGCTTTTATTCCACTGGATATTTTGTAAACTACGTCACACAAACAATCACACCTGTTTTTTGGTTTCCCTTTTTCTTTCTTCCAACTATTTAACCTACCAAAATCTTTTTCGGTGTATTAGTACTAGTATTAACTTGCAGAAAGAATCCATGTAAATGACATGAATCACATATCGGTTTAACTGAAGTTTTTTGATCACTTCATTATTATCTGATAATGTCTATTCGGCAGGTTTCATTTTGATGGAGAATCTTAAAGGAAAACTTAAAGATCTCTCCAGTACACCTGGTACAGCCGAGTCTTCATCAACTTTAGATGCATGTAATTTGTTGAATTATGATCGAGACAAGACTTTTGCAAATATGGGGGTTGAACAGCTGAATTCCTACATTTGCAATGATAAGAGGAAGAGAGTTATGGAGATGTAAGTTCTCTAAAACTCATCTGATCATTACACCACAAATTGATTCTGAATCACATTGGATTACAGTTCTCAAATCATTCTTCTACTCCGTCCTCTCTTATGATTCCCAACTTGTAGATAGTTTTCAAAGCATTACTTCACAATTTGTGCTTTTTTGTTGAGTAATCTCATTTTTTGTGCATTTAATTAGGATCTGCATATTAGTTCTGTTTCCCAACTTCCAGCTTCCTCGATATGTTAGGTCACATTCTTTATAGCCTATAGGTCTTGTAATTATTTTTTGTTTCCTATCGGGGTGTCCAGTTCCCTCTTTGGGGCCTCGAATAATCCGGATTTGCACCGCGTAAAGCCCATTAGAGAGGGAAGCGCTCCTTACGAAGATTTTTTCCATTCCCAATGCTTGAATCTGAGATTTTCTTGTGTAGGGTGGAGGGATTCTATCCATCCCACCAGATCCCTGGGTGGTTATAGATCTCGTAATTGAACTCTGGATATCGTGTGTTTCGATATTCTTTTTTTTCTCCTAAGTTCTTAACTTGTGCTGTAGGTTTTTTGAAGACATGTCTCCAAATAGAAAGCAGAGATCTAACAAGTGACAGCAGTGTAGCAATATAAGCAGATTATAAATTCTTTCGTATGACGTAATATCATATTCAAATTTTGATGTGTGCTTCTTGAAGATGGGAGTTATTTCCAATTTTCCGTTCATTTATTGAGCTGTATAAAATGTTGCTTTACTTTTTTGTACTTTTAATTACAATAAGCTGGTGAGAAAAGTAAAGGGGATTCTCATTGTTGTTAACATGATCCTTGGACTTGATTAATTAACCTTTTTTTTAATATCTTTTTTCCTCTTACAACTTTACAAGTATAGCACCTTTTGCTCTTTTTTGTTTTTTGTTATTTTAACCTATGCCTTATTAATTCATGTATTATAGAGTTCGGATTCAGGATTTGAAGTTTATTTTTCCTATAATAACTTTAAGTTTTTTCTTTGGTTTCCATCCTAGTGTCATGTACTACCCGCATTGGACCCGACTTGTCGCTCTGTGTAAAGTCCATGAAGGAAAACCTTCCTGATAAAGATTTCTTTCATACCCGAGGGATCCTATAATATCCCACCGTAACGTTTGGTGGTCCTCAAGTTAATATATAATAGTAATTGAGTTTACAGTTATATTTATAAATATTTAATAAATTTTCTAACATATGTAAAAGGTATTGAGTTTTTGTGAACTTGTAGATTGTGCTCTGCATAATTTGTTTTTAAAACCAACGACTCCTAAATGGTGGGTTTGTATTTATAATCAAGATCAAGAGATTCATATGGAAGCCGTTAACCGTAATATTTTTACTTGAATTTTCATCACTACTTAAAAAACATGAACGTACTTCTCAGTGTCACTGATTTTTTTTTAATTTATTGGAAAAATATTAGAGTATAGATTAATTTAACGTCGCACGTGAATAGTACTCATTTGTAAATGTAAGCTCGTCAGAATATTAACCATTGTAAAACGTAAATAAATACACTCTCTTCCCAACCAGAAAGTAATTCTATCTCCCAATGCTCACACAATAGAACCGACTCGACTAAAGTTATTGGTTTTTTAAAAAGATTAATTTGATGCACGAAATATTTTGTCTCCCCGCTAACACTATAAATATATAATTGTTAACTTAATAATTATATATTAATTTGAAGTCATTACAGAAACTCATAAACTTAAAATTTTAAATACGCCTCTACCTCCCGGGCTCTCCTTCAACTAATTTCTCTTCGCTCCAAAAAATTACTACACCACTTGGGTCAATTTATGCCCACTCGACTATTCCATGGCGCCGCCGCACAGCCCCCCGGCCGGCGGGGCTTCCGCCCCAGAATTTTTATTTTTCTTTTGTTGGTTTCAAATATTAAGATATGTATTAAGAATATCTCCAATCTTATTAGTGAGAGTTGTAGCCTAGCGGTTGAGGGCTTCTTTCAAAAGTCCTTCCCTAGTGAAAGGGTGAGAGGTCGCGTGTTCGAATTCAATGAGCACAAAATTAGATTTGGCCCTAAATCTCAAACAGTCACCCCCTCCCCCTTTTTAAACAAAAACAAATCTTTTTTTTCTTTTTTTAATTTAAACACAAAACAAATTTAGCCCAAAGTTTCAATCAATCGGCCTCTTTTTAATTAATTAGTTAATTTTAATTTTTTATGTGAATAAAATGTATCTTTTTATTTCTCGCACAATAAAAGTAGGAGCACTGTTACAAAGAGAAACAATCATGGAACACAAGAACAAAACAACGTTCATTTTTGCAGAGAGATAATAGATATATCTCTGCAATATTTCATCTGCTTTCTGCAAGTGGCGTTTGCAAAAAAGCTTAATTAAAAGATATAGAATTAAGTTAAAAAGGAAAAGAAAGAAGCTGCCAAAATGAACTGAATTTCATGAATGTCGTCTTCTTCATATATATGTTTTTTCTATAATTTGCTGAAGAGGGTGGTGGCATAGCACTGACACTAATTAATTACTACATCATACTTACTGATAATCTTATATATTAATTAATTAGTTTTAACGGCTCTTATTCTTGATCTTTACCTCGTTTAGAGGGTAATTGCAATGAAGTTATAATTACTCCGGATTGGAATACTTAAGAAGAGGAAAATAACTTCTGAAACCTTCTTTACTTTTCCTTTAGGGTTTAAATTATATACACTATTTACTTGTAAGCTTTCTTAGAATGTGATATTTGTAATCTTAAAAATAAAATAAGAATAATTGTTATAATAGGTACGTAACATAATATGATATAAAGATTTCTTATACTAACGATGAATATAACTCAATTTTTTTCTCTTAACCATGTTACTAAGCAAAGATTCATATGTCTCAATTTGTTTGGAATTAAGATTGTAAGTATTCCTACTATTCTTATAGTAAAACATTGTGATATTCATGCAAGAGTAATTCTTCGCGAACGAGTAGTTGACATGGATCTTGTGGTTAGGAATTTTTTTACACAAATTGTATCTATCTTTCTATAGTTAATGCTTTCTCTGTTTCATTTTATTTGACGGTATTTGATTTAACACAAATTTGAAAAAGAAAAAAACTTTTATAATTTCTGATTACATGACATTTCTGTACTATGTAGATAAGAGGTAAATCAGAAGTTTATAATCTTAAAAATATATTATTCTTTATAAAAACATACTACAAAATAACGAGTGTGATATTATATGAGACAGACGGAGTATTTGTTCTCGTAAGGGAAAGGGGATTTTACTTGAAAGCTAATTGGCATCAATAGAAGAAAAGAAAAGAAAAAAAGAACAGCGATTTCTTGATCTTGCATTATCTTTTTTGACTTCAACTAATCAATCTCATCTCTTGATCTTGCATTAATACTTTTACCATCAAATTAATGATAAACGTTTTTTCATCTTTAATCAGATGTCTTTGGTTCAAATATTGAGAAAGAAATCGTCTTTGATAGAGAACGTTTTATCTCCAAATTAAAGTTAAACTTATGTGACTTTAAAATTATCGTATACCAAATAAAAAGAATTCCCATATTTGCATGACTTTTCATAACATGAGTTTATGATGACCGAGTACACAAAAGTTGTAACCCTCCAAATTTAATCTCCTTTGTTTCATGATTTTCATTTTTTCACATGCAAATTTCATGAATTAACATTCTACAAATTGCATTCTTGTAAATTAAAATCGTTTTTTTTTTACTTTTTAAATTTAAATAATAAAGAGAATAAAATAAAACAAAAATTCAGCATGAGGCAAGGTGCTCAGAAGTGGCAGTTAGGGGTATGAGCGTTTGATACCATTTGTCTACATCAAATCTCGCAACTGCCACGTAGGTTCTTTGTTGTTCATGGAGAAAATGACAAAGTGGTCCCTAATGTTTACGGTAGATTCAAAATGGTCCCTTAAATATATTCATGAATAACTTTAGTCCTTTAAACTTGTTAAACCTGTGTATGTTTTGTCTCCATCAAATATTTAGCAAATTCTGATCACTAGATTTAACATAAAATGACAATTTAACATGAACTTAGGTTTAGAGATGCTATTTTTGACATTTATTAAATCTAATAAATTTTTTGAGGTGTAGTTTTTTATTTTTTTTAATCATTTTTTTTTATCTCTGGTATAGTTTTGTTGTTGTGGTTACTGAAATTTGATAAACTTTACTAGTATTTTTGGTTAAATCTTTTTTTTCATACTTTTTATAAAATTTAATAGTCAGAATTGGTTAAATATTAGAGGGAAGTCAAAAGTACTTAGTTTAACTTAGTGCTTGCAAATATATTTAAGGAACCATTTTGAATTTACTCCAAACATAAAGAACCATTTTTGTCATTTCCTCGTTTCATGCCTACATGTTTTTTTTTCCTATTATTTATTTTTATCCCTTTCAATTTTAGGTTGATAATTAATGGTACAATCGTACATAAATCAAACGGTTCCCACACATAAATAATTTTTTTTACCTATGAGTTATGACACATGAGCACATGTAAATTGATATTTTGCTAAAGCAATCTTTAGTGACTTGTACTTGTAAATTTTTATATGTGAAGTTGATAATTAAAACTAACTTTATTCTAATGAGATAAATATCATGCAACTTGCATACTAGAATATGCTAAAATTATCACATAATGATGCAGTACAATGGTAAAAGTTCCTTTATCTTTTTTTTTTTTTGATAATCCAGGTCTCCAGGTTTGCGTCTGACTAGTCCTGGAGGTAATAGCACCGGTCCTTCAACACTATTACCAGGTAAATCGCGGGATGTGCTCCGGTGACCAGTTTTCTGAGAGCGTACAACTGATCAATGAGACAAGGTCAAATTCCCCAACATGCAAAGTTCCTTTATCTTTAAATGAAAGTTTTGGATTCAAGCTCTGCGAGTCATATTCTAGAGGAAATGTAAAAAAATTTAATAGTGAATGTTTTACGCACTAATAAAAAATAATCGGATCAATGAATTAATTGAATACTTGAAGTTTGAAGAAAAAAGAAAAGTTAAAACTACTTGTTATTCGATAGAATTTTTTAACTTAATTGAATCAAGATTATTATTCTTCCATAATGAGTCAATTTAAGTACTTTGATTAACTTCTAGATTAATATAAGACAAAATCCTAATACGTATAAACTACATAAAATAATCAACAATATGAAACAATCTAAAAGAAGTATCATAAGATATCATTAATATGTTTGAATCTCAGAAATCAAAATACAAATATTTGATACTAATAATCAAGATCATAATTCATGAATTTGACTACCAATATTCCTAGCTAACTTGCTTATTAGTCTTTCAAATTCAAAATTCAACCACCTGATAATAAATTCACGACAGCCTAATTAATGTGCACAATTTTGTATTTTCAAAAATTGAGTTTAGATAAAGTAAACAAATAAGCTCCATAAACAAATCTTAAATCTCATGTAAAAGTAGAGTTGAGTGAGAAACTGTTTCATTTTTCTTCTTCTTTTGAAGTATTTTATTTTTACAGACTATGGTGTCTTATGTGAACTCTCTACCATCCAAAATTTATCTTTTATATTTGGTTTAGTTCCCTTTGTTGGTTTTATTTTATGTATAATTTTGAAAAATAAACTACTAAAATATACTCTTTATTTTAATATATGTGAATTACTTTTATTTTAAATATATTCTAAAAGACTATATCATCTTTCTATATTTAATAAGTTTTCAATTCCAGCATTCTCATTTTACCCTTACTGACACATATTTCTATATGCATATCATATTATATTTACAACCACGAAAAATCAAAGAGTACCTTTGTATGATATACATACCTTTAAGTTAAGACACAAGAATATTTTATAAATTTCATGCCGTCAAACTAAGACACATAAAATACACAAAGTTTTATATTTAACATACACTAATAACAATTATGAACAATTACACTTATAAACAACAACAACATATTCTAATCTCAAAAGTGAGGTCTGGTGAGGATACAAGGTACGCAAATCTTATTTCTATCTTTGTGGTAGAAAGGTTATTTTCGATAAATCATCGGCTTAAAAGAATAATTACAATTGAGTGAATTTTTTTTAATCCAAGCTAAAAATGTTAAGAAGCCTAAAATGAAATGGCAGGGTGGTATTTACTTTATTTATTTTTAAAAAAAAGTTAAATAATCTCAACGGGAAAGTGCCATTAATGACCAAGTACCCACTCCACTTTCATGTGAAATAACAAAACAAAAATAAAAACTTGAATTAAAAAAAACAGTAAAAGTTTAAAAAAATAATAGGCTCCCCCTTTACCTTTCCCCCACTTTAAATGCATCATATTGAGCCACTTACGCTCTCAACTTTCTCACACTATTCCCATTTTCTTCTCCGATTAACCGGAAAAGAAATTCCCCTAAAAAACACTTTGTTTTTCACAGTTTTTCAATTTTTCTGATTGACATCTCAAATGAGTGATCAAATTTGCACCCGAAAAGTCATAGTAGAAGTCTGCAATGCCAAAAATCTAATGCCTAAAGATGGCCAAGGCACTGCAAGTGCCTTCGCCATCGTAGATTTTGATGGTCAACGACGTCGTACTAAGACCAAATTCCGAGATCTCAACCCTAAATGGGATGAGCGTCTCGAGTTTTTGGTCCACGACGTCGATGCCATGGCCTCTGAAACACTTGAATTGAACATTTATAATGATAAGAAGACAGGAAAAAGGAGTAATTTCCTTGGAAAAGTTAAGATTTCCGGTAGTACATTCGTCGGAGTTGGATCGGAAACGCTCGTTTACTATCCGTTGGAGAAACGGAGCGTTTTTTCGCAGATTAAAGGCGAGATTGGACTGAAGATTTGGTATATAGACGAAGAATCTCCTCCTCCTCCACAAACGGAGGAGAAGAAGGAGGAAGTTGCTGCGGAAACCGCGGCAACAACAACTGAAAATACTCCCCCGGATGAAAAGCCAGCGGAGGCAAAAGAAGAAAAACCTCTGGGTCTATCTGATGAAAAAAAAGACGAGCCGGAGAAGAAGGAAGAGGAGAAAAAACCCGACGAATCAGCAGAAAAAAAGGAAGAAAAGCAGCCGGAGAATGAGAAAAAAGACGGCGAAGCACCAACACAACCACCACCAACACCGCAAGTACTGGAGCATCATCCTCCCATAGCTCAACATAAACCACCAAATAAAAAACCACCAGCAAATGAAAACACAAGTGAACTCAAAATCCTTCATAAAAATCTCTCCACCGGCGTTGATCGTCGGACCGGAGCATTCGATCTCGTCGATCAAATTCCGTTTCTCTATGTTCGAATCGTGAAGGCGAAACGGGCCAATCAGGAGCCCGATTCATCCGCTTATGCAAAGCTGGTGATCGGAACTCACAGTATAAAAACCAAATCAGTGGCAGATTGTAGAGAATGGGATCAAGTTTTCGCATTCGACAAAGACGGATTAAACTCAACGTCGTTAGAAGTCTCCGTTTGGGTCGAAAAAAAGGGCGGCGATGAGAAAAACGTCGAAAATTGCATCGGAACGGTGTCGTTTGATTTACAGGAAGTGCCGAAAAGAGTGCCGCCGGACAGTCCATTAGCTCCACAATGGTACAGTTTAGAAGGTACCACCGGCGATCAAATACCACCGGGAAATGACGTCATGCTGGCGGTGTGGCTCGGGACTCAGGCGGATGAAGCGTTTAACGAGGCATGGCAATCGGATTCCGGCGGGTTGATACCGGAAACCCGAGCCAAAGTTTATCTCTCTCCGAAGCTGTGGTATTTAAGGCTAACGGTTATCCAAACCCAAGACTTACAGCTAGGTTCGGGTGGTACCGAGCCTAAGATTCGGAGTCCAGACCTCTACGTGAAAGCTCAGCTTGGGGCTCAGTTATTCAAGACGAGCCGAACCACTGTCGGCTCGTCCAGCTCAGCGTCCAATCCTACATGGAACGAAGACCTCGTCTTCGTGGCCGCCGAGCCGTTCGAGCCGTTTTTGGTGATCACAGTGGAAGATGTTACTAACGGTCAAGTTGTGGGGTATGCTAAGGTGCAGGTCACGTCCATCGATAAGCGAACGGACGACAAATCAGAGCCAAGATCAAGGTGGTTTAATTTAGTTGGTGATGAAAAAAAGCCGTATGCCGGTAGAATACACATGCGAGTTTGTTTGGAGGGTGGTTATCACGTGCTTGATGAAGCAGCACACTTAACAAGTGATGTTAGAGCCACCGCAAAACAATTGTCCAAACCACCAATTGGATTGCTTGAAGTTGGTATTAGAGGGGCCAATAATCTCCTTCCTGTGAAGACGAAAGACGGTACACGTGGCACCACCGACGCCTATGTGGTGGCAAAGTACGGGCCTAAGTGGGTCCGGACGCGAACCATTCTTGATCGGTTTAATCCGAGGTGGAACGAGCAATATACTTGGGATGTGTACGATCCTTGCACCGTGCTGACGATTGGGGTGTTTGATAACGGGAGGTACAAGGACGGCGATGCCCTCAAGAAGGACGTACGACTCGGTAAGCTGAGGGTACGACTCTCGACGCTCGACACGAATAAGGTGTACATGGGTACTTATTCACTTATGGTTTTGCTTCCTGGTGGTGCAAAGAAAATGGGTGACATTGAGATTGCTTTGAGGTTCACTTGTTCATCATGGTTGAGTTTGATACAGGATTATACTAATCCTATGTTGCCTAGAATGCATTATGTGCGACCATTTGGGCCTGCCCAACAGGACATATTAAGGCACACAGCTATGAGGATTGTGACAGCAAGGTTGGCTAGATCAGAACCAGCATTGGGCCAAGAAGTGGTTCAATGTATGTTGGATTCGGACACACACATATGGAGTATGCGTCGTAGCAAGGCGAATTGGTTCAGGGTGGTGGGGTGCTTGTCTAGAGCGGCCACGTTAGCACGTTGGCTCGATGGAATTAGGACATGGGTGCACCCACCGACCACAATATTGGTACATATACTATTGATAGCCATAGTGTTATGTCCACACCTAGTGTTACCTACAATTTGTATGTATGCATTCTTGATCATTTCCTTAAGGTTCCGGTATCGCCAACGTGTGGCGATCACGATGGACCCTCGGTTGTCCTATGTGGATGCAATAGGGGCCGATGAGCTTGACGAGGAGTTCGATGGGTTCCCGACCTCGAGGCCTATGGAACATGTTCGTGTCCGGTACGACAGGTTGAGGGCACTAGCAGGGAGGGCACAAACATTACTAGGTGATGTTGCAGCACAAGGGGAGAGATTGGAAGCATTGTTCAATTGGAGGGATCCTAGAGCTACTGGTATATTTGTGGTGGTGTGTTTATTTGCTTCATTGGTGTTTTATGTGGTTCCATTTAAGGCATTTGTGTTAGGGTCAGGGCTGTATTATTTACGCCACCCTCGGTTCCGCGACGACATGCCATCGGTCCCCGTCAACTTTTTCCGGCGACTGCCACCACTTTCCGATCAAATTCTTTAAGATTATGAGTAGTGGCCTTTTTTGTTTCTTATTTTAGCTTTAGACATGTAAGTGGTTGTTCATGGTTGCTTTGTTTTTTGTTGTAAAACATGGCATAACTATTTATTTAATTCATTGTTTTGTTTTCTCAACTATGTGTATTCTGACCGTTGGTGTATTGGGACAAATATTGAACACTTAAATTGGGTTGGTGGGAGTGTTAAAAAGTGGACCATAAATTGGATTCTAATGAAGTGACCGTTAGATGAGTCATATTATATATAACTTGCAGCTGAAAAAAAAGAACCGAAAGTATATTGTTTTTTATTGAGACCAGTGAAGGACACTAGAGTAGTTGTAAGGAAAGAAATGTACAAATTGACAAACATCCTCTAGTTCTTGTTACATAAAATGCTTTTATGTGCCACAATAAAAGTAAAATGCAGAAGGGGAAAATAGTGTGTTATAATAATCTCTACTGGTAATTGGTAAAAGTATACAACTTGTCATACACTCAGCAGAAACTTTAAGTAGGCGTTTGAACATAGATTTGATTAAAACTTGGCGAAAAAAATTGAAGTTGAAAATGGTATTTAGAACTTGAAGGTGTGGTTGGACATAGATTTTCCTTGCACAAAAATTGTAGGAGTAAGTTTTGTGAGCTTGAAAAAATTGGTCAAAACCAGTTTATCTTGAAAAAATGATCTTAAAAAACGAACCAAAAAATAAATCCAATGTATATGGAAAAAAGCAAAAATTATTCTATGGATAAACAGGGCCAATGCCACCAAACTCTACATAGCAATGGCCCTCTTAAAGTGGGAGGGTTAGCATCCTCTTAGGAAGGAATACCCAACTTCTGGGGTTAGCTTCAATCACGAGGAGAGAAGAGTGAACCATTGAAAGTTTCAATTCCTATCCTCCTAAGTAGCGAGTACGATTTCAAATCCAACATTTAAAATACTAGCAATAAAATTTGAACAGCTAGGTGCAAGAAGTAGAGCATCAAACATTAAGAAATCTTTTCTATAAATAAATATCAATCTTCATTGTGTAAACATCATAACCAATAGTTTCACTTCTTGCTTCATGGGATGCGCATTAAGCATAAAATTCCTATGATTTTTGCATAAATATACAGCAAAAAGACATCCACTTTCTTATAATATACTAACTTAGCCAACTGTAGCAACTGAAAACTGCATTAAAGCAAGAAGGATACGCTGTTAAGGTCATCGCTCTTAAGGTTAACGCCCAGTGGACCGCAGAGTAGTTAAAGGTCGTAACATGCAAATTTCAATTTTCTGCAGTTGCTTCTTCATCTCCAGGAAAGGCTGAGAAAAAACTGTTGGAAATTTGCCTTTGGTGGGGAGGTGCGTACACCCATATTTAATGAATTAAACACTAGTGTTCCGCATGTTGGAGGTTTTGTCTCTTCACACATGCATAATCTACTAAGTGAGTAGATGACCGTAGGGCCAAGAATCGTCAAATTTTGCTGAGAAATGAAAGAGATATTGGTCCACGAAGTAAGGTGTTTGAGGCATGGAAATATGGTGTGGACAAATCTACCACGTCGGTGGGAAAATGAAGAATTGCTCTCTTTATAAGTCTCATAATTGGCTAAGGGTTTGGGACCCCAAGGGGTAACTCATGTGTTTAAAGGAGGGAGGACCTAGATGTGCTTGGGTTCAAGGCTAAGCCCACACGCGTCACCCGTCCGGTCACGGGTCGTGGGACTTTCTAATATTATCTCTTTGAACCCCCAAATTGCTTAATATTTATAGTTTGGTCCCTAGAGTTTCTTGAAAGTTGAATTTGGGAACGACGGAAAGCATAAAGTTTCTACCTACCGTTGGGGCGTTAGTGTGACCAGCCATTACTTGGTTGCTCGCTCCATAAACAGCCCTCACTAATGGTCATGTTTCAATTGTGCAACATGAAAAACACACAAAAACAGAATAAAAAGACAACAAAAACAACGTTGAGACTAAAACAGAAACTCTTCCTTCCTTTTCTATTCTTCAGTAAGTCGTTTCGTGTTTGTTTTCTTCGTCAGATTCAACCTATTTGCTTTGTAGTGTTGATTAAGTGTTGTTTTATCTTGGGAGACTATTGCCCTTTAACGTAAAAGCATATATACGGGGCAATCTTGTCTTTAAATACAGAGTGTCATCACTCGACTCAACACAAAGTTGTAACAATCCAGATTTAGTGTTTCTTGCTTTCAGGTTATCAAGATTCAAGATTCAACAACTTTGCGGCAGTTCTGAATATTGGCTATTTGTTTATCCTTTCGAACACTTGTAATATTTATTTACTTCCCGTACTGCTTTACAATATCCAACAAAAACATCTTC
This sequence comes from Anisodus acutangulus, assembly GCA_029783415.1. Classification (NCBI taxonomy): domain Eukaryota; kingdom Viridiplantae; phylum Streptophyta; class Magnoliopsida; order Solanales; family Solanaceae; genus Anisodus; species Anisodus acutangulus. The sequence continues at coordinate 2,179,971 of CM056492.1, read as the reverse complement.
TCCCTATGACGGTTGCTGATGCTTTGTCTTCTGCGATAAAGAGAAAGAAGAAAGCTTCTATTGCTGCCAAAGGACCCGTCTTTACATCAATCTTTATTGCAGAGTTGTAGTTCCTTCTTCGCGACTACTTCGGGGGAGGATTTCCCTTAAGTCCTTACTACAGATCAGAAGTTGTATAAACCAAGAATGAGTGACTACTTGTATAACTGGAGATGAAGGCCTTTCCAGCTGAAGTTGGCTGAGAATAGGCTAACTCAGAGAGTTTAAGAACTAAATCCTTGCAAAAGCTTTCCCTGCATTGAAGATGGGAAGCAAGTTCAGATTAAACTTCAGTCATAAGCACTGCAAATGTATGTGGAGCTTTGCCATTCCAGAATGCAAATGTCAAATAAGGAGTTTAATTTAAAGAGAACAGTTTACTACCCCTTTTACCAACTTCAAGTAACTTGTTTTACCTAAATGCAACGATTATTTTGCAGACAAGACGAGCATGCAATAGAAATTAGACTGAAACTTAACTAGTTTCAAGGATCTCACATCATCCCCTTGAAGCCATCCTAGCATTCAATCAAGCAATGACTGGTTTTATCAGCATAAATGCATTTACCAGCAAAACACACCAGAATTCAGTTATTCATGTTTTATGTTCTGATAAAAGTATGTTGCAAATGAGCTACTTCCAGTTACAAATTGCAAAAGAAATAAAAGAAAAGCTGAGGAAAATTGAAGGAACAGAGAAAGATAACGTAAAAGAGGAAGGAAAACCAGGGAAAATAAGAAAAAATTGATTCAGCTCATTTCCATTCATGAGAATTTGATTCAGCTCATTTATTCATGCTTTACAATGGTGACTCTCACTGGATTTAAAATCATACAGAAATAAAACTGTTAAAAATAGGACTATAGTGTAACTATTGCAATGTTGGAGACTGTCTCTGAATTGTAACTGTGTTGAACTGTAATGGACTACTCCTTAAGCTCTATGTACTCAATTCATTACATTTCTTCCTCCTTATAGCAACCTTGTCTTTTAAGGTTGGAGTACACCATTCTGACCTTGTAAATACTTGCATGCTAGGACCCGTTTCATAAATTATCAAGTGTAATTGCTGAAAAATTCAGCAAGGTGAATGAGCAATTACTAGTTTGAACATCTGACTGTCGTCGTTTTAACTTCACTGACCGTGCAACTTATTTTCGATTAAAAACTTCAAGGAACCATAACAACTCTGAGAAAGTGAATGGTGTTACCTAGCAGCATCAAGCAAACAGCTGGCGATATGTTTTCTTCTGTTGGAGGGAGTGACTCAAATGGCTGTAATGCCACATAAAGCAGATACAGCTTCCTTCTCACACAAGACTACTCCACTGAGGCTTCCATCAGACTCTTCACAACTTTTGGTTGATTAATTTCTTCTTACCATTTCCCTCTGGAAACTCACTCCCCCAAATTGGAGTGTGATTGAAGTCTGTCTCACTTCCTTCTCAGGTGAAACGTTACACCTGCCGCCTTCTGGTCTTGAGAGAATCGCATATGCCTTATTTATGGGCTATGCTACTAGACATCCAGATATTCTTTGAGAAGATATAAATAGATACACCTGTTAACAGGAGAAATGTTTTCATTCACAGAGCTAGTAAAATTCAGTTTTACAGTGTCATCTTCGTATTGAAGCAGATGCTCGTAAACGAGAGATCAAGGATAGTCAGCAAACTGAAAATCATTCTAAAATTAAAAGTGTGGAAGAATCGAAAAAACCAATTTTTTTGAAACCTAAGATTGATACTCGGTTTAAGAAGAAATATCCCAACAAGAAAGATAAGAAGAAGGGAAATTGCTACTTCTGTAAGAAACCCGGTCACTATGCTCGTGACTGTCGTTAATGAAAGAAACAAATGAAAAATTAAGTGAATGTGATCGATGACAAAAGCAAGCTTATCGATGTAGTGCAAGTGGCCAACACTGTTGCAGATCATGGTAGTGGATGGTGGTACGATATTGGTGCAACCATTCATATCTGTAAGGATAGAAATCTTTACAAGACATACGAACCGGTTAGCGGAGAAGGAAACGAAGTTACTTCAGCGAACAACCAAAGCAGCAAAGTGGTTGGCAAAGGCATTGTTGATCTCTCGTTTACTTCGGGAAAGATTGTTACTCTTACTAATGTTTTACATGTCCCTGACATTTGTAAAAACCTTATTTCTGGAGTTCTTGTTAACAAGGCTGGATTCAAGGTTACGTATGAGTCTGATAAGTTTGTATTGTCCAGGAACGGAATGTTTGTTGGACAAGGATACTCTTGTAATGGGATGGTTAAGCTTAATTTAATAAATAATGGTTCTACTTATATTGTTGAGTCTGTTGATTTATGGCATGCTAGATTAGGACATGTGAATTATGGTTCTCTTAGAAATATGAAAAGATTAGGATTGATTTCTGATTGCAATTTTGATAATGTTTCTAAATGTGAAATATGTGTGCAAGCAAAGATAACTAGAACATCTTTTAAATCTGTATTAAGAAATTTTGTCTTGCTTGAATTAGTACATAGTGATGTTGGTGATATGAAAAGTCATATGACTCGTGGTGGAAACAAATACTATGTCACTTTTATTGAAGATAGTACTAGATATGCCTATATTTACTTGATGAAATCTAAGGATGAAGTCTTTAATAAATTTAAAATTTACAAAGCAGAAGTAAATGCACAATTAGGACAGAAAATTAAGGTTTTACGTTCTGATCGTGGTGGTGAATACTATCCTTCTGAATTTATTTTATTTTGTCAAGAACATGGTTTAGTACATCAATTCACTGCTCCATATACACCCCAACAAAATGGTGTTGCTGAAAGAAAAATAGAACTTTGATAGATATGGTTAAAGCTATGCTCATTAGCTCTGGTTTGCCAAATTTTTTATGGGGTGAAGCTATTTTGTCTGCATGCTATATTTTGAATAGAGATCCTTTGAAAAGGAAGAATATCTCTCCTTATGAATTGTGGTTCAAGAGAATGCCTAACTTAAAAAGACTCAAAGCATGGGGTTGTTTGGCATATGTTAGAAAGCCTGACCCTAAGAGACCAAAGTTAGGAAATAAGGCTTACAAATGTATTTTTGTAGGATATTCACTTAACAGTATTACTTACAGATTTTTAATCATTGACACATTTGAGATTATAGAATCTATAGATGTAGAATTTTTTGAAAATTTGACAAGGTCTAGTTCTCAACCACAACCTACTAAAAACCCATTGTTACCTAGTCTAGAACCTGTAGAGACTAATGACAATGTTGAACTTTTTGCTCCTACTCACAACAATGATATTTTAGTTCCTACTAAAGATATCGAACCTAGAAGAAGTAAGAGAGCAAGAATAGAGGAAAAAATTTAGATTTTATACAATATCTTGTAGAGGGTAATAATAATGAAGTTCTTAACATTACCAAGTATGATATGCATGTTGATGATGATCCTAAAACTTATTCTGAAGCTATGAGTTCCAGAGATGCTAATTTCTGGAAAGACGCTATCAATGATGAAAAGCATTCACTTTTGTCTAACGAAACTTGGGTGCTATTGATTTACCTCCTGGTGCTAAACATATAGGATGTAAATGGATATTCAAGAGAAAATTGAATGTTGATGGTACAATTGATAAGTTTAAAGTCGGATTGGTTGCTAAAGGTTATAAACAAAAACATGAAATTGATTACTTTGATACATATGCTTTTGTAGCTCGCATCACATCTATTCGTTGTTTGATAGCACTTGCTTCTATTCACAAGCTAGTTATACATCAAATGGATGTCAAAACTGCTTTTTTAAATGGTGATTTAGAAGAAGAAATATATATGGAACAACCTGAAGGTTTCATAGTACCAGGCCAAGAGAAGAAAGTTTGCAAGTTAGTGAAATCCCTCTATGGTTTGAAGCAAGCTCCCATGCAATGGCATGAGAAGTTTGACAAAGTAGCTTTGACATATGATTTTGTTGTTAATGATGCTGATAAATGTATCTATAGTAAGCATGATAAACCTGGATGTGTAATTCTCTATTTATATGTTGATGATATGCTCATTTTTGGGTCTGACATATCTTGTGTGGAAGAAACTAAGAATTTTCTCAGTTCTAACTTTGATATGAAAGATCTAGGAGAGGCTGATGTGATCTTAGGAATTAAAAATCATAAGAAAGGGAGATGAGTTGGCTTTAACCCAATCTCATTATATTGAGAAATTTCTCAAAAAAGTATAGTCATTTCGATGACAAACCTGCCCCCACTCCTTTAGATCCTAATATTAAATAATGAAGAACACTTGAAGGCCTCATGGACAACTTGAGTATTCTAGTATTATCGGAAGTCTTATGTATATTATGCATTGCACGAGACCAGATATAGCCCAAGCGGTGGGAGTACTATGTCTTTTCTCAAGTAACCCAGGAGTTGAACATTGGAAAGTAATCTCAAGAGTGTTGGCTTACTTGAAAGGAACCATAGATTATAGTTTACATTTCCAGGGTTATCCCCATGTATTGAAAGGATACAGCGATGCAAACTGGAACAATGTAGAATCCAAGTCCAAGTCTACCACTGGATGGATATTTACATTAGGTGGTGATGTTGTGTCTTGCGGTTCCAAGAATCAAACTTGTATATCTGATTCAACAATGTTGTCAGAATTAATTGCACTGACAGATGCATGTAAGGAGGCAGAATGGCTTAGAAACTTACTTATAGAAATCCCATTATGGAAGAAGTCAACTCCAGCAGTCTTGATTAATTGTGATAATCATGCTACAATCTATAATGTCTCAAACAAGACTTATAATGGAAAGTCAAGACATGCAAGTCCTAGACATCAAATAGTAAGACAATTACTCAAGAGATGAGTAGTTGCAGTTAACTATTTTGAAACAAAGAAGAACTTGGCAGACCTATTTACTAAGAGTCTACCAAAGGCAGTGGTTTCAATAAAGTGTAAGGAAATGGGACTAAGGTATGTGAAAGAGGTTGATCACCGGTTAATAGAAATCCAACCTATGTTTTGAAAAGGATAAACAAGGTTCAATGGGTACCAACAAGTTACGAAAGTGATTATGGTACACTAAGTCAAAACTTTCCATTTTTGTATTAGTGTAGTGATTCTGCATGATTGAGGATGGATGAAAATCCTTAATAAGTCTATGTTTGTTTACAGGTGTATCACATAAACACCTTAGAGACTTACATGAATATAATTTGGAATAATATTGAATTTTTGTGAGTAATTTGAAGTGGAAAATATGAAAATAACTATTTGGAGTTTTTCGAATTCCGGAATATTATGAAATTCCACTTCAAATTGAGTTTTGAAAAAATGTAACAATTCTATGTCCAAACGTGTTTCCAAAATAAATTTAGAAAAAAATTGAAAATTATCCATGACCATACAGGCCTTTAAAGTTTGTGCATAAAACGTTCTCATGTACCCTTCTTTTGGAAGTTAAGGCAAGTGGAACAGGAATACCCAACATTTCAAAAGAACTAGCTCACCTTTATATTCAAAATGATATTATTGATATATTATTAGAAAAATTGTAATAAAGTGACATACTGTAATTATTTTTAAAGAGTTGAAATATCTACGTATAACAACTCAAACGCCTATTTTGAGCAATTGCATTTTCTTTTATGCTTAATGCTTTGAATAGTTTGATATTATTTTTGTTGACTTAGCGCGATAGTTCAGGACTCAGGTTGAGACCTCAAAATTCAGGAAGGTTAAGTGGTTAAATTGGGAACTCGGGTGTTGTTGGATGATTTGAAGTCTATTTTTATGTTTTTGGACTTCGGATTTAGATGAGTTTCGGATAAGATAGGAGTGTTATTGCACAGCAACTGCTATTGTTGTCAGCTGGTGCATCACATTTGCAGCCTAAGATAATCATATGCACTAGCAGAATTGCAATTAGAATGTAGTTTCAGTTTTACAAAGAATAAACCAAGTTGATACTGAATCTGAACTCCACAAATTTCTGTCATACTATCTCCCTCCAGACATTATGTTCTTGACTAAATCCAGTATCCGAGGATACTCGAAAAACAGAGACGACTCTTTGCCTTCAAGCCCATCCCTGCTCACTCTGTTACTGCCTGCAAGGTTGTTGCATGGGCTTCCACCAATCACTAAATCAAATCCTCCAAATGAATCTATCAGTTGCTCCAAGCAGTCTCCATTCAATTGTTGCACATCATCAAAATCTATAAGATTCCCTCTCTGATTAGTGTTCTCCCGCCAGCTTCTCACAATATTTCTGTTGACTTCAGATTTTTCCACAGAAACCACATTTTTCAATGGAATCCCGAGACGGTAAAGAGCAACTTCAGCACCACCAATGCCTGAGAAGAGTGATAAGACGTTGATACCCTCTGGATACAAGTCTTTCAACACCGATAAATGATATGCCACTGTGTCAACCTAATAATAACATTGAGATTATTGACTTAGATATATACGTGAAAATCAAAAGAAAGAATGTTACGCTAACCTGGAATGAGTTACCAAGCGATTTGTATCTATCGGTCCTACTTATACCACCTCCCCTGGTATGGTTCTTGGGAAACCCTAATAGCATTTCAACTTCATCCGGCTCCAACGGAGCAACTTTGTTTCTCCCAACCCACACCAAATTCCACTTCCGACATTGTTCAAGAACATACTTTTGCACTCTCATAGGTGGCTCACCATCAACGTCCTCCACAGCTTTCCTGATCCTATCCGTCAATCTTGCACTCCCGATGGCTGTTTGCAAACAATTTAAGTGTTCTCGTGTATCCCAAGATGGCCACCATCTCTTTGATAGGGGAAGTGCCTCATTAATGGTACGTGGGGGAAGTGGAAGCAAAGGAAATCTACCTTCAACAGGTAGATTATGAATATATCCCCTTTTTCTTGCAGCAGCGCAGAAATACTTTGAGTCGACAAACTCGGGTTCGATATCATACAGGTGACTGGCAATTCTGTCCCAAACACCCTTTGGAGCTAGAGCCACGTTTTCATAATAGAAAAAAGGGGGGCCGACAGCTTTCTTTGGAAGAGTTCTCCGGACCATTGCTGGACCTGATACTGTAGGAACCCCGAATCCAATCATAGGTTTGGGTAAACTAATTGGATCTCCATCAAATATAGTCCTTTGCTTTTTCCCTTTGCATAATTGATTGAACATCTTCCTTTTCTTGTATCCACCACTATCATTTGATATATGCTTCAGTTTTGGCTGTCACAATGGAAGTGAGGCATCAATTCTATGAAAAATAATAATTTGAAGCTATAAATGCGAACCAAATTGAAAAGACTCTTAATTTACATGAGTCCATTTCAAAAAATACGACAAGGGGAAAGCAGACCTTAACATCTTCTGGCAGATAGGGATCTTCTGCTCTTGACATTTGAGCAGCACAGATGAAATCGGTCAATTCAGCAAGTGAAGCTTCTTTACCTAGAAAGTTGTGAAGAGAACATTAATTACCTGGAAATGAAATCAAAAATAGGTGCTGCCACTCTAAAAAGATATTCGGTAATGTTGCAGCGGAAGTAGATTTTGTTCTAAATGCAACATTGATACAAATGATATCTAGGAACTCAACTTAGTAGCATCTACCCTAAAACATGCATGAATAAGATTTCTTCGGCTAGTGATAAACCTTAGCATAATGAATACATATCAAAAGCCAAACAAAATATCTAACCAGATACTACTATATTTAGATAACATTATTAATGTAGAGGACAAAACATAATTTAATATACGCACCACATATCTCCATTGCTATGGAAACCTCTTCCACTGGGTATCCCATATTTGCCAGAGATAATAATGTCTGCTCATTTTCAGACAAAGAACTGCTCTCGTCTTTCAAGTAGCACTGCTTAACAGAGAATTCTATCACGTGTTGTAAAAGGAAAATGTTATAAAAGCTTTATATATTTGTGCCACGACAACTAATAACAGATTTCAGGACCAACAAACATCTTAAATTGTACAAGAAGTATTACTTTTCTGTCCCCTAAAATCCCAGGTTTAAAAGATATACATATATATACATACATATCTTGTGTGTCTTCCAACTGTTGGAACCTGATGACTGTCAAAGACAGCTATTAAAAGTCTAAAACCACAGATGCTTCTATTTATTTGTAGTTCTCCACAAATTTGTAAAACTAAACCACCTCGTATTTTACTCATTAAATCTAGTAGGAGAAGACGCCATGGGTGTTCAAAAGTACCATATAACCGACATTGAATACATAATGACGCGTGACAGAGATCAAAAAAGCGATGGCATAAAAGAATGACCAAAAGTATCTTCTCAACAAAGACAAACCAGATCGATTATTTTCTATGCCACAGTAAGACACTGAAAAGAAAAATGGAGAATGGTTTATGATTGAGGATAACATACTATACGGTTGTCCGAGTCGGAGGACCAACTCTCTTCCTCATAAACATCATCCAGAAAGTTCTCATTATATTCAGAATAGCTATCATCAGAACTAATGCTGGGATCCAGCTGAGGGCTAGCAGTGGGCTGTTCTGCAGGAGAGTCTTCAATGACCTGCAATATCCAAGACAAACAAAACATATGATTAATACTGCTAAAATTTATGCACACACATGTCATAATTTTCCAATGAATTTCCAGAGTTCATACAGGAATTAGAGCTCATTAACCTCACCTTTGAGGTGGCAACTTCACGTGGACAGGAGGGAAAAATTCTAGTGCAGTGTCAAGATTAGATAGGTTCTTGTTAAAAGCAGATTGGGATGATAGATTCAAGAATATCAAACAAAATGTTCTCCCAAAAACTATCTCAGATCATCCCCAGTTGAGTTGCAATGTGGAAATTGGATGGGAAACAACTCGTATTTCAAGTTCGAGACAATATAGCTGAGTTCAAAGGGCTTCCTCTAGTTGGTAAAAGGATGGTGGGACTCTTTCTAGTAAGTCGATTCCCTGAGGACCCTGACTGTATTATGCTCAAGCTGAAGCTTCTGAGTTCTGAAGCAGAAACTAAAAGAGTGGAATAGAGATTCTTTTGGCAATTTCGAGAAAAGGAAGGATGATGTGTTGAGAAAACTGCAGATGCTTGAACAGAGAAGAAGGGGAATTGACTCAAGATCAGTTAACTGAGAAGGCTTGAATTCCGTTGGAACTACAAGGGGTGGCAAAGCTCAAGAGATTTCTGGAGGCAACAATAACAACAACAACAATACCCAATGTAATCCCACAAGTGGGGTCTGGGGAGGTATTGTTATGGCTGAAGGCTGATGATATGAACACCAGATTTTTCCATAAAATTGCTAATGCTAGTAGGAGATACAAAACATTTGACAAGCTAAAAATCAACAACATACCCAGTTTAATCCCACAAGTGGGGTATCGGGAAGGTAGAGTGTACGCATACCTTACCCCTACCTTGGGAGGTAGAGAGGTTGTTACTAATAGACCCTCGGCTCAGGATAAAGCAGGTCAAAAAAGGAAAAAGGCACAGTAACTACAACAAAACAGTACGCTAAAACTCAACAGTAATATAATTGAAGCACAAGAAGGCATGAAAAGGAAGATTGTGAATTTCTATTAAAAAAATCTGTACAAAGAAACTCAAAATCGGAGGCCATCATTCCGAGTTGTGTCCCAGAATCACTGTTGAGGAAAGTGAATGGTCGCAAAGATATTTCTTAACGGAAGAAGTAGAAGAGGTTATAAAAAATTGTGAAGGAGAAAAGGCTCCCGGCCCAGATGGTGTCAATATGGCTTTCTAGAAACTTTGCTGTCAGTGATAACAGTAAAATGTACTAAGAGTTATCAATTTTTTCCAGCACAGGAAGGGTAGTAAGAATTTCAGTGCTTGCTTCATTTCTCTTATACCAGAAAATGCAGGTGCACGGGCGCTGAAAGACTTCAGGCCTATTAGCTTAGTGGGTACAAAACAGTTGCCAAGTTGTTTGCAGAAAGGGTGAAAACAGTAATGAATAAGCTGGTGGCTGACAAACAAATAGCCTTCATTAAAGGGAGACAAATTGCAGGTGTTGTACCTATTGCAAATGAGTGTTTGGATGCAAAGGAAGAGGCAAAGAGAAGCTGGTATATTGTGTAAGCTTAATAGAGAAGGCATATGACCACGTAAATTAGGCATGCTTGCTAAACTTGTTGAGGAAGATGGGTTTTGGGGAACGGTGGATACGGTGGATCATATTTTGTATATCCACTGTTACTTTCTCAATCATTATAAATGGAGCTCTGGCAGATATTTTCCCAACTCAAAGGGGATCCGCTGTCTCGTTTTCTCTCCATTTCGGCTATGGAAGGATTAAGGAGGATGATATGCAAAGCAATGGCTTTAAACTGAATCAGAGGTTTTAAGGTGGGGTCAGAAATGCAAAAAGGGTGGAAATATCCCATATTTTATATGTTGATGATACCCTTATTTTCTATGGGGCTGAAAAAAGTCAAATGGAATACTTCAGGGTGATATTTTTTAATTTTGAGGCTATTTCTGGGCTAAAAATAAATTTATTAAAGAGCTATTTATAACCAGTAAACAAGGTACGAGATGTGTAAGTTTGGCAGATAACTTGGATGCCAGGTAGGTGAGCCCACCGCTTATCTGGGAATGCCTTTGGGAACTAAATCCAATGGAAGCTCAATTTGATAGGTCATTGAAAAATTGGAAGGAAACTTGCAATTCGGAAAAGACAATACCTATGTTTTCGCCAGTCTAAATCTTTCCTATATACACAAGGAATGAGTTCTTGACATATTAATAATTTCCTTGTTCTTAACACTCACCTCAGGCTGGAGCGTATTGTGTGCTCTTAACATGCCACAAATATACTAAACTCTGAAGCCACAAAGTGATTTTGTAAGAATATTTACTCAATGATGATTTGAGTTCACGAAACCAGTCACAATGGACCCTGATTCAATCTTGTGTCCAATAAAATGACAATCTACTTCTATATGCTTCATTCTTTCACGAAACAATGGATTCGAAACGTGTATTGCAGCTTGATTGTGACATATCAATTACATGGGTAATAGAAAGAGGTGTTTGATCCCTTACATATGATGAAGGTAGCATTCCTCTTCCATTGGTCTGAACCACCGTTAATTTATTCTTTTGGAATAAGAAGAAATTGCTTGGTGTGAGATTAAGATGAAGAAAAGAAGATTTTTCCGGGAAAGGAAATAGTCTTTTCTTAGTTGAAACAGGGAAAGCGGAGGAATTTTTGGACATGAGAGAACCTATTTAGCGGAAAAAGAATTAGAGGAAGCATTAGTAAAGGGAGAAAGAATTTTCAGAGTAGGAACTCAAACCCAAACTCTTGGCTCTAATAATAGAAAATTCAAAGTAGGGAGGGCTCTGATTGAAATTCAACAGAGGGTGCCAGTCGTGTAAAATGTAGTAGCACCGGTCGCCGAAGATATAGTGGCACCTAAACGTTCGCTGGACAGATGAACCAGTTATTGGAGATAGGAGTTGTGCTAGACACCAAAAGGATGAAGATTAGAATAAATAATTGTCAGGCGGGCAACATATAATAACCGGCACCTCACCGGTAACGGAAGCTATTTGAGTCTCTACTAAGATCTTAAAGTCTCCGATACCATGTGAAGAAAAGAGAAGGAAGTGAGTTTGGGAATGAATTGCTTGATTGTTCCCTCAAGCATGTTGGGGTTCATATAGTGTTTAGGGGTAAATCTTAAAAGGAAAGGAAAGTAAGTCCTAAGAATTACTATTCCGATTACAATATTATAGGGATTCTAAACTTTTCCTATATACACAAGGAATAGGTTCTTTCCATATTAATAATTTTCTAATTCTTAACAATAGGCAACTATTAGAAGAGCAAAAAATGGTTGCCAAAGGAGGGGTAGATTGAACAAGTATATCTTCATTCCCTCATATAGTTACCTTCTATTACAAAATCTAAAATGAGTAGCTTGCAAATAATGAGGCAGACATTGCGCACCTTGAATGTCAAAAGAGCATCCAGCACCAAATCTGAATTTTCTCCTGCAGTCTCAAGTCAAAAACATAAATACCATAATTAAAAATTCGATTTTAAGTTGTATACAGACTCGGTAAATTCAAATACCATTTTGCTCTATTGCTTTTGCAATAGACTCTTCAGAAAATCCCATCACTACAAACTGCTGAATGAACTTGGACAGGCGGCAAGGTACTGATGATGAGCTTGCCTTCACGCAAGAGAAGAGCAAAAGAAACCATAAGTTGAGATGCAATGGTATGAACTATTTTCTATATTTCTTTTTTAGTTCAAAAAAAGATGTCCTTGACAAGAAAGATCAGTAGGTATCTATATAGGTTTAAAGCATTTACCTCCCCATCACCACTAAGAGCATGCTGTCCAGTAGTTCTTAAATCCCTGCATGAGGAAAATATTGCATCCTGTATTTCTTGTATTTCTAATTCATCTTCAGTATCCCAGTCAATTTTGTCACTGCCTTCTTCAGAAAGATTTTTGACCTGCACAGGATTGAACAAAAAAATACAAAGTATAAATGTTTTTCCTTCATTTATCAAAAATATGAAAGGACCATATACTTTCTTTTCTGATCTGTACGACCAGAAGGAAGTCGAAAAACTGCACAGTACTAAAGAATCGAGTAACGAGATAAATTTACCATCTCTCAAGGTAAGCCTGAAAAGAACTCTAAATTATTCAGCAAGAAGAATAATTGAGCAACCTACATAAAACCAGAAGGTAAATGTGAATTACTTCCAGTAAAGCTCCACAGAACAATCATCAAAGCAAAAGTAAGCCCATCAAATCTCACACAGAGAACTCGAAAACAAAAGTTTCTTCATGTCTTGACATAAAGGCAGGAAGAGATTGCACCTATTTTCTTTCCTTTTGGACACAAAACACAACTTCCAAACAATATACTGGATACCTTTTCTAATAAATTAACGACGAAACAAAATCAAATTTCCTTAAAATATTGAAAAGGAAACAAAGAGACGTTGCTCCTAGATTTATTTTTTTTGTTTGATCGAATGACTTTGTTCCTAAATTTAAACATGTACTATTCATTACTTTAATACCTAGTATTATAACTTTTTAGCTTTAACGTGCACTCCTAATCATTACTTTAATGTTGAAAAAGATAATTTAATTATTTTTTATGCTAGAATAAGAGGTATTGAAGGATAATACTATGCCTGTTATGTTTTCATTTGTGATGCTAGCTAAGTTGCGTGGACTCTCCGTTTTTGGTGCCGTTCCCGTCTCCATACGGGAAGGATACGGGAGCGGGATACATCCAGTATACGATCAACCAACTTTGTATACTTTGACCGGAGTCCATCGACAAATTTGGGGAAAATTTGAGATTTTGATTTGTCAAAATTAAAGATTAAACGGAATTAAGATAAGGGAAATTGCATACCTTCAATATTATAGTACTTTTGTCTCATTTTTGTTGCTTCGTGTTTCTAGGAAAACCAAGAATTCAAGTTCGGGTTCTTAGTTCAAATGGTAAACAGTAGCAGCGATATAGAGAGTTGCTGGAAGGTCTTAATAGCTCTATTTTTTATAATTTTGAATTTTCTTAGCCAAATCTCTGCACTCGTATCCATACCTGGATACGCACCCCGAATTTTAAAATTTAGATTTTGCCGAATCCGACACTCGGATCCGTACCCGTATTGGATACCCGCACGCGAGTCTGTGCAACTTAGGATGCTAGAATAAGAGGTGTGGAAGCAATTATTAATTAGCACATTCAGTGTGCATCCTAACCTCCTAATTCCGGTAGCGAAGTGTCCCAATAATATAACTTGGCAATTTCCAAGAGCAACATTGAAAAGGACAATAAAAATAATATTTACACACAATATGGTCACTAAAAGACACATTAATTTGAACTAGGGCTGGCCAGTGGGCCAGGTCGGCCCGGTCCCGACCCGACCCGACCCGTCCCGCCCCGATCACGCCTAAAAAAAGGGGGGACGGGACCTGGGCTCATCCCGTTCGGGCCCATCCCGACCCAGGCCCGATCACGCCGACCCACCCCGGTCCCGCCCGATCCCCTCCCCTTTGCAAAAAATGTCCGTTGCACAACGGCCATTTTATATTTTGGTCGTTGTGCAACGGGCATTTTTGGCCTCCCCCAAACCCCCTTAATATTTATTTTTAACCCCTAAGTTAATATATTTACACTTTAACCCAATTTTTCAACTATAAATGCTTCATTTTCTCTTCATCTTTCACAAAAATCTTCTAACAATCTCTCAATTTATCTCTCTACAATTCTACATTGCCTACTAAATATTATATTTTTTTGCTCATTTATATCAAAGTTAAAAAATTGGGAGTGAAGTTGGCAACTAGCTTGAAGATATCCATCGAGCAAAGTTTCAATTTTCAATCTCGATTACAAGTCGACGATACGTCGGCGTTTGGTACCTTCGTTCCTTCTTTAAATTATTATTGTTACTTTATCTTAATTATCGCACTTAATTTCATTATCTTTAACTATTTATTTGCATAATTAAAATGGAAGGATTAAGAGGTATGTTTAAGGTAAGGGTAAGGGTGCTTCATCTAGTAGGGGTAACAAGGGCAGGGGTACTTCTTCTAGTCATCCTATTCCTCGGCAGGATGATTTGATTGATTACACTCATATAGATGAAACTGAATTTTTTAATGATATACCATCAGACGATGAGATATATTCTGCAACTCAACCAGACTTTAATTTAGAAGATAATCTAGATGACACACCCACTAATCTAGATGACACACCCATTAGTGCACCTCAAACAAAAACTGGAACGCCTCCTATTCACCCTAGTATGAGACGAGGCCCCACACAACAAAAATTAAAATATGTTGCATGGAATTTTTTTGATAGGGACCAAGAGAATCAAGTAGTTAGATGTCAAATTTGTAAAAATGTTTATAAATTTAAAATGGGAAAAGGTCAGGGTGGGAGGGAAAGTTTATTAAGACATGTACAAAGTTTTCACAAAGCTAGGTGGGATGAATACGAGGCTACAAAGTCGGGTGCGCCAGTGCGCTCTCAGTCGAAACAATGTTCACATAGTGTCCCGGACCAAGTACAAGGTCAAATTAACCCGACGACGGGGGAATTGTATGCCATAAATACGATAAACATAGAGATAAGGAAGCAATAGCAAAATTAGTTGTTGTGGAGGGTTTGCCATTTTCATCTCCTTCCTCTCCTGATTTTATTCATTATATTAGAGATATGTATAATCCTGCTTTTAACGACTTTTCTAGATCAACTGTTAGGAGAGACGTTTTTAAATTTGCACATGAATAGCAACAGTATTTACGTTATTCATTATATTATTTTTCTGGCAAAGTATCTATCACGTCCGATATAGGCTGTAGTACTAACGGCCATGATTATTTAACTGTAACATGTCATTGGATAGATTATAAATGATTTATGCAAAAACGTATTTTAGCATATAGATATATTGATGATAGGCACACTGGAAGTTTTATTGCATAAAATATTCATCAAGTTTGCGAGTATTATGGAATAACTGATAAAATTATGACTATTACATTAGATAACGCTTCTTCTAACAATTATGCTATTACAATTTTAAAAAATAGTTTAACTCCATTTTTTCCAGATCATTTTCATATAAAATGTGCATGCCATATATCTTAGTTGAAAATGATGGTCTATCACTTTTTGAAGACATTATTAATAAAGTACAATTTGCTATAAACTTTATTTTTAGAAGTAATAGAATACAAAAAAAAAAGAATATAAAAAACTTGTCACGATTGTGGACTACCTTATAGAAAAATTCCCGAAGAAGTAGCAACTAGGTGGAATTCTTTATATGAACAACTACTTGTTGCTTATGATTATAGAAGACCTATAACTTTATTTTTTAACGTCATAATTGAAATCCAATTGATATGGTTGTAGATAACGATTGGGAAAAGATTTCAGAACTTATTGTATTTTTAGAAAAAAAATTCAAGCTACTAAAGAAATTTTCGGTATTTATTATCCTACTATTTCAACTATGTTATTTTATATAGCTTTAATATTTTTGTTACTTAGTAATATATGAAAAACCCATCTTATAAGGCACCTATTAAAAAAATGTTTATCAAATTAAAAAAAAAATCTTATTCCCACTATTTATATTATTGGTGTTGTATTAAATCCGACTATTAAAATAGACGGTTGTAAAACACTTATTGAAACTATTTATGATTGCATAGTTGTACTTCCACCTCCAACTCCAAAAAATCCAAATGACCAATCACCCAAGGAACCAACTAAAGAAGAAGTTTTATCTAGCATACACGACGAATGTAAAAAAGTATATAGATATTACCAACAAGAAAGTGCAAGCAACCAACCGGCTTCTATACCATCTTCTTCTTCTTCAATACAACCTCAAAAAAGACATGATGTTTCTGCGGCTAGTATCGAAAGCCTTAGAAGTAGAATGTTTAGTGGTACCACTACTAATCAAGTTAGCGAGTTTGATGTTTTTGTTTTGCAGGGTGTTGTATTGTACCAAGCAATTCTCAATGAAGAATGACGTGAAGATTTACTGAAATACTGGAAGGAGAATGAGAAGACATTTCCGACAATATCAAAGATGGCCCGAGATGTGTTGAACATTCAAGCGTCATCAACCGCGTCTGAAAGCGTTTTTTCTGTCGGAAGATTTCAAATAGGAGAGCACGGACACTCATTAGCGGGAGACAGCTTGGAGATTGCAGTTTTATTCAGAGATTGGATATGAGCGGAGCGCAGAAGGTGCGGTCAACCGGAGATCAACAAAGAAGAAGACGAAAACTACAACGAAATCTTATCCGACGGAGGTGGAAGCGACGTCGAGCAATTTGACCAACAAATTCTGATTCCAACTGAAGAACCACAAGACATTGTGAAGAAACTAGAAAAGGTGTTTATAAATATGTGATTTTTTTAATTGCAATTTTACTATGTTATTTGCAGCTTTCAACACCACAAAGTTGCAATTTTGAAATTGTATTACAAAAAAATCATATTTCTATTAAATAATATAAGAGGCACAAAAATAGCCTTGGGATGTTTTTATTACACTATCTTGTTCAATTATTGAGGTGTTTATATGTTATTTTTTTAAATTAAGTGCCAAAAAAAATCTTTTGTAGTGAATAAGTTGAAGACTTAAAATATTTTTTGTTGTCTCAACGGAAAACCCGATCCCGATCCCGACCCCGCCCCGCCCCGATAAGACCGGTCCCCTTTTCCGACGGGACGGGACATCGGCGGATCCCGCCAGTCCCGCCTTACCCCCATCCCGTCGGGTCCCGAAGACCTCTTAGATAAAAATGATACTTATTGTTCAATTATTTTTTATCAGATAAAGTAAATTTTATTCAAACCAGTCCTGTAAGGAGTACAAAACAGTTTAGTATTACAGTTCCTCCCTTATTCCTCATGTCATCCAAAAAGTTCAATAGGTTTGTTAAACTTTCTACCCAGCAGTCCTGCCTGCAGCTCAACAAGCTTTTAACATCCCTTGGCATGACCCAACACACTCCAAAAAGGTTCAGAAATAGACAAACTTTTTTGAAGAAATAAATAGAGAATTTTTTTATTATCATGCCTAGCGTCCCCTGATAACCTAGGATTAGTGGTGATAGGGTTGATGTGGTATCTCGGAAACTGGGATTTGATGGTATCTGTAAAGTGGATCCATGATGACGGGTGTTTACCCATGGAGCTTTCATAGAATAAACATATACTACATAAAGAAAAACCTCTCCTCTGGAGTCCATCATGAATCAAACAGGCCTCTTTAGCTGCTGCTATCCATCCAAAGCAAGCAACTTTGGGAGCTATGTAGGTATACCTAGGGTGGCAAAATGGTTTAAAAAAACAAGTAACCATCCAATCCGACTCATTGGACATGGGTTGGATAACTGACCATTTAAAATGGATCAAATATGGATAATGTCCATATTATCCACTAAATATGGATATCCATATTATCAATACCCATTTGTTTGCTTGTTATTTTCATGAGTTCTTGCTTTCTGGGGTCTAAGCTTATTTTGGCTTTTAGCTTGTGTCTTCACCTAACTATTCCTTGAATATTCCTGAAACCGTGACCAATAAAAAAAAAATTATGAAACCATGGATATTATCCGTCGGTTAACCCATTTTTTATTTGTGTTAAATATGGGCAAGTCGGATATATTATCCGTTTTTGTTTAACCCATTTTCAACCCACCTATATCCGATCCGACCTGCCCATTTGCCTCTCCTAGGTATACCATATCGTTTTCCAAGGCCAGCTAAAATCCCAATAACCTGTTTGTTTTTGTAGACTGATATAACAACTACTACAACAACAACAACATACCCACAAAGTGGGGTCCGGAGAGGGTAGAGTGTATGCATACCTTACCCCTACCTTAGAAGGTCGTCGTTTCCGAAAAATCTCCATTCTTGCTAGCCATCCAAAACATTGATTCATTCATGTTAGTCTAAATAGACAGATTCTAGCAGCTCCAATAGCAGACTGAACTCCTCTATTTCCAGTCATTGAGATTTCTTCCGAGATGCAGATGCCATCCAGTGCTAGAGAAACCTTCAGCTACCCTGCTGTTTATATTTACTGCCAGACTGTACACAGTAGGGAATTCATTTTTGAGCACCACAACGTCCAACCAACCAATTGCTTCGAACTGCGTTACTTGAGCAGAGGGTCTATCGGAAACAACCTCTCCAAGAGGTAGGAGTAAGGTCCAGTGGCGGATCCAGGATTTTGAGTAAGGGGGGTCAGCATTTTAAAGAAGTGAACAGTAAAAAATTCGTCAAAGGGGTTTATGAAAAAAAAATGTAAATTAAACTATCGTTAAAACTCACACTAACACAATATGTTAGATCAAAACTAATATGGTGTTACCTTGTTTTGAAGTATCTGATTTTTTTTCTTTTGAAAAAAAATGCTAGCGCAAAAGGTATTTAAAGGAAGAAAAAGACAAAAAAAATATCATATTACAATAAACAAAAAGTAAACTAAAGATGATTGCAAAAATAACTAATCTTGAGGATATCTTATTTGAGGAGGTGAAAAAGAAAGAAAAATTAACATTGCTACTAGTTAATTGCACTGCATGGACTCGTGGGGATTTAATAAAGTACAATTCAAAGTGGTAGAAAGAAAAAAAATTGCACTGCATCGAACCTCCTACTACTAGGCGAAATTGAACCCCCTCAACCGCCGAGCTAAACAATTGGATTGTGTGAAGGGGGTTCATTATATAATAATTATAGCATACATGAAGATTTGACCTTATATATATAGTGTAATTTTCTGGCACCCTAGCTCCTCCCCTGGTATGTTGTAGTTGTTGTTGTTGTACAACGTTCAACCAATGGTCTAACCAAAATCATATGTGATTGCCATTACCCACCTTTAGTTCAAGGTCTTGTTAGCATAACAGCAGCTCTCCCCCTTCTTTACAGAGGAGTATTATATCATTTTCATAAACAATACTGGTAATATGCAACTCATACAAGTCTAAATCAAATGCAAATAGAACATTCGACAAGAATTTTACTGCAAATTAGTTTCTTTTTATTTTTTTGGTTGGGATCAACTTCTGCAATTGAGGGATTAGGTTTTGTTTTTGCCTATCAATATCGAACTAAAACTTCAATTGCACCTAAAAAGTTCCATGCAGACAAAAATTAGGTCTGCGACATATATTGCCGATTACAAGTAAGAAAACGACCAAAAATTTTGAAACCATAAAACTTACCTGAGAATCTTTGGCGATCAAGGTTGTCAAGCAACTTTGAGCTAATATTATATCAGAAATCTTCTTAATATCCTGCATTACCAGAAAAAACAGACAAAAAAAATTAAAAAATTATGGGGAAAAACACAGTTTTAGCAAATTCAAAAACCAAAAAAAAAAACGGTTCCTTTGTTTACGAAAAGAAAATGAAAAATACCATACATAGATTTGACAGGAGTCAAGACTGAAGGAAGAAGAGGACTTAAGAGAGATTCTTGTGGAGTGAGGGTTAGGAGGACAGTGTGTAAAGCAGAGAGATTCGATATGTGGAGTTTAATGCAAATAGATTCGATACGTGGAGTTTCATAAAACTCCATAACTAGTTCCATAAAATGTTGTTACGCATTCGAAAATTTCTCTACAACAACGAGGAGATTTATCTCTTAAAGCAATTGTGTCCATAAGTAATTGGTAAGGAATTCAACTACATAGATTGCTTTAACACAACAACCGCATGCACCTTCTATAAGACTATGGGTACGTTTGGTATGGTGTAAACCAATTTCAAGAAAATGTTTTCCAAATTTTCCATGTGCGGTTGGTCAAAATTTTTGGAAAACATTTTCTCTACGAAAATAAGTTCTTTAAAAATGAGGGAGAAATCAAGTCCCACAAGTGGCATTCCAGATTGGTTATGTCCTCCCCGCCCTCCAACACACCTCATCTTCACCCCCATCCCCACAAGCCCACACCCTTACCCCCAGGGGCGGATCTACTAAGGACCAAGGGGGTGCCATGGCACCCGGAAGCCTCGGTTGGAACTTTGTGTATATATGTATATACATCTAAGAAATATTATAAATCTGTTAATTGCCACCCTCAGTAACAAATAGCTTGCTGGTGCCAATGGCAGATGTTCAAAGTTTCTTCCAGTTACTGGGAGTTTGAATCGTACTGGCAACACTACTTTTTGCTTCCTGAAACAAATTTCACTTTTCTTTTCCTCTTGACCAGCTATTCTTCATTAATTGATTTTTGACTCTTCTAATTTCAATTGATTCTAGACTTTTTATCTCATCTTTGTTTAAGACTTCAAAAATAAAATTGAAGATTTTTTCTTTCCTTAAAACTTGAATTATAAGTTCATCTCTCCCCGTTATGCTTGGCTTGATGCCATTATAGCTTAATAATTAAACTGGAAACATCTGTTTGTTCTTTCACTTTGATTCACAAGGTGGGTCAAACTTTTATTTTGTGCCGAGATATCATAATTATTACTAAAAGACGAATTATCAAATCGAAGACTAAAGTTGATCAAACCAACTAAATGTTTTCCCTATTTGGAAGTTTTGGATGCCACACTGCTTTTAACGGAGACGATACTACCTGGAAATCGCTAATTTCTGGCAGAATGTGGCAACATTTGGCTCGTCGATAACGTTTCTAACAAATTTTCCAAATTTGACGCCCGTCGAAAGTTAGTGATTATCTGATCAGCTACATTCAAAGCAGTGTGGCACTCCGAACCTTCAAATACTAGATCCGCCTCTGCACACCCACACCCACACCCACACCCACACCCACCATAGTATTTGTCTAGATTATATACAAATGATTTTAGGATAATATTTTTTACTTACGTACAAACACAAAAATAAAAATAAGTAAGAAACCCACTTACTTTCCTAGAAAAACATTTTCCTTCATACCGAGCACACCCTATAACTCAAATAAGACTTGCCTTCAGATACAACAGCAAGTAACCAATCACAAGCTTGTGAGAAAAATCATTATATGGTCCTATTAAACAGAGAAATGGAAAAGAAACAAACATCTCTAACCCGAAGTCACACCAAATAGCCACTGAGTTAAAAGTTAGTGGTTGTTTGGCCATGAATATTTTTCACTTTTTCCTGAAGTTGAATTCTGGATATCATGTTTGCCCATAAAATTCCAGAAAATTCTAGAATTCAACATTCCAGAATTTTCCAGAATTTGAAAAACACCAAAAGTTGTTTTCACAATTTTCACTTCAAATAAGCCACAAAAATTCAAAAACAACTTCAACTTGTATTCATGGCCAAACACAACTCCAATTTCTGAATATCATTTTTCACTTTGAAAACAAAAACTACTTTTTTTCTTCAAATACTCTCATTTTTCATGGCCAAACGGCCCTTATGAATATTTTTTACTTTTTTCCGGAGTTGAATTCCGGAAATCATGTTTGGCCGTAAAATTCCGGAAAAGTCCGGAATTCAACATTCCAGAATTTGAAAAACACCAAAAAGTTGTTTTCCCTTTTGTCACTCACAAAAATTCAAAAACAACTCCAATTTGTATTCATGGCCAAACACAACTCCAATTTCCAATTATCATTTTTCAAATACTCACATTTTTCATGGCCAAACAGGCCCTTAATACTCGAACTAATTGACAGCACATGCATGTCATGTTTAAGCCAACAAAAATAAAAATAAAACTGAAAATCTCACTGAACTGCACACACACTGAAGTAACGAACCGTAATATGAGAGAAATTATATTTATATATTAAATGAGAAACAAAAAATAAGCACATTATTAGCTCATTTTTGCAAGTAAATCGGAATAA
This sequence comes from Anisodus acutangulus, assembly GCA_029783415.1. Taxonomy (NCBI): domain Eukaryota; kingdom Viridiplantae; phylum Streptophyta; class Magnoliopsida; order Solanales; family Solanaceae; genus Anisodus; species Anisodus acutangulus. Next base: position 2,157,538 of record CM056492.1, on the reverse strand, counting down.
TAATGAATTTAAGCCATCAAATTGAAGAAAATTAGGGCAAAAATTGAGTGACAAAATAACCTGAAATTTTGCACAGTTAAATGAGAAGATTAATACAAAACTAAAAAATTAGACCGGAATTGAAGCAATAATTTAAGCATATACCTAACCTGGTGAAGATCAAGCTATTGGAGTGTTGTTGAGTCTTTTTTTACGTTAGAAAATAAAAATGGATCATTCTAGATTTTTTAACCAAACTATTATTTTGCCCTTCAAGGTTGACGACAAAAATGCCCTTGGTCCACATGTGTTTTACAGGGGTGGCCAGTGGGCCGGGCTCGGCTCTGGCTGGCCGAGTCTGGCGGGGTCGGGTCTGGTGGGACTTCGCGTCCCGATCCCGATCCCGTCGGTATTGGGTCGGGGTCGGGGTCGGGCGGGGTCCGGCGGGTTTTCCTCTTTTTTTTTTTAATAACATATGTATAAAGAAAACTCAATAAACAAAATAAGATAGTGTAATAAAAAAATCCAAGGCTGCTTTTGTGCATCTTATATTATTTAATAGACATATCATTTTTTTGTAATACAAATACAATTGTCTAAAATCTAAATTGCAACTTTGTGGTGTTGTCCAAAAGTTGCAAATTACATAATAAAATTGCAATTAAAAAAATTACATTCTCAAAAAAACCTGTTCTAATTGCTTGATGATTTCATGTGGTTCTTCGGTTGGAATTGGTATTTGTTGGTCAAATTGATCCACGTCGCTTCCACTACCTTCGGTTAAGATTTCGTTGTAGTTTTCATCATCTTCTTCGTTGATCTCCGGTTGGCCAGTGCCTTTTTCCGCTCGCTCGTATCCAATCTCTAAATAATACCGCAATTTCCAAGTGTCTCAGGCTAATGAGTGTCTGTGGTCTCTATTTGATATCTCGCGCAGAAAAAGCGCTTCAGACGCAGTTGATGGCGCTTGAATGTTCAAAACATCTCGAGCCATCAATGAAAGTGTCGGAAAGGTCTTCTCATTCCACTCCAAAGATTTCAAAGAAGTCTTCATGTCCATCTTCATTGATAACTTCTTGATACGATCTGAGAACCACTGTAAAATAAAAATATCCAACTCGCTAATTTGGTTAGTAGTAGATGCGGCCGCACATTCTATTTACGAGGCTTTCAATACTAGCCAGAAGCGACATGTCTTTTGTGAGGTTGTGTTGAAGATGAAGAAGATGGTATGGAAGCCGGTAAGTTACTAGCATTTTCTTGTTGATAAAATCTATATATTTTTTTGCATTAGTGTTCTACGCTAGACAACATTTCTTCTTTAGTTTGACTTTGTTCAATAGGTGGTGGGTGATTTAGATTTTTTGGACTTGGAGGTGGTAGTACTTCTATACAATCGTAAATAGTTTCAATTAGTGATTTAGTACCGTCTAGTTTAATAGTAGGATTTAATACAGAATCAATAATATAAATAGTGGGAATAGGAATAAAATATTTTTTTATTTTGACAAATATTTTTAATAAATTTGCCTTATATTTGGTTTTTCCATATATTCACTAAGTAATAAAAATATTAGAGTTATATAAAACAACATAGTTGAAATAGTAGGATAATATACACCGGAAAATTCTTTTGTTGCTTGAAAAAAATTCTCTAAAAATACAATAAGTTCGGAAATTTTTACCCAATCACTATCTAAAATCATATCAGCTGGATTTTGATTATGGGAGTTAAAAAATAAAGCTATAGGTATTCTATAGTCATAAGCAACAAGTAGTTGCTCGTATAAAGAATTTCACCTAGTGGATACTTCTTGTGGAATTTTTCTATAAGGTAGTCCACAATCGTGACAAGTTTTTTTATATTCTTTTTTACGTTGTACTTTATTACTTTTAAAAATAAAGTTTATAGCAAATTGTATTTTACTAAGAATGTCTTCAAAAAGTGATAGACCATCTTTTACAATTAAGTTATATATATGGCACGCGCATTTTATATGAAAATGATCTGGAAAAGATGGAGTTAAATTATTTTTTAAAATTGTAATTGCGTAATTGTTAGAAGAAGCGTTATCTAATGTAATAGTCATAATTTTATCGGTTATTTTGTAATAATGGCACACTTGATAAATATTATCTGCAATAAAAGTACCAGTGTGCCTATCATCTATATATCTATACGCTAAAATACGTTTTTGCATAGACCATTTATAATCTATCCAATGACAAGTTACAATTAAATAATCATGGTCGTTAGTACTACGACCTATATCAGACGTGATATATACTTTGCCATTAAAATGATATAATGAAAAACGTAAATATTGTTGATATTCATGCTCGAATTTAAATACATCTCTCTTAACAGTTGATCTAGGAAAACCGTTAAAAGCAGGATTATATATATCTCTAATGTAATGAATAAAACGAGATGGAGGAAATGAAAAGGGCAAACCCTCCACAGCAACTAATTTTGATATTGTTTCCCTATCTCTATGTTTATTGTATTTAGAGCCTACAATTCCCCCCGTCACAGGGTTAATTTGACCAGACTTGGTCGGAGACGATGTCGATGTGAACCTTGTCGGTGGAGCGGCGTTCTTACCGGTTTTGAAGCCTGGTATTGGACATACCTAGTTGGATGAACACTTACTCGTGTCTAATTAAACCCCGTCCCAGTGACCTTTTCCGCTTTTAAATTTTAAAACATTTTTACAAATTTTACATATAGCTACTTGATTCTCTACGTCCCTATCAAAAATGTCCATGCATCCGATTTTAATGGTCGTTTCTTTGGACCTCGTCTCATACTAGGGGGAATAGGAGGTATTTCAGTTGAAGGTGCACTAGTGGGTGTGTTGTCATCAACATTAGTGGGTGTATCATCTAGATCATCGTCTAAATTAAAGTCTTCTTGAGTTTCAGAAAATAGCTCCTGGTCGAAATCTAATGGTATTGTAGGAAAATGTTGAGTATCAATAAAATCATCCTGTGTAGGAATAAGATGACTAGAAGAAGTACCATTGCCCTGATTGCCCCTACTAGAAGAAGCACACTTACCCTTACCCTTAAACATACCTTTTAATCCTTCCATTTTAATTATGATAATAAATAATTAAAGACAATAAAATTAAGTGCGCTAAATAAAATAAATAGAAATAATAATTTAATGAAGGAACAAATGTACCAAACGCCGACGTAACGTCGACGTGTAATCGAGAGGTTGAAAATTGAAACTTTGCTCGATGGAAGATCCTCAAGCTAGTTGTCAACTTCACTCCCAATTCCCAAATGAATAAATAAAATTGAATATTTAGTAAACAATGTAGACTTGTAGAGAGATATATTGAGAGATTAGAGAGATTGTAGGAAGATTTGTGAGAAAGATGAAGAGAAAATGAGTTATTTATAGTTGGGAAATTGGGTTAAAGTGTAAATATAATAACTTATGGGTTAAAAATAAATATTAAGGGGTAGGGGGGTGGTCTAAAATGGTCGTTGGCCAACGGCCAAAATCTAAAATGGTCGTTGGTGCAACGGTCATATTTGCAAAGGGGGGACAAAGGGCGGGGTCGGGGTCGAGCTCGGGACGGGGTCGGGGCGGGGCGGGCGGGCCTGGGGCCGGCTCGGGTCTAGCGGGACGAGACATTGTCCGGTCCCGAGTTCGAGGCCCGCCACCATTTTTTTTTTTTAGCGGAGTCGGGGCGGGATCGGAACGGGGTCGGGTCGGGCCACCCCTTTGGTAAAGAGGAAAGTATTTTTCAGGCAAATATTTCCTCGTAAAATAAGTAATTTTTTTGTTTATTCTAATATTTGGGGAGTAAGCATAAATATGTTATCTATGTAATCTAGAAAATATTACTTATGATATTAAAGGAGTGGAGTTGGGGTAGGGCTACATATCGATCGGTTAAGTTCGACTTTGAAATTTATCGGTTCGACTAATTGATTATCGGTTTGTAGATATGCTAAATCTTAAAGAACTATTAAGATATCGGTTAATCATTATTGATTTGATTATTGATTAATTAAACTATTAAGATTTCACACAAAAAAATGAAAGAGTGGTTCTGATTATTAGAGACTCGATATAATGTTACCGTTGAAGAAAATTATAGTGAACAAGAGCTAATTGTAATAGACTATGTAAAAGAGTTTGATGCAGTGTTGTCTAGTAATGTCTTGTTGGTAAATCCTTCACGCATACAAGATTAATCTAACTTAATCTCATCAAAAAACATAGAATATACCAAACAAAGGTAAATTAGATTGCTTTAGATAAAATTCACTTGAAGGGAACATATGCTTACACTTAATTCCAACCTTAACCCAATAACCTTGGACAGAGATGTCACGATAAATTATAATCTCCTTCCTATTTTCTCTTCCCTTACCTTCTATGTAATAAAAAAAATGAGACATAGAAATCGTAAAAATTTGTATAGAGAAATTAAGTAAATTAAACCCTAAATCACTTTACATTGAAAGGGTAAAATTGTGATTAAATAAATTACTATCGGATAATCGATTTACCCATTAAAAAATTATCAAACTGAGAACTCAATCAACAACTCAATAACCAGAAACAATGAGTTGATACCGAACCATTAAATTAATACTCAAACTATTAACCTAATAACCCAATTATTGATTCGGGTTATTGATTTAACCGTTAATTTGCACAATACTAATTGGTGGTGGCAAAGGGTGGGGTGCATGTTGCACACTTGAGAAGGTGAATTTTGTTACTACTCAGAATTAGTCTTATATTTAGGGGATGGTCAAGTGTAATCAGGTAAAAAAATCTTGTTATAGTTGAATTTATTGAATCCACTCAACAATTTTTACACCTGTCTATTTTTTTTATTTTTATTTTTAATTTATCATATTTCATCTTTCATTGTTAAGTGAGTAAGACAAAATTGCAAGCCGTTAATCCGACTAATAGTTTTGATTCTATACTTGTTTTTCTTATAAAAAAATTATGATAATATATTAGTGAAATCTAAATCATTCGTTGTGGTGCTAAAATCATTGAATCAAGCAGAAGCGACTCAATACAACTAGTGACCTAAAGTCAAAATTAATAAGTTCTCAAAAATATTCTAAATAAAATTCATGTATTTATTTTATTGGAATCCATGCTTTTAATTTATATAGATGCTAAGCTATAAATTAACTATTTTTAAATATTAATTCATTTAAATATTTTTTAAAAATAGACAACTAAACATAATTGATTAAAATGAGTTTATTGATTGATTTGAAAGTGTATAAATTCTTTAAATGGCTTTTCCGGTTAATTTGATTTTCACACATATGTTAGGGTGCATTATATGGGTTTGGTTCTCTCGGGATGAGTAGTGTGTGAGGTGTTGATCACATGACTTTAGGGCGTAACATAACAATATCCTAACAATAACACTCTGTTGAAATATTGATAAATTGCGATGAATTAATTCTATAAATCAAATGCCTAAATAACTACTCATACACCTATAAATGTAAATAAATAAATAAATATATATATATATATATATATATATATATATATATATATATATATATATATATATATATATATATATATATATATATATATATATATATATATATATCACGTTATTGCATCATTTTTAATAACTAAATATTCTAAATAAAACATACATTTATAAAAAGAAATATACATTTTTTTTATGAAATGCATTTTTCTTATAAAATTTATATATATATTTTGAATGGTGTTGTTCCACAACACAAATTGGAATATTAGACTAGTACTAATCAAGATGCTTTGAATTTTAATAAAGAAATGATGAAATTATGATCGATTTTACAGAAATAATTTTAAAATAAATATTGAGTTTTATCTCAACAATAAATTAGAATCCGTATGTTTTAATTGAGTAACAACAAAATAAGCATGTGACTGATAATAATAAGTTAAATATTTCATGAGTCATCTAATCATGAAATTAGTTTGTGTTTTTCTCTATATTGAATTTTGAGCTATAAATTTAATCTTTGTACTTCCTTTTTATTGATCACTATATTATTTCATCTATTTATGCATAGAATAATTTTGACATCATCCCTCTTCTCAAGTCTATCTTCTTCTTTTTTTCTTTTTTAATTCGCAATAGAGCAAAAATAGACACATAACATTATCAGAAATGATGAGTCAAATAATTCCGGATGTGGGGATTAGTTGATTGATTTCCTCATTTTTTCGTATTTGATAAATTAATCTTTTTTTTTTTAATTTGAAGAAGAGTATTAGAACATGGATAAAGTTGTATTCGTGTAATTTATATGTAATGGGTTCCAGCAGTAAAAGTTACTACATCACACCTCTTGGGATGCGACACTACGGGTCCCGCCGGGACGAGACTCAGCGGGACGGAGGGAATGGCGGGACATGCAGATGTCCCGATCCGTCCGTAGTCCCGACGAAAAAGGGGACCAGTGTTGGCGGGGCGGGGGCGGGTCAGTAGCGGGTTTCGTTTTTTTTTTTACACTTAATTTCAAAAAAAATGTGAATATAAATACTTAAATAATTGAACAAGATAGTGTAATAAAAACATCCCAAAGCTGTTTTTGTGCCTCTTATATTATTTAATAAAAATATTATTTTTTAATACAATTTCAAAATTGCAACTTTGTGGTATTGTTCAAAAATGCAAATTACATAGTAAAAATGCAATTAAAAAATTACATAGTTAAAATATGGCTGGCCAGTGGGCCGGGTTTTTGATCCCGACCCGGCCCGTACCGAAACCCTTCCCGGCCCACCCCGATCCCCTTAAAAAAATGGTGTCGGAGTTCAAATCCGGGATGGGACCTAGGCTCGTCACGCCCGAGCCCGTCCCGCTTCGGCCCGACCCCGTCCTGTGCCTTCCCGCCAGCTCCCCCTCCCCCTTTGCAAAAATAGTCGTTGCAACAACAACCAAATTTTGATTTTGGCTGTTGTGCAAATGCCATTTTTGCCCCCACCCACCCCATAACCCATGTATACCCCTAAGTTAGTATATTTATACTTTAACCATATTTCTCAACTATAAATACCTCATTTTCCTCTTCGTTTTTCTCACAAATATTCTTATCATATCTCTAATCTCTCAATCTATCTCTCTACGAGTTTACATTGCCTACTAAATATTATATTTTATTTGCTCATTTGTATAATTGTATCAAAGTTCAAAAATTGGGAGTGAAGTTGGCAACTAACTTGAGTATCATCAATCGAGCAATGTTTCAATTTTCAACATCGATTACACGTTGACGTTAAAGTATTATTTAAAGTATCTATCCAATGACATGTTACGGTTAAATAATCATTGCTGTTAGTACTGCGGCCTATATCATAAGTGATAGATACTTTGTCAGGAAAATAATACAATGCGTAATGTAAATACTATTGGTATTCATGTGCAAATTTAAAAATGTCTCTCCTAAATGTTGATCTAGGAAAATCGTTAAAAGCATGATTATACATTTCTCTTACGTAATGAATAAAATCAGGAGATGAAGGAAATGCAAAAGGCAAACCCTCCACCGCAATTAATTTTGTTATTGCTTCCCTATCTTTGTGTTTATCGTATTAGGACCTACAATTCCCCCGTCGTCGGATTAATTTGACCATGTACTTGGTCCAGGACATTATGTGAACCTTGTCCCGACTCATAGCGCATTGGCACACCCGACTTTGTAGACTGGTGTTCATTCCACCTAGCTTTTGTGGAAGTTTTGTACATGTCTTAATAAACCTCACGCCCCACCCTGACCTTTTCCGATTTTAAATTGATAAACATTTTTACAAATTTTACATCTAACTACTTGATTCTCTTTGTCCCTATAAAAAAAATACATATGCATCTAATTTTAATTTTTGTTGTGTAGGGCCTCGACTCATACTAGGAAAATAAGAGTCATTACTGTTGCAGTTTCAGACTGAGACTCAGTCTAGCATAAGGTTGAGGTGCACTAGTGGATGTGTCATCTAGATTATCGTTTAAATTAAAGTCTGATTCATCTACCTCATCATCTAATGGTATATCATTAAAAAATGGTTTCATCTATATGAGTGGAATCAATCAAATCACCGGGACTAGGAATAAGATTACTAGAAGAAGTACCCTTGTTACCCCTACTAGAAGAAACACATTTACCCTTAATCATACGTCTAAATCATTTCATTTAATTATGCAAATAAAAAATTAAAGATAATAAAATTAAGTGTGATAATTAACATTAAGTAACAATAATAATTTTAAAAGGGAGCGAAGGTACCAAACGCCGACGTAGCGTCGACGTGTAATCGAGGTTGAAAATTGAATTTTTGCTTGATGGATGATCCCAAGCTAGTTGCCAATTTCAATCCATCTTTTTTAACTTTGATACAATTATACAAATGAGCAAATAAAATATAATATTTAGCAGACAATGTAGACTTGTAAAGAGTTAGATTGAGAGATTAAAGAGATGGTAGAAAGATTTGTGAGAAAAATGAGGTATTTGAAGTTGAGAAATAGGGTTAAAGTGTAAATATAATAACTTAGGGGTTAAAAATAAATATTAAGGAAATTTATAGTGTGGGGGCCCCAAAAATGATCGTTGCACAACAACCAAAATCGAAATTTGACCATTGTTGTAACGACTATTTTTGCAAAGGGGGAAGAGTGCTGAAGAGGCGGGACGGGACATGATGTAGTCGGGTCAGGGTCGGGGCGGTGTTGGGTCTGGGGCGGGTCGAAGACAAGCCCATATCAAATCCGATACCGATTTTTAGGGAATTGGGCCGGGTCGGGATCGAGCCGACCGACCCACTGACCAGCCCTAATCTCTGCTAATATGTGACACTTTGTGAGCCGCTCATTTTAAAATCTTTTTGGATCTAATTTAATTCATGTTTTCTTTTCTTATTGGTTAAGTCAATCTTTCTTTTTATTTTCTTTTATCTCCTCATTCCATTAATAATCATATTTTACCAAATAGGCTTCTTATTTACTATATTTACAGGAGCTCGTTACAACGTACAACTTAAGAAAATAACACTCTACTACTCTTTCTTGTAGATCTGAATATTAGACCCCAATTTCTCCTTTGAAGATTCACTTCGATCCAATATTTTATGCACTGGATCTGGTGAATATGTTAATTCTTTAATTTCTCCTTTTTCAATCGATTTTCCTTATGTGTACAACCGATTTTGTCCTAATTATGTTATTTGCTCTATTTCTCTATATGAGTCATCTTGTATTTGTGAATTGTGATTTGCTCATTAGGTTGATATTAAGTATTGTCCTATTTGTGTTATTTGCTCGATTTCTTTATCTCGACGGTTTTGTATATATGATTTGCTTATTGGGTTGTCATCAAGCTATATAATTTTCTAATTTAAAAAATAATAGATATCTTAAATATCTAATTTAATATCATTTATAAAGACATATATTTGATAAATATTAACTTTTATTTTTTATATTTAGTTTTTATTTATAAAATTTAATTTAATTATATAATTATATTTGTGTAACAAACAATACACTTATAATACACTGCAATTAGGTTATGACAATCAGACAGATTGTCGTAATTACTATACGACGTAAAACAGACCCTTAATCTAATTTTCGTATTGGTTAAGTCACTCTTCCTTTTTATCCCCCGCGCCCCCGTTTTCATTTCATTATAATCATATTTTACCAAAATAGGCTTATTATTATTACTATAGTTCTTTACAGGCTCGTTACAATGTATGCAACTTAAGAAAATAACACACTCTACTACTCTGTGTAGATCTGAGTCTTAGACCCCAATTTCTCCTTTGAAGATTCAAACCGATCCAATATTTTATGCATTTGATCTGGTGAGTATGTTAATTCTTTAATTTATCTATTTTTCGATCAATTTTACTTATGTGTTCGATTGATTTTCGTTCTAGTTGTGTTATTTGCTCGATTTATCTATTTGGGTCGTTTTGTATATGTGATTTGGTTATTGGGTTGACATCAACATTTAATTTTTGTCCTAGTTGTATTATTTGCTCCCGTGAAGGTAGAGTTAATGTCGTCTTACATTTTATCCTCTACAGAGTCACTCATGTGATTGCATTGTTTCTATTTATTCTTTATCGGTATATTTTGCTCCCCCCCCCCCCCCCACAAAGCTAGGGTAAGATATGTGTATATCCTATCCTCCTCAGACCCCATTTTCCACTTTGTGAGATTACATTGGGTATGTTGTTGTTGTTGTTGTTGTTATTGTGTTATTTGCTCCACTTGTGATATTTCACTGGGTATATTATTGTTGTTGTGTTATTTGCTGTATTTCTCTATACGGGTCATCTTGTATTTGTGATTTGCTTATTGTGTTAACACCAAGATTTAGAAATTTGATGGTTTAGGGACAAATGTATCGTTTTTTGATCAATTTTACTTATGTGTTCGATTGATTTTCGTTCTAGTTGTGTTATTTGTTTGGTTTCTCTATTTGGGTCGTCTTGTATATGTGATTTGCTTATTGGGTTGACATCAAGATTTAATTTTTGTTCTAATTGTGTTATTTGTTCGCCAGACTCCACTTGTGGGATTTCACTTGGTATGTTGTTCTTGTGTTGTGTTATTTGCTCTATTTCTCTATATGGGTCATCTTGTATCTATGCTTTGCTTATTGGGTTGACATTAATTTTTTTCTTAGGTATGTTATTTGTTCGATTTCTCTAACTGGGTCATCTTGTATCTGTGATTTGCTTATTGGGTTGATGTTAAGCTTTAAAATTTTTCGTCCTAGTTCTGTTCTTTGATCAATTTCTCTTATGTGTACGACTGATTTTCGTCCTAGTTGTGTTATTTACTTGATTTCTCTATCTGGGTCGTCTTGTATTTGTGATTTGCTTATTGGGTTGACATCAAGCTTTACAATTTTTGTCCTAGTTTTGCTATTTGCTTAGCCTACTGTTTTGTGGTAATTACTGTTTCTTTTTCCTTTTTGACCTGCTTTGTTCTTGCTGTATCCTGAGCCGAGTGTCTATCGGAAACAACCTCTCTACCTTCCCAAGATAGGGTAAGGTCTGCATATACTCTACCCTCCCTAGATCCTACTTGTGGGATTATACTGGGTATGTTGTTGTGTTATTTGCTCGATTTCACTATCTGGGTCATCTTGTATTTGTGCTTTGCTTACTGGGTTGGCGTCAAATTTTAGGAATTTCATGGTTTAGGGCTGAATGACTCATTCAGTTATGCTATTTTGATCAATTCCTCGTGTACAGTTGTGTTGTTTGGTTGATTTCTCTATCTGGGTCATCTTGTACCTGTGATTTTCTTATTGGGTTGGTTAAACTTTAGGAATTTGATGGTTTAGGGCTAAATGTCTCGTTCGATTATGCTATGTTGATGAATTTCTCTGTTCTAGTTGTGTTATTTGCTCGATTTATCTATTTGGGTCATCTTGTATCTGTGATTTGCTTATTGGGTTGACCTCAAGCTTTAAATTTTCCGTCCTAGATCTGTTTGTTGCTCAATTTCTCTATCTGAGTAGTCTTGTATCTGTGCTCTGCTTGTTGGGTTGATGTTAAACTTTAATTTTTGTCCAGTTTCAAAAAAATAATAATGCAGTTTGAAAAAACTTTAATTTTCGTCCCAGTTTCAAAAAAATAATAATGCAGTTTGAAAAAACTTTAATTTTCGTCCCAGTTCTGTTCTTTGCTGGATTTCTCTATCTGGGTCATCTTGTATTTGTGATTTGCTTATTGGGTTGACGTCAAATTTTAGGAATTTGATGGTTTAGGGCTAAATGTTTTGATCAGTTATGCTATTTTGATCGATTTCTCTTCCGTGTTCAACTGATTTTCGTCCTAGTTTTGTTATTTGCTCGATTTTTCTATGTGGGTCATCTTGTATATGTGATTTGCTTATTGGGTTGAAATCAAACTTTAGGAATTTGACGGTTTAGGTCTAAATGCCTTATGCTATTTTGAACAATTTCTCTTCTGTGTACAACTGATTTTTGCGCTAGATCTGTTTTTTGCTCGATTTCTTTATCTGGGTCGTCTTGTATCTGTGCTTTGCTTATTGGGTTGACCTCAAGCTTTAAAATTTTCGTCCTAGTTTAGTTCTTTGTTCTACTTCTCTATCTGGGTCATCTTGTATCTGTGCTTTGTGTATCGGGTTGACGTCGAACTTCAGGAATTTGATGGTTTAGGGCTAAATGTCTTGTTCACTTATGTTACTTTGATCAATTTATGGATCTGACATAGATGGTTGAATCAGAAGTGCACTGTGTTTTTTCATGATCTTTTCCACTTATATGTAGTAATTCGTGGACCATTTTTATATATGTTTAAGGGTAATTTTTAAATTTCCGTATCACATTTTTGTTGTGTTTTCCACCCCAATAATGTAATATAGTATTGATCTGGCTCGTAATAGAATTGAATCGGGTGTCGGTTCCTTAGATTGTTGAAGAATCAAACAAGCATTGCTAAGAGTAATTATCTTGCATTTCATTTCGTGCTTTTTGTCCAGAGTTTTGTGATTTTTGATCTCCTTGTAAAATAGATGCATCCACAGAGTTGATGTAGCATTTGTTGTTTCCATAGAACATTGCTTGTAGTAATTTAACTGTCTCAACAGAAGAAAAACTAGGACTTCTTTTCTTGATCCTTGTGAATTTATTCATTCTTTTGTAACTAAAGGTCAGGTCGAAATTTATGAAAAGATGCATTAATTTCAGGTTAAGGTGACTAGAATAAAATGGAGAAGTCCTGCTCATTGCTGATACATTTTGACAAGGGTACACCAGCTCTTGCCAATGAGATCAAAGAAGCACTTGAAGGAAACGATGTCCCTGCCAAGATTGATGCTATGAAGAAAGCCGTAATGCTTTTATTGAATGGAGAAACCCTACCTCAGCTCTTTATTACTATTATTAGATACGTCTTGCCTTCTGAGGATCACACAATTCAAAAACTGTTGCTTTTGTATTTGGAGATCATTGAGAAGACAGATTCTAAGGGGCGTGTGCTGCCTGAGATGATCCTAATCTGCCAGAACTTGAGGAATAATTTGCAGCATCCGAATGAGTACCTCCGTGGAGCTACTTTAAGATTTCTTTGCAGGCTGAATGAGGTTGATATAATTGAACCTCTCATTCCATCTATTATGAACAACTTGGAGCACCGACATCCATATGTGAGGAGGAATGCAATTCTTGCTGTGATGTCTGTTTACAAGCTCCCACAGGGTGAGCAGCTCCTGGTAGACGCACCAGAGAAGATTGAGAATGTTTTAACAGCTGAGCAGGATCCATCGGCTAAGAGGAATGCGTTTCTGATGCTATTCCAATGTGTTCAGGAGCGTGCTATCAATTACCTCTTGACTCATGTTGATAGAGTCTCTGATTGGGGCGAGTTGCTTCAGATGGTTGTATTGGATTTGATTCGAAAAGTTTGCAGGACAAACAAAGGGGAGAAAGGGAAGTATATCAAGATCATTATATCATTGCTGACTGCCCCTTCTGCTGCTGTAACATATGAATGTGCTTCAACTCTTGTTTCTTTATCTTCTGCCCCAAGTGCTATAAGAGCTGCAGCCAACACCTACTGTCAACTTCTTCAATCTCAGAGTGACAACAATGTTAAGCTTATTGTGCTTGATCGACTGAATGAATTGAAATCTTCGCATAAAGATGTCATGGTTGATATGATAATGGACGTCCTTAGAGCACTTTCCAGCCCGAACCTTGATATCAGGAGAAAAACACTTGACATTGTTCTTGAATTGATCACTCCCAGGAATATCAATGAGGTTGTTCTCACACTGAAGAAAGAAGTTGTGAAAACTCAAAGTGGTGAGCTTGAGAAAAATGGCGAGTACCGCCAAATGCTCATCCAAGCCATTCATTCATGTGCCATAAAGTTTCCAGAAGTGGCAAGCACTGTGGTCCATCTATTGATGGACTTCTTGGGTGACAGCAACGTTGCTTCTGCAGTTGATGTGGTCGTTTTTGTCCGGGAGATTATAGAAACAAACCCAAAATTAAGGGTTTCCATTGTGACAAGGCTACTAGACACTTTCTACCAAATTCGAGCAGCACGTGTTTGTTCCTGTGCCCTTTGGATCATTGGGGAGTATTGTCTATCTCTCTCTGAAGTTGAAATTGGCATCACAACTATCACTCAGTGCCTTGGAGACCTACCATTTTACTCGGTTTCTGAGGAAAGTGAAGCTACTGATTCTTCAAAAAAGACTCAGCAAGCAAACTCCATTACTACTGTGTCATCTAGAAGACCAGCTGTACTTGCTGATGGGACATATGCTACTCAAAGTGCTGCATCTGAAACTGCTTTCTCTCCTCCAACGGTTGTTCAAGGATCTTTAACCACTGGAAACCTGAGATCCCTTCTTCTCACTGGTGATTTCTTCCTGGGAGCAGTTGTTGCTTGTACACTGACTAAGCTCATTCTGAGGCTGGAAGAAGTTCAACCATCAAAAATTGAAGTGAACAAAGCAACAACTAATGCATTACTGATCATGGTCTCAATGCTACAGCTAGGGGAGTCTTATGTTCTTGCTCACCCAATTGACAATGATTCTCATGACAGAATAGTTCTTTGCATAAGATTGCTCTGTAATACAGGTGACGAGGTTAGGAAGATCTGGTTGAGCTCTTGCCGCGAGAGTTTTGTTAATATGCTTTCTGATAAACAACTACGAGAGACAGAGGAAATCAAAGCAAAGGCACAAATTTCTCACTCCCAGCCGGATGACCTCATTGATTTCTACCATTTGAAGAGTAGGAGGGTAAGAAACTTCTACCTGAAACATTACGTGTTTGGAGGACACACGGATTATACTTCACTTGCTATCTTACTGAAAATGTTAATTATCAATATAATATCTTAGTAAATTTACCTTTTGTTAACTGACCAGCATATCATAGCTGATCTCGTATCCATAAGCCTTACTCTATTTTTGTTCAGGCCTTATATGGGTCATTCTCATCTTGTCTTATATTTCCACCTTATCGAATCACATACCCTTCTGGGATCTTGGGTGCTATTTCTGACCATCAAGGAAAAGAATAGTAGTTTATTTCTGGTGTTTCCCAGGGATTTCATGGTTTAGTTTTTGACTTGAGAGTATTTGAATCACATAATTAGAGTTATACATGTTTTTTGGTGAGTCTCTCTAAGCATGGGGAGTAAAAGAATGATTACGTTTCTCTTAAAAAAAGAATTGATTACGTGTGATGCGTCTTGATGCGATATTGCAATTTAACAACAGAGCAAATTGCAATTTGTATCTTATTTATATGGGTCGTGCATTTTTTCCCTACTTTTTTTTTGGAATTGTGAACATTATATCCTAACTTAAAAAGCATGGTGCAAAAACTGAACTTTCTATTAGTGCCAAACACTTAAATCTAACTTGCCTTGCACCTGACCTGTCTATAGGAAGTAAGAAAATCTGAGCATTCACGTTAAATCTGATTTTTGAGTTTTTTGTTTTAGTTTATGCTAATTGACTACATTTCACTTTAAATACATTACTGTAAGATCTCATTGGTAACTGATACCGTATCTTTTTCCCTTTTTCTTTCTAGCACCATTAAGATGGAGAAAAGTTTCATAGCAAAACTGATTTTTTTTGGTTGTTTCTTGAGTTTTCAATATTCAATTTAAAATGAAATAGTTTTCTTTTCCAGCTAATTAAATAATAATTTCATTCTCTATAACAAATAAAAAAGGAAATAAATGTCATAAATATGGTTGTATAGACAAATAAATCTTATTACTATATTGAAGACTTTGTCTACATATTAGAGATTTGGGGTGGTTTTGGTGCCAATTGGGTTTTGTTTCTCCAAAAATGGTGAATGAATGAAAATGGATTTTGAGCCTCAAAGAAGTCACACGGAAAGCATGAACTCTTTTCCATCCACAGTGATTGTGTTAAGACTTGAGAGAAGGTGTTATGGATGCACATGTACTTAAAGTTATTGTATTACATGCGCAGCTAAAAAGAGTAGGACAAAATAACTTTTTACTTGCTATAAAAGGTGGGATACAAAATGCACGCCCTCTATAAATTAATATAACGAAGACACAATTTACTCTAATCCCCACTATGTAACCCCTATCACCTTCTCCATTCCTCCCACTATAGAATATTTAACTTGTAACTTATTACGCCTTATTCCTCAATCCTGAAAAAGATACGGTAGGCTATATGAATCCTCACTGTCCGGGTCGCTCCATTTAAGCTCATGTTAATTGAAAAGAACCTATGTTACTTTAATGCTCAAGTTGTTTTCATCATTCTCCTTATTTCACTAATTTGTGCAGTAGTTTCTAAATCATGTGAGGGTTTGTCTAGGTAATGCATTTTTTCTCCCTTGGTGCTCAGAATCAATGCTATAGTTGTTTCTCCATGTCCTAACTAAATATATGTATGCTAGGGCATGAGCCATCTGGAGTTGGAAGATGAAGTCCAGGATGATTTGAAACGTGCCACCGGAGAATTTGTGAAGGACGAGAATGATGCTAATAAGCTAAGTCGGGTACTACAGCTTACAGGGTTTAGTGATCCTGTTTATGCTGAAGCATATGTGACAGTTCATCATTATGACATCGTACTAGATGTCACCGTAATAAATCGAACCAAAGAGACACTTCAGAATTTATGTTTAGAATTGGCAACAATGGGTGATCTTAAGCTCGTTGAGCGTCCACAGAATTATACTTTAGCTCCTGAGTCAAGCAAGCAGATAAAATCTAATATCAAGGTGTCTTCTACTGAGACTGGAGTAATTTTTGGTAACATTGTCTATGAGGCTTCAAATGTGCTTGAGCGGACTGTTGTTGTGCTCAATGATATCCATATTGACATAATGGATTATATCTCTCCTGCCGTGTGCAGTGATGCTGCTTTTAGAACTATGTGGGCTGAATTTGAGTGGGAAAACAAGGTAGAATGCCTTTCTTTTATTATTTCACAATCATTTGATAGTTCTTTTTTTTTTTGCCACTTCTAATTTTACAAGCCTTTTGATGTCATAAAAGATCTGTTCCTTTGAGTTAGAGAAATTGAGACAAAATCTTTCTCTTTGTTTTGATGATTTAACTCCTGTGTTTTCTGGTTTCTTTTTGGGTGCCTTCAAAATTTGGGGTTGCGAGTCGGCTTACCAAAGTTCTTTTAGGAAATTAGTGGTCTGAAGGTGATATAATTCTCTAGCAAATAAGTTTCTTTAATGTGTTCTTAGTTCTTGATTTTTTTACGGAGTTGTTTGATTAAATAAATGCATCATGACTTTATTAGCCTCTCGTTTGGACTGTTCTGTGTCCTACTATATAACAGAGGAATAGACACATGAATTATAATTTTATGCACTGATGAATAGCCCAGACTGAAGTGGTCTGATTAAAGCCACGAGCACCTCAGGCTAATATTGTACATTGCAGGTTGCTGTCAACACTGTGATTCAATATGAAAAAGAATTTCTTGACCATATTATCAAATCAACCAACATGAAGTGCCTGACTGCACCGTGAGTTCTCTGGTCACTCACTAAATTATGGAAATTGATGCTTGATTTTTTATTTGCTTGTTCTTATTTCTGATTTTGTTTTTATTGGTATGAATACAATCTAGAGTCTAGAGTATGATGTTTCCTGTCATATATATTCTTCATAGACAACATTTGTTTAACGGTATGGCAATGCTGCAAATTGTTGGAACAAGACTCAGCTTTTTTACTTTCATAGAAAATTTATAACTTCATCACCTGCAAGAATCATATTTGTTCTATCATCTTGAGATCGGTTTCTTTATTGTAACATTTTTTCATCTACTCTTGTTGAACGCACTTTCATTGCCCAAAAAAAGAAGATAGTCAAAAATTGATGTTTCAGGTTCACAATCACTAAGGTTAGTTTTTGTTTTTCACCCGCTGCATGCGTTAGGCAGTATTTAATAAACATCACTGCAGGTATGCGTGTGCACATGTGTGATTGTATTGAGATGTATTTGTAAATTCCTTGTAGGAGTTACATGTTAATTTATCAAGAGAAAAGGAGTTATATGTTGCTTGTTTGTTGCTCAAGTCATTTAAGTCTTGTTTCCTGTGATGCATGGCTGCTGATCACAGTATAATTTTTTCATGTATTTGCTTTCATACATAATTCCCAGGTCTGCTCTGGAAGATGAATGTGGGTTCCTTGCTGCTAACCTGTATGCAAAGAGTGTGTTTGGAGAGGACGCTTTGGTGAATTTGAGCATTGAAAAGCAATCGGATGGTAAGCTGAGCGGTTATATTAGGATACGAAGCAAAACACAAGGAATCGCTCTTAGCTTGGGAGACAAGATAACACTCAAGCAGAAGGGAGGCAGTTGATATTATTCTCTCCTAGACAATGCCAGTATCCTACTTCCTTTCTTTAAAGAGATTTTACAACTTATTTGTTTTGTGCCTCGTATGTTTCCATTGATGGTAGTTTAGGTGGGCATTTCCTTTCTGCTGTTTCTGGAAACCACACGGAAACAGACACAAAATACCTATATATTAGAAGTATGTTTTAGATATTACTCCCTGCCTCTCATAAGTTTTTCCTGTTTGCAGGTTATTAGACATGAATCTGAGACTCCACATCTCCCATTTGTAGCTTGGAGGAGTGCTGGGGTTATTGAGAAAACCTGTAGAAATTGTATTACTGCACTTATTTTTAGGATCGATACGAGAAATTCGGGCGTTTGTACTCTTCTTTGAGGACATTTTTTTTGTAGAGAAATTTGGGAGAGTGATGCTTTATCTTTCTGTTGTAAGTTAAATGAATTTGATCTTAGTCACTCTTTGCTTGTTACTTTCTGTAACCCCCTAATGTGGATTTCCATTGTTTGTAAACAAAGGTCAACTCAGTTTCCAGTGCCATTTTATATATTGGAATTTTAGTTAATTTTCCCCAGCAGACTATCCCTTACCCTTACCCCTTTCTCCTCTTGCTTTATTCCATGTTTGTGCAAAGCTGTGCTCAGATTCCATGGAGGACTTTATTACTCGTAGAAATTTGAGTCTCTTTAAGTATCCACGGGACAGTTTTGGCAACCTATCCTTTGCTGTTTTCCTCAAAATGAATTTGAAAAATAGTGAGTCAATCACCCTTAGCACCGGGTGTTTATGTCAAACAAAAGTATCAGATTAATAGCCAATACTAAGTAGCAATAAAGAATTTTTATCCATTTTTCATGATCTTATGCATGGATCAAGTATATCATAGCATATTCTTCAGAAAAAAAATTGTCTTCCACAATAGGATTTGACAAGTGAAAACTCAGTTTAAACTTCTATCCAAATAAATGATTCACGATTGATGTCAACACATTCCTCTGTTAAAATTCTTTTCATTCTTGTTGCTGGATATTTCATGTACAGATGGAATTAGAAAATGTTAGCTTTTCATGATGTGTTCCAATATATACTACTATCACTTCACCATTGTTAAATCAGCTTTTTAAAAGTAGTTTATAAGCTAAAAGCCATAAGTTGGGCTTAAAAACACTTTTTATCTTTCCAAATACCTCAAAAAGTAGAAAAGAACTTAAAAGCCAATAAACACTTAAAATAAGTCGATCCAAACACCCTCTAAGTATCTACGCCGCTACACATGCTAATTCATGCTAATTCTATTGTTAAAGATACAAAACATGAAATAACAGAGCAACTAGACTGTTGCTATAAAAAAGAAAGTGTTCGAGTTAGATTTGCTACTTGAATAACTCCTAAGAGAAATAAGATTCTAAACTTACATAGAAAGAAAATTGAGATATAAAAGAACCTAAGTCCAGATATTTTTGGCATTTATGTTTTTTCATCAAAACTGAACTAGACAGTGCAATGTCTTTACAAGTCATAAACAGAGACATAATACTCTTCGCTTTTTCTCGTAAAAAATAAAACTACAAAAATTGCAGGGCGTCGACTACAACAGAAAACCCGTATCAAATGTAAATAGCATCCTGTATAATCACTCGAGTTGAGGTTGGATAGTCACTGCCGACACAGCTTGCACTGTGACTTAGCAGTTAACGGGGCTTTATGATGTTCACCGTGGGCAGAAATGTCTCTTTGAGTTCTTGCAGCAACAGACTTGACACTTTTGGAAGAAAGCTATTTCTTACAGCATACTGAATTCTGTTCGTCAAACTGCCAAAGGCGTCCAGCAGTTTCTCTGCATTCTCAAATCAACGATATATCAGAGAGAAACATAGTTCAAGCAGCAAAAGCATATAATATTGCCTAGTAAGAACCTGTTTCAGCAGACCAATTAGTCTCAATATGAGATGTGGTCCTATGACATTATTGTCAAATGTGATGTTAGAGCATACCATTGCCTTGGCAAATTTAGGCATTTATATGAAAATTGATACTGATTCTGGACTATTCACGTCCATTGTCAGATTGAGAAATGCCATCTGAAACAAATATCCCACTTACCCGCTCAATTGGTGAACGTTAGCTTTTAGATGTCATCAAAGAAAATTGGATGACTATTGCATTGCTGATCTCTTCTTTACCATGAACTCCATCGAGTCTGCAGATGGTAAGCTATCAATGAATGATCATTTAGAGTGAAACATTCATCCTGTTGTATAACTTCATTTAAAAAGGGGGGAAAAAGTTTGTCTGGTTTCATTAAATTCCCATGGATCCTCAGAGGGACAAATAAAACCAAGCTATGTTGCATCCACATATTCTCTAACCGATTGCAACGCACAACTAAAGTGTCTTTGAATATTAGGTTTAGGGCGGAGGATAGTTTTCCGTATGATTCGGTCTGGATACCTAAGGTGCCAAGAAAGGTGTGCTTCTTCCCGTGGTTAGCTACGACAGGGGTGATTTTGACGGTGGAGAATCTTAAGAAACAAAATGTTGTTTGCATAACATGTGTTTCCTATGTAAGGAGGCAGTGAGGACGTGGATCATATTTTACTACATTGCAAGATAGCCACGAGATTATGGTGGGATATCTTTAGATGATTTGACGTTTCCTGGGCAATGCCAAGATCCGTTGAGGAGTTGGTTCAGCTGGAGGAGTGGAGCTAGAAGAAGAAGGCACAAGGCTTGGAATGTTACTCCTCTTCCTTTAATGTGAGTCATTTGGAAGGAGAGAAATAGCCAATAGGAGAGCTTGCAGGGGTGGAGATGAGCTTTGCTCAATTGAGTAGTAGTCTCCTATCCCTTATTTTCTTTGGCCCATGTAGTTCCTGTTTGTATAGAGGATTGGGTGTCTTTTGGAGAGAACCATATTTGTAGGTTTCTCCTTTTTTTGGTATATCTCTTGTATACGGCCAAGTTGGCCGTGTTATTATCAATGAAATCTATTACTAGATCAGAAAAAAAAATCATCTTCAACATCTATCCTCAACCAAGTGCAGGTTATAATGAGGATAGTTGTAGAAAAGCATCACAAAGGTTTTATCCAGAATGCTTAAGACTCTTGATTCATCCAAGTTAAATTTTCTACTCTTGTAATCTATGCTGTTAACGGCCTTCTCAAGAACAAAATGGATTGTACGAGCACACACCCCAGGTAGCAGAAAAGCAGACTTACTTCAGATACGCTATTCCAGGTTAGTGGTATTCCAGTGTGCTAATAATGGCTGCAGTCAGTCTGTCACAAGCACTTCGAATTTGGTGTCTTTCTTCAATTGTCATCATAATATCCTCAGAAGACTGCAAAAAGAAAAATTGATTACATGTAATGCACGTCAAAATGAAGCCTAATACTGGAAGAATTAACATAGAGCCAGTGAAATAGTCCCCTATCACATCTATTTTCCCCCTTTCACTGACCAAAACCAATACACAGTTCTATTTAACAATCGTTTTTGGAATTACTTGTAAGCATAATAAAGCAAGAGTCCTTGCACAATTACATGAAGTAAAAAGTTTCTCTTTTTCTTTCTCCGGAGGGCAAGGTGTGGGGAGAGATGGGAATCAAACACGCCTATTTGATCTCAAAAGAGAAACTATTTACTCTTGAAAGATTAAAGCGGCAATAAGGGTCTTCTTTTAGATCTTCCGCTCATTTATCAATTTAAACGGTTCAGAAGGGACAAGCTAGCAGCACTTATTTATAATCCCATGCCTGTGACAAATTAGAATATAGGGACAGTAACCTTATTGTATTACATAACAAATAAGTCATATTAGATGCAAGGTTTACTTGAGAAAGTGGAAAGCTCTCAGCTCAGAGTTTGATGTCATACCTCTAGCGTGTGCATGCTTTCTAATATATTTCTAATCTCTGTCTTGCATGGCATAAGAAGTTTCTGCATCTTAAGGTCTCCATGCATAAGTAAGAGAACAGAGACTATAGAAAGAATTCTGCTTGACTGGTCTTTCCCCAAGGCACCCTTGTGATGAGGCAAAAGTGATGAAACATTTCTCCTGATGAGTGATTCCATCACTTTTAATATCTGATTTAACAGCGTGTTGCTCCTCTCGAATAGGAAAAAACAGGGAAGGAGGTAATAATGCCGTGTCTGTTGAATCAATAATTTAGTAGACTCCTCATCTTCCTCTGGAATGTTCTACATCAAAGTTAAAACACAATTGAAAAGCCATGAGTCAAAAGCACTACAAGCAAATGACACAAAGAACAAAATTCTACCAACCACACAAATCAAAGCTCTGAGAGGACGGCTTTCCTTTTTTGTGCTTTTTTGTTGTGCGGGGGTGGGGGGAACCTCTATACGTTCGAGTTAGAAGTTGATATTCTTCTAAAACACAATTTAGTGGAAGAGACATTATCTCAACACCATGAAAGATCGAGCAATGAGTAATCAACAAAACTTTGAATGGATATATAATGAACAGTTTATAAGGTTACAGGAAATTGCACCCAAGGGTGTGACCTAGTGGTCAATGAAGTGGGTTGAGAACCATAAGGTCTCAGGTTCAAATCCCAGCAGAGACAAAGCACTAGGTGATTTCTTCTCATCTGTCCTAGCCTTGGTGGACAGAGTTACCTGGTACCCGTTGCTGGTGAGAGGTGGCAGGTATCCTGTGGAATTAGTCGAGGTGCGCGCAAGCTGGCCCGACACCACGGTTATAAAAAAACGTTGCAGGAAATCAACCAGTGATAAACGAAGGAAACCTGATAAATACTTACATTCACAACATCTAAGAAGTACTCCGGAAGGACCTCGCTTAGTCTATTGATAGTTTGTTCAGAAAGTCTAGTAGGTTTTGAGTCTAGTGTGATAAGCAATCTTATAAAACCATACATGTTGTCTACCGGTCGTTTGTGGGACTGCAGAACAAATAAAACCAAGAGTTAAGTGGCTAGACAAATATCATGATCAATTATCACAAAATAAAAAGACCATATCAGTACAGTAACTACTGTTTAACTCACTATCTCATCAAGAACAATTTTCTCCAGCATCTGCAAAACAAGCACATCATCTCCAATCTGCGACAAACAAGAACAAACAGCCCTAACAACTGATTTGAAGGTTCCACGATTTGATTTCCCTTCGTGCTTCTCAGTGGGATAGATTTTCTCTGCAGAAAAGCATCCAGGTTCCAGATTTTACATCATAAAAGGAAAAATAAAAAACAAATGCAGAATATTTAAGGACAAGTTCCTTGCGAGGGACTCTTATTTCTTAGTCAAAACTTAAATCTCAATACCTGCCAAAAAGATTGCGATAATCTATCAGTTTCTCTTCCTATTGATTTTTAATGGCTAATCACTAAACTAGTGAATAATTATGTCTTTTAGTCCACATCAGTATTATTTTCCGAGGTAACACGCTAACCAAAACATTCGGGCCAGCTTGTGCACACCTTGACTATTCCAACAGATACTTGTTACCTCACACCAGCATGAGAGAAATCACCTAGTGTTCGTTGTCTCTCTTGGGATTTAAATCCCGGTCTCCAAGATTTACATCTACTTTATTGACTACTAGGCTACACCTTTGGTACTATACTTTTCAAATTCGTAAAACTACTAAAATAGAGAAGATACCAAAAAGGCGGATTCAGAAGGTACCGGGATAAACTTGAAAGCGTGAAAGCAAAGTGATGAAGAAGCTAATGTAATCTGCAATCTGGATATGGCCAGCTTTGTAGGCTGAGTGAAAAACTTCTATGATTCGAGAAAGGATAAACGGTTCCAACACATGACCTACAATAAATTAATATCGTGAGGAGACTGTCAATACTCATACAAGAGAGAAGCAGAAAAGATGATATATATTTGTGCTTCCTCGAATATATTTTGACTGAACATCTTTTGTAACTATACATGATACACGTCAAGCAATTCAACAATTTGAGCACCAATTAGTTCTGTAAAGGACCTTGATATTGCCATCTAGTTAAGAAGATAAATATCATTGATGGCAAGGAGTTATACTTACATATGCAACATGAGGCTAAAGATTGAAGTAGCACCTTGTCCAAGAAAGAAAAGTAATAAAGACAGCATACAGAGAGCTCCTGAATATCTCTAGGAAGCCTCATGAACGGACCATAGTTTACAGTTCCTACAGTGCAAGAAAAAGGAATAGCATGTGAGGAACCAATCATGTGAGATTCAGAATTTATGAAAGAAATAAAAGTTGGAATTATTCAGGATGAATCTAAGTACCATTGAGGTGGGTGCAGTAAAAATCTTGTATTATGTACTGCTTATTCCAGACCCCACTTGTGGGATCACACTCGGTATATTGTTGTTGTTGTATGTACTGCATATTGTCATATTCTTTTGCCAGTGGAGAATTCAAATTGGCAGCTTGTCCAACACGAAGCTGAAGACGTAACACAGCCTACAAGGGACAATTATTGTGGAGGCAAAAGATGATAGTTCAGCTTAATATGAGAACTTGAAGAGCAAATTGATATGCATATGCCATAAATTTCATCTAGAGTAAGACCAGTATGGTGGTAGCTTAGAAAGTACCTTTGAATGCAACGGGTGTTTATCACCTAAGAGGACTAACAGGTTTGGAAGCTCCCTTATCCATGTAATTTGATCATCAAATATTTCAAGATTCTGCTCCTACAATCACACAAAATTTGATATCAGATCAATGAATAAGGCATATAGGAACATCAACCTTCTGTTGATTGTTAATCAGCAAAAGCTACTCCAGTTACTCATCAAGATGGCTGCTAATACATGACTTTTCCCTTCAATTAAACTAATCACAGCAACCAGACAAAGGGACTTCTCCCTTCAAATAAAACAGGAGTTACCACGAATTAAAAAAGTAAACACTCCAAAGACATGCTAGGAATATGAAAAATGTGCATTTTTGATATAGAATATTACAGGAAGTAGCATTTCCTCAACAGCAGTAAGGCAAGCCAATTTCATTGGGGATTCTGGATTGCAATTCTGAAAAACTGTCGTGAAAGCCTGCAATAAAGTGAAAATTTTAACTATAATAAGTAGCAGCATTTAGCACATGAAAAACGAATTAAAAGGGGAGATCATACCATTAGGGTCTTAATACAGTTGAAAAATAGAGGGCATGCGAGAGATTAAAGAATACAGACATAATCAACATCAAACATTTTTTTCAATATCTTTAATATGTGATACTAAAACTGAGACTTAACAGGTCCTTCGAACTGCATGACAAGACAGAACCATAGATCAAGAAAACAAAAGGAACTTACTAAAGAGACACTTGATTTAAAGTAAAGGTTTTGTCAGTTTATTGTGCAAACCTGAAGGATACGAGACTTCCAAGCATCAGAAACTTGCATAATAATTTTTGGGATAAAAGCAACCAATGGAATTAAATGCTTCTCATGATGTACTTTACCAGCCTCTTTGCCATTGAAAATCTGCAGGATGGTAGGTTACAGCATACCATCAGGACTAAGACAGACATACTCTAGAGAGACAACTTGAATACATTTAGAGAGATAAAACTGGATAAAAAACAAAGCAAGAAATTTTTCAAAGTTTTGAAATTTTTTGGGGAAAAAAGACGCAACTCCTAAGAATCTAGCTTTGAGCTGAATAAATAAGCAGTAATGATGCCTAAAATTTAGATTTTTATCTCAAGCTCTACACGTGGTGCATTAATTTTATTGACAAAGCTAATTTCTTTATTCTTCTCTTTTGTAAAGGGCGGATTTACCTGGATTACGTTACCAAAATGTTAGAACACTATAGACTTAAATATCACTCTTCAACGTGAACATTTTACGCTTTCTTTTGAGAGAGAGAGAGGAAAGTAAAACCAGCTCACTGATTTAAGCAACAAAGGAGAACAGAGAGCAGAAAAATTTTCACCAGTCAAGAAGGTATGCTGCAGAGAGCAAGTGAACATGAAAAACAATGATATTAACTGAATACTTTTGGAGGGAATTTTTCTCTTTGATTAGTTCTATATAACATGCACTTAATAGGAATTGCTTCTAAGCTTGTTAAGTTTTTCCCTGAAATACCTCTAAAATTACACTTGTTGACCTTGAAGCAAGATTTCTATCTATGGTTCTCTGCATACAGAGTAAGGGCTTATATGATTGGCTCTTTCCCATGTGAAAAACTCCTATTAGTCTTTAGGAGCCAAACTACCCAGATCCTGATTGAGCATTAAAGGGAGCCACCATGCTCAACAAGATAAAACTCTCTGATGATTTTTCTTACAGAAAAGGCATAAGAACCCCCTCAGACTTGTCTCGTATTTTCAATCACAGACTTATACTTTCCGGAGATCCTATTACCCCTTCGCCCCCCCTGGACTGTTTTGAAGTGGATTAAATACCATCCTAAAACAGGACGACCAAATTTTCAGGGCATGGTGAAATATACACAGGATGGCAAGTTCAGCAATGGCATTCTCCTTCCTGTTTACTTTTTCACCTTTCACTGACAACAACATACCCAGTAAAATCCCACAACAACACCTTTCACTGACAAAATTCTTAAACCTTTACAGGTTCACAGCTTTAAATTACCAAGCTATCTTTCAACCAATCAATTGCCTAAGCCTCATTCCCAAGCTAATTGAGGTATGCTATACGAATCCTCTATATATTCCACTCTATTTGGGCCCACTGATTCCAATATATAAATAAGTAATTTGTCTTTTGAAGCAAATTATGAATCCTCTAAAACTAGAGTTTCTCTAGATCTCACAGTTGTCCTACCCCAATATAATTTAAGTGCAACAACTACTAAACCTTAATCCCCACTAGTTGGTCACTTTCTCATGGATACATTGTTTTTTAATGCAAAATTCACATCAATTCCTGGAGATTGTAGGTTTCTTGCCATGTGTTCTGTCAGTCTTGATTCTCTTATCCCCTGCTCATCTGCCCTGTCTCTGTATTCTACGAGCTGCCCAAAGTCTAACAAACTGGAGCACCATTATCGTAAACCCATATTAACATTATTGTATTCTAGTTCTCTAACTCCCAGGTATCTATTCTATATGGTGTACTTCTCAGTCATAGGCATTATAATTACAACCAGCTGAACTTAATATTTTTTGTGCTGAATTTCCATAACTTCCACGTCACAAACCTTTTCAGATAGAGAACTCTCGATGAACTCCAGAAATCTTTCCAACAATGCAGGGGATAATTCAGATCCATAACTTAGTTGCAAAAATATTTCTGTAATTACAACATTCAGCATGAAATATCTGTCACCGTCCTGCAATATGTGCAAAAAAAAAAAGATATAACAATCAGAGAAAAATTACTTTCAACGAAAAAGGAGGAAAAGAAAAAGGAAAATGAGTTGCTAACAAGTGTTAGTTCCAGCACTAGGTAAAGAGGTGGGAATGATGGATTTGAATGAAAGGGAGGAAAACACTCAACCTTTAGCAATCAGTGAAACGGAGAGGAAATTAACCAAATAGGCCCTGAAAAAAGTATCTCAAACTTCGGAAAGTTCTCGGGGGTTTAATCTGAAGGAATGGAGGATGAAGTTATTGAACTCTTACTTGACAATTGACATAGAACAAGAGTCAAGAGGAGATGCAGTTGCAGTAAGTGTTGACACGACGGGGTGGGAAAGGTATTAGGTGGTAACACCAAAAACAAGAGAGGGCAACATAATTGTGTACAGATGAACGAATAGGGAGATGGGAAGCCATGTGAAGGAGGAGAAAATGTGTGCGAGGGGGTGG
Organism: Anisodus acutangulus; assembly: GCA_029783415.1. Classification (NCBI taxonomy): domain Eukaryota; kingdom Viridiplantae; phylum Streptophyta; class Magnoliopsida; order Solanales; family Solanaceae; genus Anisodus; species Anisodus acutangulus. The sequence goes on along the minus strand of CM056492.1, from coordinate 2,129,393 downwards.
GGAGTTAAGAATTGTTTGACTCACATGTTAGATATACGAGGATTATAATGTAGGGATTATCTATATGGCGATTAGTAATGATGGGATCGTTATGCGGTGATTAAGAATGAAAAAATTGTAAATGAGTTGCTCTAAAACGGTGTTAATCTTTAGATTACTAATACATGTATTCTTATACCACATTCTTTCCCGCACAAAATAATACATAAGTTCCCGAGAGCGAAATGGATGAAGAAAAACAAATATCAATAAGGAAATTGTACCTTCTCTGACAAGCAATGAACCGGACTCAAGGGAAACTCATCCCATAACTTTTTTAAAGTCACTGCTGATATACTTTGGCCATGTATACTAGGGCTGTTTTTCTGGTAAGCAGATGACAGATTTTGGAAGTCGTCTTGATTTTTTCCAGACGCATGACCAAAGAACCTGACCACAAGATCAATGCTTTGAAGTAAAAACAACATACAATCGAAGGATTGTGCATCTAAATGGGCCATGGAGTGGATCAATGGACTAAAGTCCTGGAAGCAGCTAACTAGAACGGGTAACAGATCTGTCAATTTGTTCACAACACCAGAAAGACCTGCAAAACAAATGACATCTGGATTTGGATTCAGCAACTCTCGAAAAATAAGAAGCCATGCGAAAGTCACAATGGATGCAGCTAGGAGCTATATCCCATCATGCGACAGGGTCCAAACTTGTGAAGTGCGCCTAACCCACAGATCATGCTCAACACTCTCACAACTAGACAAATGCACTAGGGACTATGTAGTGGAGTTAATACTTGGAGCACGCTTTGCTTATTTTGGTCAACTGAAGAACAATAACCCACAACTGATACAATGTTTATTAGATGTTCAACACAATCAAGGAAATCATCCAAAAGCTTTTGTGGACCAGATATTGTGTGATTGTGCATCTAGAGGATAAAAACGGTTACCAATGCCCTAGTGGACGTTAAGAGTTGCTAAAAGGGTTCACCAAAGTATCAGTTGCAATGAAGTACACGAGAGGTATAAATATATCATTACAAGGATTTATCATAAACAACACTGGTCTTTGAAATGGAAGGAGATCTGGAAGTTCAATTCAACACAGAGTCTTACCAGTAGATTTATTAGAGCGATCAAGGTCAAAAGCATGCAAGCTAGCCCGAGTTGCATCCTGTACAATAAAAGAGTGAGCATTAAATAGAAGAAGCTTACAAGGAAAATATTTGGAAGCACTGTACAGAACAAATTTGGCAGTAACTAAGGGCAAATTGCAGTATATCAACCACTAGCTGACAGAACCATATAACCATCGCACCCCTAAAAAAACAAGGAAATACCAAAAGAAAGAAAGAGGTAAGATGCACACCAACGAAGTTAATTACACAGGTCCACTTTTGCATGACATTACAAAAGGAAAAACTTACTCCATAGGCAGGGGTTTTTTCTGAATTCGCAGAGGACAAATAAAGAGAATAGGCCACTCATCAATCTTGTATAGTATACCTAGAACATACACTCCAAGTTTTACAGTAATCTTTTCAATATATTAGGTTCATCGCATAGCTACATTCCAATTTATTCTACATCAAGTCCCCCGCTTTCAGTATAAATTAATTTGGAGGCTAGAATAAGAAGTTATCTAGCAGCACCTTATATTTGCTAAGCTTTTCGATGAGATTATGGTTGTTAGGAGCTGTACTGTATACAAAGTGTTCGCACATTACTGTACAAGGAGGCAGCGTCTTGGTGCTCACTATGTATCTTTACCTATAAAAAGGAAAACAAAGACAGTAAGTTCTCCCCTCTTCTCTGTTTTCAAGAATCATTCTTGAGATTATTCAAAGGAATGTCAAGTTACTGGCTTAGACGATTAGCTAAATCCTCCATAGCACTTACTCATGGATCCTAGAAAAATAACAAAACATGCTTTTGTCCGACCATAGAAGACAAAACTTAACAGAAACTGAATTGAAGATAAGACATAATAAGTATGCGTAGTAGCGCCCATTAGAGCCAGACATGTCAACTCTTCTGATTTGTTGAAAATTATGCATTGCATACTTTGTGACTACCAAAACAAATTATTTCCTTTGATTAGCATAAAATTAAAAATTTCCTGCAACTAACACAACCATAGAACTTAAAAAAAGAATGCACTTGAGTATACTGCTGGCACAATTAACAAGATAGTACATTGTAACTTAAGGAGTCGCCTTCTTCCTGATTACTACACGGTAACAGTGACAAGCAGCGAACCAACCCAGCAAGGGCATTCTTTAACCTGCCCTTGTCTTGCAAGTAAAATTTGTTCTTCTGCAGAATGTCCTCGTAGTTCTGGAGAATCTGTAATAAATAAGAAGCTTATTGAGAAAAAAATTCCATCACTGCATTTAAGACAATAAACCCTAACAGAATACACGGAAATGAAATACAATAAAATGCTACATAAAGATCTTACATCAGACAAAATGGTGCATGAAGAAGTTTGAAATACATAGCAAAAGAAGAGTATGAAACACCACTGTAAAGCAAGAGCAATATCAACATTTTAAAGAGAATGCGTTGAGAAAAACAGAAGTAAAACTCTTCTTCTCTGATAAATAACCTAAATATTGCTCTATTAAGCACATTATCAAAGTTTACATCCCACATCTGAACTTGGGATTTTCTAGCATGTAACAGTCAAAGAAAATATAGTCAAAAGGTTTTTTTGTTAAATCAAGATAGATAGAGAATTACCATCAACAACTGAAAACAGTGCCAAAAATAAAAGTCAGGTTGAAATTCGGAGCAATATTAAGACTTTCCACAGAAAAATCTACATATCTTTACCTTTTCAGCATACAGCAAAAAGGAAGATGGAAAATACTGGATCAATAGGTCAAAAAATTTGAAAGCCATCAACCGCACTTCAATAGCCATGTGTGTCATTGCATTAAATATATATGTCATCATCAAGGAGTTAATTGGCCCCTTACTATCCTGCAACATAAACAAATGACGTCAGCCCCGTCTATTTATAGATGAAACATAGTACAAAGTCCTGTAGAATTCAAACAAACAACATTCATAATCACAACCAAAAGAAAAGAAAATTACAGCTATCTGCAAAACCACAAGAAGAGAATATAAGCAGGTATAGCAAAAGCACAAGCAGAAACAAGGTACTCAAGAGAAGGTTTAATTTAATCTGAAAACCTCAAGATTAACTAGTAGAAACGGAACTAAAAGTAAAAACTGAAGACAATAGAAACAAACTCTAGCTTTTCTCACTTGGAAACCAGCAGAGGAAATATACATTTTTATTGCTTCAGTTATAGGAACCTAGTGACCAAAACAAACAAAAACGCAGGTAACCTCACCTTGACATACTTTGTAAGAGTACCGAGTCACCAAACAATCAAACAGAACATAATCATTGTTCTTCCAAAAAAATAAATCCTATAGGAAACTCTTCCATATTGAATCTTTATGTGGTAAGACTGAGCGTCCCCACACACCCCACCCCTCCCTTTTTGAAATAGAGAAGAAAACCTTCTCAAAAGTTATACGTGAAGGCCAGGTAATATGACAGCAGTACCATACACTCCTTCCCATTATTCTGTTAAGGAAATTATACATAACTTACATAAAAGACAGCTCGTGAAACAAGCAAAAGTAGAGTGTTACAAAATTCTAAGCGCTACAAGCATTCTGTCAACAAAATAGACTAAGGAAACTCGATGTAGATGGGAATTTAACTCTTGAGAAATGGACAACATAAATTCTCGAGAGAAGAACATTTGACGAGTCATGAAAGTACACCGGCTATTTTTCAGGCTTTGTTTGTCAATTTGAAGATCTGACCGGAATATTGAAGCATGTTTCTTAATATTAAAGCGGTGTGTGTAGAGGAGAAGACGGAATGATTAGAGGTCATTCCGGAAGAATAACAAAATTATTTACCTTATAAAAAAATGTTAAAAAGGTGTGGGGGCGGGGTTCTCTGAAAAGTATAGAACAAAGACACTTACAAGTGTAAAAGTAGTACACATACCAAATGCACTTTTACTCCTAGAAACCATGTCAGGTGCTAAAGAGAGGACCGGAAGAAAAAGGTTCATTAATTACCTCTTTACAGCCAGGAAAAATAACTGATTTGAGAAGTTGATAGAGTGCTTCACGGACCAACTTATCATCATCACTGATACGTTCCCGTAGTTTCTCAATAACAGCCAGCTTATGCAATTTCAATTCAGCTGGGAATTTAAGAAGGATATCTCTAATTCCGATTAATGCATCTGAAATTTAAAGGAGATTGAACATGGTTAACCACCACATTATTACATTGACTACAAGGACGAGAAATAAGGCATAAAAGCAATAATACAGAATAGAAAATGTTTTGGAATCTCAAAAAGAACACTTGCCCTACTCAATAAATGATATTTGCAAGAAACCTAATCTTTTTTTAATCCACACAAAGTAAACTAGTGAAACGCTAGCTCGAAAAAATGACACAAGTTCACAATCATAATACTGCCACTTGAAAGTTTCTTTTCCAAATAGAACCCAAAAGAAAAACAGAAAACCAAAAAGAGAAAAAGCAAAAAGAAGGAAAGAAAGAGAATGCAAGTGCCAAAGGCATACATAACATATAAGTCGCAAACAGATATAACATTGCATGATGCAGTTTATACTTTATATACAAAAATACAAAGTTTTCTGGAATAATGCTCTCATACTCCCTCCAGTTTAAAATAATTGACGTTTTAGCCTCTAAAAGTTGATCCAAAATAATTGATATTTCACAAAACCAAGAAGGTATTTAATTTCTTTTCCCAAATTTATCCTTGAAACATTCCTACTCCCCGTGATAATTATATCAACCTAAAAAGAAAAGAAAATCATAATTAAGGGTACTTTAATCAAAACCCTCCTAATAATTTTTAAGAGTACCTTAAATCATGTGCCCAAGCTTATAACATCAATTATTTTGGACTAGAAGGAGTAGCTTTTATCTCTTCTCCTCGGGGCCACCCAAAAGGAGATTGACTAAATGCATCAATTTTGTTTGTTTAGATTATATGCCGTGTAAATCAATTGAGCTTTGTTCTTTCTAAAAAAAATTGGAACACGAAATAAAAATCACAACAGTGAAGTGTAACGGTTCATTTCTTTTTTTACTTTTTCTGCTCTTTTCTATGTAACGAACTGCATGAAATTCAGATCAATGTCCCAACAAGCAATAATCTTAACAAGTTTGTACCTTTACGAACTTTCACATTGTGGTGACTTGTTTGCTGAAGAAGCTCTTTCAAGGTTAAACCTTTCTTGCTCACAGCTAAACCAGCCTTCTCTGAAGCTATACTTTGCTCAGGTAGAATAATTGCTGCAATTAAATCAACAATAAAATACTTTAATCCCTCAATTCTCCTCTACCTTAGAGACTTCTTCATTACACTAACAGAAACCAAAATGGTCCAAGCATTAACTTAGTAGCGTTTGGCCATAGATTTCAAGTATTTTTCACTTTGTTTGGAATTTATGGAGTTGAAGTTGTGTTTGGTTACACTTTTTGCAAAGAATATTTGGAATAACTTCAAGTTGGATTTAGAATTTTCATGGCTAGACACTAAAGTGAAAAAAATCCGGGAAAAAGTGAATAACTTTTATGGCCAAACAGGTCCTAAAAATGGATGAGACTATCTAAACAGACAATAACAGAAAAAGGGGTCATCCATTGTACAACTCTTTTCAACCTGTTACAACAATAAAAATTACATAATACACATATACATAGGCAAAATACTAAGTAAAAAATTTCACCATATTTTTTACCTTTGGATTTGGTTTCAGTGTTAGTGGCATTTTGGGGTGGAGACAATTTTCACAGCTAAACAGTGATTTTCAAGTAAAGTGAAAAAATATTCTGGGAAAAAGTGAATATTCTTTATGGCCAAACGGGTCCTAAAAATGGATGAGACTATCTAAACAGACAATTACAGAAAAAGGGGTCATCCATTTTACCACTCTTTTTAACTTAGCAACGATAAAAATTACATATACATAGGCAAAATACAAGTAAAAGATTTCACCATATTTTCTTACCTTTGGATTTGATTTCAGTGTTAGTGGCATTTTGGGGTGGAGGCAATTTTCTTCCAATCTTCCTTCTTATTTTCTGCCAAACAAAATTGAATTTCCAGTTCAATAAATCAAGAATTGAATGAAAACAATTTTCAAGATTCTATTAAAAAATATTTACTTTGAAATCAACACCACGTTTTTGCTGTTTCTTCTTAGATGGAGCTTTAGTTTTGACCATTGTTTGTGTAATTAGGGTTTATCAGTGGATGCAGGGTTTAGCAGGCGTGTATGGGTGGAGAAGAAAAGAGAAAGGGTTAAGTTCACAAATGGCTTTAATAAGGGGTGGTCTTTGATTTTTTTTTTTTGCCCCAGGCCCCACCTAACAAACTTTTTACTCCCTTCATCCCAAAAAAAATTGTTAGTTTTACTTGTCACGCAGTTTACACTCTATTTGAATGGTCTCGTGGTTTCATAGTGTATAATATCATATGGTATAATATGATATTATATTATATTATATTATATTATAATTAATACATTATTTATATAGATTGTATTATTTATTCTGATTTAATAAAAAAATTATTATTTGATTTGATTATATAGTAATATATAATAATAAGTTTATTAAAATAATTTTAATCCTAATTACAAACAAGTTTATATATATTAATAAAATTAAGGTGATGGATAAAATAAAAACTCTAAAAAATAAGTAGATTGCGGATAGAGATAGTAATTGAATGGGTGGTGGGGTTGTGAAGGGGTGGGTGCTTGTAGGGTAGAGGTGGGTAGTGGTGATTGGTGAGGGATAATGGGTGGTGTTTGAGTGGTGGGTGGTAGGGTGGGGTGGATCGAGAGGGTGGGGTGGGAGTGGTTTTGGTTGTGAATGAGAGAAGTGGAGTAGGTTTGGGTGTGATGGAGAAAGTGGATGGTTGTGGGTGGGGTGGGGTGGTGGAGGTATGTGGTAGGGTGGGTGGAGGGGGTGGGGTGGTGGGGGTGTTTTTATGGTGTGATAGAGGTGGGTAGGGTATAATGGAAAAATGAAATACATAACCACGCAAAAACCATGTTATGGTTATTTACCCACAGAATTACAACGAATTTACAACATCATACAACATAACTTTAAGAACAATAAAAACATACATGGTTTCATAGAAACAATACATTAATGAACCATGGGAAACATCCAAGTAGGGGGGTAAGAAATAAAGTAACACTTTTAAAATGTGTGTTATGAAACAAGTCTTAGATATTTGTGTGGCTATAAATCATCTCAAAAAGTTAAATTATTTCTAAATATAGAAAGTTGTCAATCTTTTTGGGATAAATTAATAAGGAAAGTAGGACAATCTTTTTAGGATGAGAGAGGTAAATAGTAGCCTTCGCTCTAAAAAATTAATTAGGGAATTTTTTTATTGCCTATTAGACAGAAGTTTGACATAGATTAATTTTATCTATAAGATAGAAATTTAGAATATTTCAAGATGATAAATCTGCTCAACTGACCCCAAATTATTATTGATAGTCATTAAATCTGGGAAGTGTTTTTGCCGGTATGATGTTTGTGAATGTCCAGTACAACTGTAAAGCAATGTTAAGATGAAAATACATTATGCTTTCCTCGTTCTTCCTTTCTCGTTAAGAACATTTCATCTTGAGAATTATTTTAGTTATTCTGATTTGGTTTGTACAGTGTTTTTCTCTTTTTCCATTGTTAGATCTTCTAAGTGATGTAAAACTGGCTTTGAAATAATGGATCAAAATTTCTCTAACCTCCTCATCTGAATGATGTAAACCTTTTCCTGGATACATTATATGATGTCAAACCTTTCAACTTAAGTGATTTATAACTTGATTTCCTTGTGCATTGCAAGTTTACTTCCGTGTATTGGTACTACGTTTTATTTCAACAGCCGTAAACAATTTTGGATTTGTGAAAAAATTAGAAGATGAAGAAAAAACGCTCACCCACTGTGGCCAACAAACTCTTTTCAGCAATATAAGATGATTGATTTCTTTCTTTATCAAAATCAATCATCTTATATTGTTGAGAAGAGTTTATTGGCCTCTGTGGGTTAGTGGTTTCTATTGAAGTCTTTAGTGGAAATTGATGATCAACTTCAATCTGATGACTTATAGTTCATTTAAGTTGAGGCTGCCCTCCTTGAATTGAACTGAATGTGTCTAATCTAAACAAGGGAAGGATAACATGTGTATTATGAAGAGGAGAAGGGACAAAGCGGTGTACTCTGCAGTTGTCATGTTTGCACCTAATTCTCTGTGTATTCGGTTTAGAAAATACATCCAGCTTGAGAAGATATTTAAACATCAACATTCAGTCATAAAGAAAATTTTAACGTCATCACTTGGTTGGACAGAGGGTTTGCTTCTTTCTTCCTAAAAGAATTACAATTTTTTGTCTTGGTTCCAGACGGTGGTGATGATGTCGTGATCTTGGGACTTGCCGTTGACAAAGTTTCCCTGAATGGGGAAATTAAACTATTGGTTGGTGAAGAAGAAAAAGAAGTTTCACCGTGTTGCCTTCTTCTCTGTCTTACCAATGATGGAAGGCTTGCCATTTTCCATTTTGCTAGGTAATTCCTCAGCTGTTTGAACCTATATGAGGTTATTTTTCAATCATTTAAATTGGTAATTATGCCCGACGTTGATCATCTTTTCTGAAGGATCTATGAAGTACTTTTAAATGTCTTTGTAGTGCTATTGCTGGTTCAGCGTCACCCCAGTCTACTGATTTTGAAGAGAAAAATGATACATTTATAGTGGCATCATCACAAGATGTGCTAGTTGAATCTTCCAGTGCTAGGAAGCAAATCAACCAAGTAGATTCAGGGATACAACCCCATGAGATGGACAGAGATCATAAGATTGTTTCAACAAGTGCTCAATCTTCTGCAGCAGTGAAATTTAGCTCAGAAGAAGCGATTAAAACCACAAACCAGGTAACGGAACCTCTCATTAGAGAGAGAGCTATAAGCAGCGAGAAGCAAAGATATTTTCTTTGATAAATAATCTTAGTAGAGTCTGTGTTGGAAATTAGCCTTTGGCGGGAGTTGCGACCGATCAACTTTAACGGCTTAAACACTAGTGTTACGTATGTTGGAGAATCCGGTTCTTCACACATGCATGATGTACTAAGTACGTAGATAACCGTAGGGCCAAGAATCGTCAAACTTCATTGAGAAATGAAAGAGATATTGGTTCACGAAGTGAGGTGTTTGAAGCATGGAAAGTGTGGTGTTGTGTTCAATTCTCCCTCATCGGTAGAGGAAGAAAGAATTGTTGTGTATATAAGACTCGAAATGTGTTTGGGGTTTGGGACCCCAAGGGGTATCCCATGTGTTTAAAGGAGGGAGGACCTAGATGTGCTTCGGTTCAAGGAAAGACCACACGCGCGCCGCCGCCGCCCGTCCGTCCGGGTCCACGGGTCCACGGGTTGTGGGCCTTCTGATATTATCTTTTTGGGCCAGAAAACTTTGTCAGAAGTACAGTTTGGACCAGAATTCTTTCAGATGTGCAGTTTGATCCCTAAAGTTTCAAGATGTACAGTTTGGTCCCTGAAGTTTTTAGAAAGTCAGAATTTCGACGGTCCAGAACAGAAACGTTCCAGCACTCAATTCAGCCATTTATTTTGGCTGAATTACACCTCCAATAATGGCCAATCCGTTGGCAATTTTCTCCATTTATTTGGTGGCTTTACTACCTCCATAATGGTCATTATTTGGCCAATAATGGTTGTTATGGAGGCAGTCAAACAGTCCCTCTTCCTCCTATATAAACACCCCTTACACCATTGTTGAGGTACACTTCATATACACGAATTTACACAAAGCAGTTTCTTCCTAATCTTCCAAGCATCATTTCGTTATTCAATATTCTTGACGGTAGCTTTTGAGTTTCCTTTGCTCAATTGTTCCATTGCTGTTTTATCTTGGGAGACGAATTGTCCGGGACGTATAAAGGATACATACAGGGCAATATTGTCTTAAGGACAGAGTGACACACTCGACTCAGCAAAAATCAAAGCAGTTTCCGATCTTCTTGTTCAACAAAAATTGTAATTTTGGTTTTATTGTTATATTGTAATTTCCAGTTTTCTAGTTGAATTGTAATTTCAATTCTTACATAAGCAGTTACTTGTAATTTCCGTTTCCTGCAAGTCCTTGTAAACCAACAACTTAAGACAATATCTTGCTTACGGTAACTGCAATAACATGGCTGGAAATATGACCGATGTTCTTTGCTATCGCTGCCGCTCTCGAGGCAACGCTTTGCCGCTTCCCCATCGCTGCCATCGCTGGCCAAGGCGATAACCCTTCCGCCTTTCATCGGCTGCTGCTGCCGCCGCTATCGCTTCAAGCGATAACTGCCTTGCCTTCCCGATTGTTGGAGCTCCCTCTTCTTCACACCACCATGATCGCCTGAAAAGTTCATGGGATCGGGATTTAAAAGATGGCGACAAAGATGCCGTTTACTTAATGATTATGGGCATGGCGGTTCCTACTGGAAGATCCTCCACAAGTCGGAGATGAAATGGACTCTTCGCTCAATAAAGCGGGTGAAGGGCCTTGGTATCCATGTCGTTAACGGCATGAAGATGGTTCGTGATGCGTGGAATCATAAGCGATTTCATGTGCAAGAACTATATCTTGAATCGCTTGGCAGACCTCTCTACACGGTATATTCTACCGTTGGCACCGCCAAAGAGTCGTGGAAAAATCGCAAAGAAGTACAACGCACAAGATGCGGGTACTAAGAAGTTCATCGTTGGGAAATTTCTAAAATTCCAAATGGTGGACAGCAAAACGATGATGTCCCAAGTCCAGGAATTCCAAATGATTTTACATCACCTGGATTTGGAAGGACTAAAGCCAAACGAGCGCTTTTGGTTGCATCGCCGATTGAAAAGTTACCTCGCTTCGTGGAATGAGTTTATGAGTTACTTGAAACTCAAGACAAAGGAGATGACCTTTGAAGAGCTTGTTATCAAACCGCAAATTCAGGAAGATAATAAGAAGACCTTGCCAAAGGGTAGACAACATTACGAGGCAAAGGCGAATGGGCCGAGGCCAAAGGGAAAACAAGCAACAAGCGGAAGTTCCACAAAGACGGCAAAGCCCCCGCAATGAGACGTTGAGGCAAGCTGTCATCACCGTGGGAAACCTGGTCACAGGATCAAGGAATGTCGCAAGCTCAAGATCGAGCAACAACGTAAAGCCAAGTCGAAGGCAAGGCTCAAGCTAACGTCGTCGAGGACACGCTCCTGGATGACATGATTGAGGATCTCTCGGCCGTGGTGCTAGAAGCCAACTTGGTTGAGAATCCGATGCGGTGGTGGGTGGACACAGTGCAACAAGACACATCTGTTCCAACAAAGATGCCTTCTCTCCACGCACACTCCGGTCTCCGGCAAGAAGTCGTTCATGGGCAACAACGCCTCGGACATGCTAGGGGTTGGAAAGGTGGTCCTGAAGATGACTTCCGTAAGGAACTCACTCTGAAGGAAGTGATGCACGCCCCAAATATTAGAAGAAATCTAGTTTACGGACCTTTATTGGTTAATCTTGGTTTTAGGCTAGTGTTTGAATCAAATAAATTTGTACTCACTAAAAATGGCACATTTGTGGGAGGGGCTTCGTCTGTGAAGGCCTCTTCAAAGTGAATGCCATGCGTATTGCGTCAAGGAAATAAAGTTGAACCTTCTTCTTATTTGCTTGAGTCTTCTAATTTATGGCATCATAGATTAGGACACGTTAACTACAAGTCTATTCAAAGGCTGGTAAAGATGGAGTTGTTGCCGTCTATCGACGTAAACCCTCAACATAAGTGTGAGGTGTGCGTAGAGGCAAAACTTACTAAGCTTCCTTTTCGATCCGTCGAAAGGAATATCGCTCCTCTAGAACTTATTCACGCAGATATATGTGATTTGAAGTTTGCACAAACTAGAGGGGGGAACAAGTACTTTGTGACATTTATAGATGATAGCACAAGGTATTGTTACCTTTACTTGTTGAAAAGTAAGGATGAAGCCTTTGAAGCGTTTCGACATTACAAAGCAGAAGTTGAGAATCAACTTAACCTACGGATTAAATCCATTCGTAGCGATAGAGGGGGAGAATATGTAGCGCCTTTTGAGGAATACTGTGCCCAAGAAGGCATTATTCATCAAACGACGGCTCCATACTCACCTCAATCAAACGGTGTGGCGGAACGTAAGAACCGCACATTAAAGGAAATGATGAATGCCTTGCTTATCAATTAGGTCTTCCCAAAACATGTGGGGAGAAGCCGCCCTTCGCTAATATGATTCTTAACAGAGTCCCACATAAAGGTAAGGACAAAACTCCATATGAATCATGGAAAGGAAAGAAACCCACCTACAAATACTTTAAGGTGTGGGGTTGTCTGGCAAAGGTTGAAGTACCCAAGCCAAAGCAGGTCAAGATTGGGCCTAAGGCGTAGATTGCATATTCATTGGATATGCAAATATGATAGTGCTTATCGACTTCTTAGTGCATAAGTCGGATATTCCAGATATCCACCAGGTACAATAATGGAATCAAGGAATGCTCTATTCTTTGAAAGTACCTTTCCTAGAAAGGAGAAAGACATAACCTCTCTCAAACGAAGTTATGCACAAAGCTCTCAAGGCAGGGAGTCCTTGATCGCCGGATCACGAATGGTTGAGATCTAGCGAATCTCGAGGTGGTGAACATCCTAATCTAGTGTTCAGCATTCTCGTAACTTGGAGACTCCAGAGATGGATCTAAGGCGAAGTAAAGGGCCAGGAAGGATAAATCCTTTGGTCCCGACTTTGTAGCTTATATGGTTAATGATGAACCAAGGACAATTGCTAAGGCGTTGTCAACTCCGGAAGCACCGCCTGGAAAGAAGCTATTGAGAGTGAAATAAGCTCCATTACGCACAACCATACAGGGAGTTGGTTGATCTTCCTCCGGAAATAAATCGTTGAATGTAAGTGGATACTCAAGCGAAATACAAGGCGGATGGGTCTATAGACAAGTACAAGGCCAGGTTGGTAGTCAAGGGCTATCGGCCAGACGTAAGGCTTTGACTACTTTGATACCTACTCCCGGTATCCGAATGACATCCATACGGGTATTTATTGCGATCGCGACTTTGCGTGACCTTGAGATACACGGATGGATGTTAAGGCGGCCTTCCTAAACGACGATTTGGAAGAAGAAATCTATATGGACCAACCCGAGAGTACGTGGTTCAAGGGCAAGAGAAGAAAGTCCGCCGACTTATCAAATCTGCATGCGGGCTTAAACAAGCCGAAAGCAATGGCACGAAAAATTTGATAGTACTCTACTATCGAAGGGGTTCGCCATTAATGAGTGTGATAAATGTGTTTACACGAAAGGTAACTCGACTCGTTTGTTATGATATGCTTGTATGTAGGCGACATGTTAATCACGCGAAGCGATCCTAGGGTAATCCTAGAGACTAAGAACATGTTGAAACAATGCTTCGACATGAAGGATATGGGTATCGCAGATGTCATCTTAGGGATTAAAATCTCTAAGGCGTCGGCCGTGGTCTTATCTCGGTCTCACTACATCGATGATGTTTTGAGAAAGTTTGAGATGTTAGGCAGTTCACCGATAAAGTCACCAATGGATACAAATCAAAAGCTTGATAAAAATCTTGGTGCACTGTATACCAGGAGCGATACGCAGGTGATCGGTAGTTTGATGTATATAACAAACCGCACCCGACACGATATTGCTTACGCGATCAATAAGTTGGCTAGGTTCACCCGTAATCCGAGTGATAACCACTTTGGAAGGCGTTGAATCGGGTATTACAATACCGAAATACATGTTAAATTACGGGTTACACTATTCGAGATATCCAAATTGTACTAGAGGGTACAACGATGCAAACCGGATATCCGATATAGAGAACACCAAGTCCACCGGTGGGTATGTATTTACAATTGGTGGTGGTTGTGTCTTGGAAATGCTCTAAGCAAACTTGCATCGCCCGATCCACAATGGAATCGGAGTTTATCGCTTTAGACAAAGCAGGAGAAGAAGCTGAGTGGCTTCATGACTTCTTAGAGGATGTTCCGTGTTGGAACAAACCCGTACCTTCGGTAATGATCCACTGCGACAGTCAGTCGGCTCTAGGAAGGGCACGAAATGCAATGTACAACGGCAAGTCTCGTCATATTTGACGGAGGCATAAGACCGTTAGGCAACTGATCACCACGGGTATAATATCCATTGATTACATCAAGTCTAAGGATAATATAGCAGACCCATTGACAAAGGGCTTACCCAAAGATCAGATGGCTTGCTCGTTTGCAGGAATGGGCTTAAAACCCAAAATATAAGGACCAATACAGTGGTAACCCAACCTTACGAACTGGAGATCCCAGTAATTTGGTTCAATGGAAAAACGAAGTTGTAAAGGTTCAGTTGATCGCTTCGGTGGAAGTATGAGCACTTCGGATAGTGATTTCTGAAAAGAAACTCCAAATCCAAAGCCGTTCTCGCGATAGACTTTAAGTGCTATCTGCAGTGTGGGTAAAGGTTAAGTCTTCAAAACCTGTAATGCTCCTCAACAGTTGAGGTTATGTTTTGGGAAACTTTTAATGGTTCCTAACACTTGTGAAGTGGGGTATAGCAGGATACCTTGTAGGAGACCACCTATTTAAGTGCGAGGACGGGCCGCCTCAAGATGAACGCACTTAAGAATCCAAGACGTTGTCCATGGCCAAAACGGACAAAACATTACGAAGAAGAGAGTAAGGGAATTTGTTGTGTTGGTACCATTGACTTGGCTTACACTAAACATTGACGGTTCAAGACATCACGTTCACCGTGATAAGTAAGTCAGATGGTATTCAACTATGGAAGGTTCAAAGTCGATGCTACCTCTCCTTATGCAACATCGGTCCATTGAAATATTCTTTGGAAATGAAAAGACACCATGTGAGAGCGCCAAACTCTTTTTCAAGAGGGGATTGTTGGAAATTAGCCTTTGGCGGGAGTTGCGACCGACCAACTTTAACGGCTTAAACACTAGTGTTACGTATGTTGGAGAATCCGGTTCTTCACACATGCATGATCTACTAAAATGCGTGAGATAGCAGTATGGCCAAGAAGCGTCAAACTTCATTGAGAAATGAAAGAGATATTGGTTCACGAAGTGAGGTGTTTGAAGCATGGAAAGTGTGGTGTTGTGTTCAATTCTCCCTCATCGGTAGAGGAAGAAAGAATTGTTGTGTATATAAGACTCGAAATGTGTTTGGGGTTTGGGACCCCAAGGGGTATCCCATGTGTTTAAAGGAGGGAGGACCTAGATGTGCTTCAGTTCAAGGAAAGACCACACGCGCGCCGCCGCCGCCCGTCCGTCCGGTCCGGTTCCGGGTCCACGGGTCCACGGGTTGTGGGCCTTCTGATATTATCTTTTTGGGCCAGAAAACTTTGTCAGAAGTACAGTTTGATCCCAGAAGTTTCAGATGTGCAGTTTGGACCAGAATTCTTTCAGATGTGCAGTTTGATCCCTAAAGTTTCAAGATGTACAGTTTGGTCCCTGAAGTTTCAAGATGTCTGATTTGGTCCTGAAGTTTTAGAAAGTCGAATTTCGACGGTCAAGCGTAAACGTTCCAAAGACTCAATTCAGCCATTTATTTTGGCTGAATTACACCTCCAATAATGGCCAATCCGTTGGCAATTTTCTCCATTTATTTGGTGGCTTTACTACATCCATAATGGTCATTATTTGGCCAATAATGGCTGTTATGGAGGCAGTCAAACAGCCCCTCTTCCTCCTATATAAACACCCCTTACACCATTGTTGAGGTACACTTCATATACACGAAAATACACAAAGCAGAAAGCAAGCAGTTTCTTCCTAATCTTCCAAGCATCATTTCGTTATTCAATATTCTTCACGGTAGCTTTTGAGTTTCCTTTGCTCAATTGTTCCATTGCTGTTTTATCTTGGGAGACGAATTGTCCATGACGTATAAAGGATACATACGGGGCAATATTGTCTTAAGGACAGAGTGCCACACTCGACTCAGCAAAAATCAAAGCAGTTTCCGGTCTTCTTGTTCAACAAAAATTATAATTTTGGTTTTATTGTTATATTGTAATTTCCAGTTTTCTAGTTGAATTGTAATTTCAATTCTTACATAAGCAGTTACTTGTAATTTCCGTTTCTTGCAAATCCTTGTAAACCCAACAGTCTGAGCATACTTTAAATTTTTGCAGAACCAAGTCAAATTGAGGCGATCTGCATCCGTAACATCCGTGCTTACGGATCTTTGGACGTGGTGAATAATTTTAGGACACAAGAAACTCAAGAAGTAGCTGAAGTTAAACCTGGTACAATTTCTTTCTCAGGAAATTCCTTAGGTAATTTTTCCATCCCTTCAATTAGGCCAAGTGCTGGAACTGGCAGTGTCATGGAATTACCTGGAAAGATAACGTCGCCTGGGTAAGCTTAACCATCCCATTACAAGAGTATCCTTGTCCAACAAACATTCTGTTTTTGGACAATACAAACTTATCAGACTCATATGTAACCTTGAATCCAACCTTGTTAACAAGAACGCCAGAAACAAGGTTTTTACAAATGTCAGGGACATGTAAAACATTAGTAAGAGTAACAATCTTTCCCGAAGTAAACGGGAGATCAACAATGCCTTTGCCAACCACTTTGCTGCTTTGGTTGTTCACTGAAGTAACTTCGTTTCCTTCTCCACTAACCAGTTCGTATGTCTTGTAAAGATTGAAATCTTTACAGATATGAATGGTTGCACCAGTATCGTACCACCATTCACTACTATGATATGTAACAGTGTTGGCCACTTGCACTACAACGATAAGCTTGCTTTTGTCATTGACCACATTCACTTCATTTTTCATTTGTTTCTTTCGTTGACGACATTCATGAGCATAGTGGCCGGGTTTCTTACAGAAGTAGCAATTTCCTTTTTTCTTATCTTTCTTCGAGTATCAATCTCATGTTTCAAAAAAAATCAATTTTTTCGATTCTTCCACACTATTAATCTTAGAATGATTTTCAGTTTGCTGACTATCCTTAATCTCTCATTTACGAGCATCTACTTCAATACGAAGATGACGTTGTAAACCTGTTGGGATTAAATGATAGATTGAATGGGAAATGGAGGGAGTTCCCTCTTGCTCTATAAAATAATCATTTGTCCCACATCGGTAGTGGAAAGAAAAGTGGGAGTTGTCCCACATCGGTAGTGGAAAGAAAAGTGGGAGTTGTCCCACATCGGTAGTGGAAAGAAAAGTTCTTCTACTTATAAGTAGAATTACTCCTTCTTGTCAGTAAAAGGGTTGAGGGGGCAAGGACCCCTCGCGCCGTCGTCGTCGCTCGGCTCGCCGCCGGCCGGCCCGGCCGCTTCGCCGTGATTCGGATTCGTGATCTGATTGATTGATAATCTTTTTGGACCAAATTTTCTTTAATTTTTAATTATTTAATTAATTATTATTTAATTAAATTAATTAACTTATCCAATCCTACCCGTTAGTGACGACCGACTACGACCCTAGGATCCGCTTCGACCCGCTGAATCCGGTTTCTTTCCCACATTTAAATTTCCCACCGCTTTAGTGATTGTTCGAAGGGTTGCAAACCTTCGTAAACAATACTTCCATGGCTATAAATTCATTTGATTCTTCGTAATTTTACTTACTAATTTCTGAACTACAAAATCTTCTTCTTCTTCCTCGCACGAATCAATTATGTGTGATATATTCTTTGTTCGAAATGGTTCGCCGCTACCAGAGTTTGGAGTACTACTATTCTGGTAAGATAATCGTTCTATCTTGGGAGGGGATATTCCATCAACCTCGAGTACTGTGAGGGGAATAATTTCCTTAAGGACACACTTTGAACTAAGTGGGCTCGATTATATTCTGAAAAATTATTCTTATTTTTCAACACTGATTTTGTTTACTTTCAGTGTTTATTGTTTAATGTTTTTTTTGGAATACAGATTAATAACAATCTTAAGGAAATTATATTTTTTGATTAATCTGTATTTTGTTTTGGAGACTAAAACCTGTGTGGTTTTCTACTCTGTGTGAAATTTCATATTCTGACTTGAAGACATACAAACTTCGTTGGAATATTAAAGTTCATACTTGTACAATGATTTGAAGAACATAAAAACTTCATCGTTCTTGTATTCTAGTTTGGAGATTAAAACTTGTGCAGTTTTCTACTCCATATGAATATTAGTATTCTGACTCGAAGATATAAAAACTTCGTTGGAATACTAAAGTTTCATAATTATCTTTGCAATTTGAAGAAATAAAATCTTCATCGTTTAAGTGCGTGATTGAATTGCTATTACGGTTTTATTAACTAAAGCAGTTTGTCGATTTGTGATGACAAGCGAATAATGGCAATTGAGACCGGAACTACCTCTGCAATTCGCACCAACGGTTACTCCTACGACCCGTACATTTGTGCCACCAATTTGAGAAACCTGCGAAGTTCACCGGTGCCAACTTTAAAGGATGGCGGCAAAGAAAATGTTCTTTTGGCTTACCACCCTTGGTATGCAAAAGTTCACCAATGAGGACCCTCCTGCGTTCGCCGCCGACATGCCCGACAACCAAAAGTTCATGGTTACCGAGGCTTGGAAACAGGCTGATTTTTGTGCAAAGGCTACATTTTGAGTGCCTTAGAAGATGACTTGTACGTCTGATGCAAGAGAGACTTCCAAAGAACTATGGAGTGCACTTGAAAAGAAGTACAAAGCGAAGATGCTTGCTTGAAGAAGTTTGTGGTTGCCAAATTCCTAGACTACAAAATGGTGGATGGAAAAACCGTTGGAACCCAAGTTCAAGAGCTTCAACTTATCTTCCATGACCTTATTCTTTGAAGGTATGGTAGTAAATGAAGCATTCCAAGTGGGCTGCAATGATTGAGAAGTTGCCGCCTCATGGAAAGATTTCAAGAATTATCTTAAGCACAAAAGAAAGGAAATGAAGTTGGAAGATCTTGTGATTCGCCTCAAGATCGAGGAAGATAACAAAACCGCCGAGAAGAGGTACCGTAAGACTTCACCAATTGAAGGGGCAAACATCGTTGAAGATGTTGCTCACGAAAAAGAACAAGAAAAGGAAGAGGCCTTACGGAAAGGAGAAGGATTCCAACAAGAAAAAGTTCAAGGGCAACCGCTTTAATTGTGGGAAAGTGGCCACAAAGCCCCAGATTGTCGTCTCGAAAAAGAACAAGGGAAAAGGACAAGCCAATATGGTGGAAAAGAATGATGATATGGATGATCTGTGTGCAATGCTATCTGAGTGCAATTTGGTTGGAAACCCAAAGGAGTGGTGGCTTGATTACGGTGCCACTCGACATGTTTGCGCTACAAAAGAAGCATTTGCAACCTATGCTCCCACTGGACCCAAGAGGTCTTGTTTATGGGAAATACCGCAATGTGACCAAGGTCGAAGGATATGGGAAGATACTTCGAAGATGACTTCCGGCAAGGTCCTCGACTCTCAACAATGTTATGCACGTTCCAACAATTCGGAAGAATTTAGTTTCATTGACTACTCGTCAAAAATGGGTTTAAATGTGTGTTGGTTAGTGAGAAAATTGTAATAAGTAAGAATGATTTGTTCATAGGAAAGGGCTACCTCACCGAGGGCCTTTTCAAACTCAATGTAATGGTTGTTGACAGATTAATAAGAATTCACCGTCTTACTTATTGGAGTCAAATAATTTATGGCATGTTCGTTTAGGACATGTCAACTACAAAACCTTGCGGAAATTGATTAATTTAGAAGTATTGCCTAAATTCGAGTGTAATAAATCTAAATGTGAAATGCAGGTCGAATCTAAGTTTGTTAAACATCCATATAAGTCTATTGATATGAATTCAAATCCTTTAGACTTAATTCACACAGATATATGTGATATGAAGTCAATACCATCTCGCGGTGGGAAAAAGTATTTTATAACTTTTATTGACGATTGCACTCGATATTGTTATGTGTATTTGCTTAATAGTAAGGATGAAGCAATTGATGCATTTAAGCAATACAAAAATGAAGTGGAAAATCAATTGAATAGAAAGATAAAAATGATTAGAAGTGATAGGGAGGAGAGTATGAATCTCCTTTGCAGAGATATGTTTAGAATATGGAATTATTCATCAAACTATCGCCTTACACACCACAATCAAATGGAATTGCGGAAAGGAAAAACCGAACATTAAAGGAAATGATGAATGCCTTACTAATAAGTTCCGGTTTACCGCAAAGCTTGTGGGGGGAAGCTATCCTTACAGCTAACCGAATACTCAACAGGGTGCCCCACAGCAAAACACAATCTATTCCATATGAACTATGGAAAGGAAGAAAACCCAACTTGAAATATTTCAAAGTGTGGGGGTGTTTAGCAAAGGTCCAAGTTCCTTTGCCCAAAAGGGTAAAAATCGGACCAAGAACCGTGGACTGTGTTTTTATTGGTTATGCTACAAACAGCAAAGCTTGTCGGTTTTTGGTTCACAAATCGGACAATCCCGAAATTCATGTAAATACGGTAATTGAATCAGATAATGCTGAATTCTTTGAAAATATTTATCCATATAAAACTGAAAGTGAGTCGTCAAGTGAACGATCTAAACGACCGCGGGAAGAACCAAAGGAAAATACACCAAGTAAAGCGGATGCAAGGCGTAGCAAACGTCAAAGGACATCTACTTCCTTTGGACCAGATTTTGTGACATTCTTGCTTGAAAATGAGCCTCAAATATTTAAAGCAGCGATGTCTTCTTCTGATTCAGCATTTTGGAAAGAGGCAGTCAATAGTGAGATTGAATCAATTTTGAACAACCATACATGGAAATTGGTTGATCTTCCTCCTGGAAATAAACCGTTAGGATCAAAATGGATTTTTAAAAGGAAAATGAAAGTTGATGGCACTATTGACAAATATAAGGCAAGACTTGTGGTCAAAGGTTATAGACAAAAAGAAGGCCTTGATTACTTTGACACATACTCGCCGGTAACAAGAATAACATCTATTCGGGTGTTAGTAGCATGGCGTATCAGATATGGTCTTGAAATCCATCAAATGGATGTCAAGACGACTTTCTTAAATGGAGAATTGGAGGAAGAAGTTTACATGGAAGAACCCGAGGGCTTTGTGGTTCCCGGTAAAGAAAGGAAAGTGTGCATACTTGTTAAGTCACTTTCTGGACTTAACCAAGCCCGCAAACAATGCCATGCCAAATTTGACCAAACAATGTTGGCAAATGGATTTAAGATTAATGAGTGTGACAAATGTGTTTACATTAAAAATACTCCAAATCATGAAGTCATTGTTTGTTTATATGTTTATGACATGTTGATAATGAGTAGAGATATTACCAATATAAATGCTACAAAGCGTATCTTTGGCTAGCAAATTTGATATGAAAGACTTAGGAGTTCTTGATTTGATCTTAGGCATCGAATTCATAAAACTCCACAAGGTCTAGCATTATCGCAGTCTCATTATATTGAAAGAGTACTTGACAAGTTTAAGTATTTAAATTTCAATGTTGTAAAAACTCCAATTGATGTAAGTTTTGCACTTCAAAAGAATAAAGGTGAAAGTGACTCACAATTGGACTATGCACGAGTTTTGGGAAGTTTGATGTATATTATGAATTGTACACGACCAGATATAGCATGTGCTATAAGCAAGCTGAGTCGATTCACGAGTAATCCCAATCAAACTCATTGGATGTCAATGAAACGAGTCTTGGAGTATTTAAAACACACCCAATACTATGCTTTGCATTATAACAAATATATCGCCGTGATCGAAGGATATAGTGATGCAAATTGGATCACCGGGTCATTTGAAGTTAAATCCACGAGTGGTTATGTTTTCACAATTGGGGGTGGATCAGTGTCTTGGAAATCATCAAAACAGACATGCATCGCCCGCTCTACAATGAAATCTGAATTTATAGCTTTAGACAAGGCCGGTGAAGAAGCTGAATGGCTCCGACTTTTCTTAGAAGATATTCCATTCTGGCCCAAACCTTTGGCTCTTATATGTATACATTGTGATACCAAGCAAAGAATAGGTAGAGGCGGGAGCGTAATGTATAACGGAAAATCTCGTCACATACGACGAAGACACAATACCGTTAGACAACTCCTCTCTAGTGGCGTTATCACGATTGACTATGTAAAGTCAAGAGATAACGTGGCGGATCCGCTTACAAAAGGCTTATCTAGAGAGGGAGTTAGTAGATCATCAATGGGAATGGGGTTAAGGCCGAGGACAAGTCATCATGGCGGTAACTCTACCTAGCAGACTGGAGATCCCAAGAGCTAGGTTCAAGGAGATCAAACAAAGTTGTGACTGACGGTTCAACATTGTCAAATAACTCAATCCATTTTCGGATGAAGACAATGTTCAGAAATAAGGATAAAACCTTATGGCTTGTTAATGAGTTAATAAAGCATTAAGGTTCTTTAATGATTATCTAAATCTGGCAATGTATGACCAGATAATGTGGATATAGGACCACATGTTTAGAAATCACATATGTGAGTGTTAAGTGTAAGCCGCTTTAAAGGGGAATGACAGTAAATGCTCATTCTCTACACACTCATGAAACCAGGAGGTGTTCATGGCTGAAACGAACACAACCGTGAGAACCATAAACGGTTGAGGGTTGATTGTGTGACTTATGTTGTCTAGGTATACAACAAAGTTCGACGGTTCAAAGATATCAAATCTACCGATTGATCGAGTATATTCGATATAAGTTCACTACGGAAAGTTCAAAGGAAAACCTACTTATCCAGATGCAGTCAATTCTCGCTTGTATATCACACTTGTCAGCGCATTCCTTTATCTTATAGTCATTCCCCATTCATGTGGGGGATTGTTGGGATTAAATAATAGATTGAATGGGAAATGGAGGGAGTTCCATCTTGCTCTATAAAATAATCATTTGTCACACATCGGTAGTGAAAAGAAAAGTGGGAGTTGTCCCACATCGGTAGTGGAAAGAAAAGTTCTTCTACTTATAAGTAGAATTACTCCTTCTTGTCAGTAAAAGGGTTGAGGGGGCAAGGACCCCTCGCGCCATCGTCGTCACTCGCTGGCTCGGCTCGGCTTCGGCTTCAGATTCGGATTCGGATTCGGATTCGGATTCGGATTCGGATTCGGATTCGGATTCGGATTCGGATTCGGATTCGGATTCGGATTCGGATTTGGATTTGGATTTGGATTTGGTCAAATGATCTGATTGATTGATAATCTTTTTGGACCAAATTTTCTTTAATTTTTAATTATTTAATTAATCATTATTTAATTAAATTAATTAACTTATCCAATCCTACCCGTTAGTGACCATGACCCGCGACCCGGTTTCTTTCCCACATTTAAATTTCCCACCAGTTTTAGTGATTGTTCAGAAGGGTTGCAAACCTTCAGAAACAGTACTTCCATGGCTATAAATTCATTTGATTCTTCAGAATTTTACTTACTAATTTCCTGAACTACAAAATCTTCTTCTTCTTCTGCACGAATCAATTATGTGTGATATATTACTGTTCAGTGGTTCGCCGCTACCAGAGTTTGGAGTACTACTATTCTGGTAAGATAATCGTTCTATCTTGGGAGGGGATATTCCATCAACCTCGAGTACTGTGAGGGGAATAATTTCCTTAAGGACACACTTTGAACTAAGTGGGCTCGATTATATTCTGAAAAATTATTCTTATTTTTCAACACTGATTTTGTTTACTTTCAGTGTTTATTGTTTACTGCTTTTTTTGGAATACAGATTAATAACAAAACCTTCTAAGTCATAGTCAGTTTCAGCATGCTTAAGTTTCTTCTTGTAATCATTCCAAGAAGGAGGAAGACGAGAAATAATAACCCCACGACGAATGAAGATATAAGGTCAATTACATCATCTTTAAGATAATTAACAATAAGTAAAAGTTCACTGACCTGGGCAATAATTGACTTACTGTCAACCATCTTAAAGTCCATGAAATTACAAATCAGAAATTTCTTGTTAATCGCTTCAGAAATTTTGTACTTGTTTTCGAGCGCCGTCCACAATTCCTTTATTGTTTCAAGACTTCGATGGGCATTGTAAACATTGGCTCCTAGAACATCCAGAATATGACCACGACACATAAAATCATCCTCTTGACTTTTCTTTCGTTTGGCCTTCAATTCATCGTTGTCCATTGGAGCCGCATCAGGAATTTCCTCCAAACCATCTTCAAGGATGTACCATTAGTTGATAGTCATCAGGAAAAAATTGATAGTCTCTTGCCAACGAGTGAAACCTTCACCATCAAAACGTTCTAAACGATTCAAAGTCTGGTTCATTACTTGCAATGATTGAGCAGCAATTGAAGTTTCACCCTCCATGTTGTTAATTGTCTAAAAATTGTTGTAAAATATGGTACTAACAGGATGAAACACAAACACCAAATTGTTGTTCTCTGGCTTCATGACTCTTGAGCAGATTCTCTTATACAGAATGTAAAATATGGTACTAACAAGATGAAACACAAACACCGTATTATTCCAACCACCCAATTAAAATTTTGACCAAAATGAAATACTCCACACTTCTATTATGAAGAGAACACATGCTTGGGCATTTTTGGCCCCAAGCATAGCACGGGTTTCCTAATTACTTCAGTGTTTGATTGTATTTGTATGATGCATTTGTGCATCATAGATTCATACTTCAATATCTTTTCACGAAGGAATGCCCTTTTCTTTTCTGACGCAATGAAAAACTTCAGAGAGTTTGCCCTTGCCCTGTTTTCAGAAGCATTGGGAATCACTTGATTGCGGAGCACAATACTGAGCAAAAATTTCATTGTCAAACTTGGGGCGGCGATTTTTTATAGCTGATACTTGATTCAACGTTTATCTTTACAAATATTAGTTTTATTTTAGATGCTTATGCAAGATAAGACTGCGTACAATAGATCTTTGTGGTTTGACCCTTCTCCGAACCCCGCGCATAGCGAGAGCTTAATTAGCTACTGGTAGTCCCGAGGGGGCGGCATCCTCCTATAATAGTTAGTAGTCCTGAACAAGCGAGTCATCGGTCCGAGGAAAGAAAAGGACCGCCGGCACCGAGCTGCCCTTTTTATCATACTTTTTTTTTCCGTTTGCATTATAATACCAAGTTAGGATATTCTATAAGTCCTAATTTGGTCATTAGTTTAATTTTGCGCATATTTTATTTTGCTACATTACGTAATGACTTTTTTTTTATAGAGAAAATATACAAAATTAGCTACTAGGCATCCCACCTGGTAGATTTGCTTTAAAAATCTACCATTTAATTACTCATGTGATATTAATGTCCTTAATATCTTTCACTCAGTTTGGTCAAATGTATTTGTTGCCCAACATCTGCCTAACGCTTCATACAATTCAATTGATTGTCTTTAAGGTTTTTAACTCCTATTAAATATTTAGGACGTTGGCAGATAAACAATTAAAAATCATTTCTTTCTTTGGACTATATAAATGATCTTATGTGGTCATATTGTGAGTAGTGAAAAACAAGAACAAATTCTTCTTCTTCTTAGTTTATTTTGCTGGCTTATTTACTTGTGTGGATTTTTTTGTTAGATTATGGCTTCTAGTTTTATATTAGAAGAGCTTGTTGAATTTTGGGGATACACTTCTACTGGTTTGACACACCTCAAGCTATAAATAATTTCTTATCGTATTTGTGATTAAGTATTTTTCGTAAGATTTTCAATAAAATATTTTGGACCACTAGTGACCTTATACATTCTCTTTGCTCCAAGTTACGAGGAATGATTGGTTAAATATGTGCGAAACATTTCCATTTAGTAATAAGAAAAACTACAAAAGATCCAATGAATAATAAGAAAAAGATTCAGTCATTTTCATGGAGTTCATATTTGACTTTTAATTGCATTGCTCAATCACAGTTTAACAAATCAACTTAGATGACTCACTTGCAAACAAGCTGTGAAATCTATTTAATATGATTATATAATATGTTGATTCTTTTTTACATGACATATATAGGTTAACCTATTATATAAGATTAATATTTTTTTAAAATCAAATTATCAGAAATGCTTATTGTATATATTTATGTATAATTACCTTCTAAGTAAGCTAATTGCATAAAAGAACAACATTGTTAGTACATAAATTAAAAATCTTTGTGGTATATGATCGTATCAACTTGACGAAAATAGGAAAATATCTTAGAAAATGACTTAAACAATTGATAGATGTCATGTAAGTTAATTTACTCGATGAATATCTTAAATCTGGCTCAAAATTACTTATTTCAATCAATATGTAGACATTTTTCAACTTCTCATATTGATTGAAATAAGTTATAAATTTATATAAAACCTACGATTTTATTAAAAGAAACTGAATAATTGATTCGCTCGATCAATTAAGTTAGTTTATTAAAAACCATTGACACCCTACAAAGCAATACACACTTGTCCTATGACAATAGTGACCACAATTTAATCTGTAAAACAAAGGATAAATTGGCCATAATTTGACACCAAAAATTTTCCAATGATAATTAACTGGATTAGTTTCGTGTCCTTTTATTTATGCTATTATCTGTTGTTTTTTGTATTTCGATTATCGTATTGATTTGTGTATTTATGACGCTTTTTTTCTTTCCGGACAACTTTATCATGTTCTTATAGTATTTTCCCATGATTTTATATACTTATTTGAACTACTTATTTTCTTATGCCGAGAGTCTATTGAAAACAAATACTCTATCTCCCAAGGTAGGAGTAAGATTTGCGTATACTGTACCCTCCCAGCATGAACAGACCCACGTGCAATTTATTGGTGCTCCAGCACCCATTAAACCCGACCTAGACTAGGTATAATTATATAAAAATATATATAAAATTCGGGTATAAATATTAAAAAAGCACCCTAAAGACCAATAATACAATTGAGTGCTTTGGTTTTCAAGCAGAACTTAAAGGGTTAGGCAGTAGGGGACCCTATGTTCGAACCTGCTGCTCAACATTTCAATTTTGGTAATGATAATACTAAATGTAATTATCTTTTAGTTGCACCTAGGGGTGGGGTATTTTTCAAGGTTCGGTAATCGATAATTGAAATTAGATATTAAATACCGAACTTTTAAATTTTAATTCAATAATCGATAAATGAAATTTCGATTCGATATAATATTGATAGTACCATATTAAAGAAAAACAACAAATGTTCAAAGAAGAACAAAACAAATAGGAAAGGATAAAGACAATAGAAGCACATCTATGTCGCAGGCTATAAGTACGTATTGGCAGTAGATATAAACGCCAAAAGGACTTTATAATATAATATTATACTACGTATATTCTATCAGTACAACACCTAAGTAAAATTATTAAATTGGAATCTCCAATTTAGTTACACATGCCCCTGTTTAGATTACACAGGGGTCGATGATGGGTCTTAATTTCATCATTTTGCTAGAGCGCAGTGATGCCTGTAATATCATTTGTATGCTATGGACCTGAACACCATTAAGCAAGGAATCTTCTCCCCTGTTGAAACTAAATACTTAGATTACAACCTTGCAATTAGCTTTCTTTCTTCTCATCTTCGACAGTGCACCTAATGTACTTTCTGTGGCATGTTATTTCGGTATTCGGTAATACCGAATTACCGAATGGTATAATGCTCAAAAATCGAATACCGAACACTGAATATTTTAGTTTTATTTCCGAAAACTGAAATATCAAATACCGAATTATCGAAACCCCTGATTCGGTTAGTTAATTCAGTTTTCGATGTTTTATGTCTAGCCCTAGTTACACACACGATCCTTAAATTATGGGTCTGTCATTGCTCTCCAAACCATACTTTATATAATTTCACTTGATATATTATTGTTGTTATAGTTGCAAATGATGTCGTACTATTAATATGCCACAAATTTTAGCCCAACGACTTTTGATAGGTAGGCCCAACAAAAAAATTTAGGAATATTTAAGTGGCATAACTAACTATTAGTAGGTAATTATATTTAGTAACTATAGTCTTCCCATAGATAAATGTTGTGTTTCAATTACATATGATAATTAATACATCTTAACATACAATTCCCTCAAATACATTTATTGTATCATCTTTTTCCTCAAACCCCCCTCTCTCTCTTCTCCCTCAACTCTCTCTCATTTTTTCCTCTCTGTTCTTCCTCCGCCGCTTTCGGTCACTACGAATCACCGCCGGAGCTCCGGCGAAATCCATACCACCGCTCTCTTCACTGTCCATATTCTCCGGTGAACTTACGACGCCGAAGAAATCAACGATGCACCTCTACCACCGCTCTCCCTCACCTCCTCTCTCTTCGTCTTCACTGCTTCAGCGAGGAGCTTTTAGCTCCGATGAACCAGAGCAACCGCAAAACCGCCGCCAAATCGCCATTAACGACGAACAATAGCCAGTAAACAACTGCTACACACCGATCAGAAAAGGAGCAGGTCAGTAAGGCCCATATTTGACCAGAAAATACACTTTATTATCCAAATCTGATAGAAAATACAGTTTATTGTCCAGATCTAACAGGAAAATACACTTTATTATTCAGATCTGACAGAAAAAATACACTTTATTTGTATGTATTTTGAAGGAAATCTTTTTGTATACAAATGAGTTTGAAGTGTATTCATTTTTTTTCTAGTGTAAAATCCAATTTTCGTTATGTATTTTATTTTTTGTATTCAATTTTTGAGTGTTTTCATAATTATTTTTTGTGTAAAATTAGTATTTTGGGGTGTATTGTATTTTTTGTATTCAGTTTTTGATTGTATTTTGAAGGAGATTTTTCTGTTTTGAATACACTTTACTGAACAGATTTTTACTAGATGTATTACAACGAGACCGTTTTATGAATACACCCTGTAAATAGACATTGTAACAACTAAAAATTAGCTATGTGTAGTAAATATTGAAACTATATCTATGATAAATTTAAAACCCCTAAACAACAGTCATTTGGATAAGTTTCCCAAAAAATTATAATCCAATTACATAGTAACACACAGCCCAAGTTTCCAAACAATACCCGACCCGATACTCTCTCAAATTTAGGCATTCAGCTAGGGTTTTTCATTCTAAGATTCTTTCAACTTTCAGTGAAGAGGAAGAAAACTTAGTTCTTAGGGCTGATTATAATCCTTCAACTTCCAATTTTTCATCTAAATTACAATTCTTTGGTGTGTTTTATAAAGCTATTAGCAGCCATTAACAGCAGCAACAACAAAGGCAAAGATGAAGTTGGATGTAAACGTATTGAGATACCTTTCCAAAGATGATTTTAGGGTTCTCACTGCCGTTGAGATGGGCATGCGCAATGTACGTAAATCTCCAGTACTTTTTCATTTTTTTCCCCCAGTTTATGATGGTTTTTGTTTATTTTATTTTTCAGCATGAAATTGTACCTTGTGAGCTCATTGACCGTATTGCTCGCCTCAAGTTAGTCCCTTTTTCTTAATTTAAATACATTAGCTGTTGTGTTGCAGTGTTATCAAAAGCGAAAAGCGCAAAAAAGCTCTAAGGTCCATTGAATAAAGTGTGGGTTTTAATGAAAAAAAGGTGTAAATGGAAAAAATACAAATATATATTCTCTTTGTCCCAATTTATGTGATATAGTTCGGATTTTGAGAGTCCAAGTGATTTATTCGTATGCCGTTTAAATATTTTAAATTATTAATTATCGTGACTTATGGTACTTTTTATGTAGTTTCAAAATATGTAAATTATTTTTAAAAAAAACTTAAAGATTGTACGTTCAAATCTACAGTCAAAATTAAGAAGTTTTGATTCTCTAAATCTGAACTGTATCACATAAATTGGGACAAAGGAGTATATGTTTTGTTCATGACTAATAATTATAAGCATGAATAACAAATATATGTACAAAGAGATTGAACTTTTCTTTACGATACAGTGAAATAGAAATTTGTTTAGCTCATTGGCAAGGAAAAATGCCTTGATGATGTCACTGAAGCACACATTAAGCTAGGCGAAGCGCTCAACACGTTTTGAGCCTCGCTTCAGGGCTTAAGTGCTTCTTTGACAACATCGTTGTGTTGTTAAGCTAACTTTTTTTGTGATTTTCTTTTAATTACATTTAATTGTTTTTAGGCATGGAGGCACATATAAAGTGTTGAAGAATTTGCTAAAGCACAAGTTAGTGCATCATGATGCTTCTAAATGTGAGTGTTTTGATTGTTTTTCTCTTTTTAACTATTTGTTAGCTGCCATTTATTTTGAATTTTATTTCTCAACGTTGCTGTGTAGATGATGGTTTCCGACTCACCTATCTTGGTTATGATTTCCTTGCGATAAAAACTTTGGTTAATCGTGGGGTATTTAATGGAGTGGGTCGTCAACTTGGTGTTGGAAAAGAGTCTGGTAACCTTTTATCAATATTTTTGTGTTTAACTATTGCTTTTGTTACTTTATAATTTACATTTCCATGTTCTCAACTATATACATTTTTTATAGATATTTTTGAGGTTATAAAGGAAGATGGCACAGTTCTTGCGATGAAGTTGCACAGGCTTGGTAGGGTTTCTTTTAGGGCAGTCAAAGCAAAACGTGACTATTTGAGGCATCGTCGTAGCTACAATTGGCTGTACTTATCGCGACTTGCTGCCTTGAAAGAGTTTGCTTTTATGAAGGTAATTGCAGTTCTCTAGTTTGCCGTATCGTCTTTGAATTTGGATATTTTGTTTGATATTTAACACTTGTGTAAACAGGCACTAGAAGAACATGGATTCCCTGTTCCTCAGGCTGTGGATTGCAATCGACATTGTGTGATTATGTCACTTGTCCCAGGCTATCCACTGTAAGTACTGCGTAGAATGTTTGTCTTAAGCTATAACTGTGGTCTGTGGGTATAAATTCCAGTTTCCCTTTACCAGATCCTGATTCCTAAAAGGATGCATGTATGGTAAGAGGTAGAATAATGATTTTTTTATATGTTTTGTTTTGGCTTTGTTTAAGAAGTTTTGTGGAAAGATTGGAGCAGTTGATGAAAGTTTTTGTTCCATAATCAATTTTTAGTGCGGGTGAAGAAGAAATTCAGCAGTGATGGAGATTATCTGTGAAACTAGATTTTCATAATTTTTCTTGTGAACTCGGTGTTATTTACCTACCAGTATATATGCAATGTTTTTAGTCTGTGCCTACCATTACAATGTTAGTCATAAGGATGTGATGCGAATCACTTATTTCTAATCACCATCATAACTTGAAAAAAAATAGTCTGTTTGTGGTATTTGAGGTTTCTTATAACCATAATTTTTCAGTAATTTTTAGTTTTTCGTATAGTCATAATTGAATTCTCATAGCTTGCTTCATAGCACTTCTCTATCATGTTCCGTGTTTTTCTTTCTTTAAGTATGTTAGCTTCATGTACCTTGCATGATCAAATTATGTGGTTTTACTGATCTTTGGAAGGCCCAACCAAGTTGGTAGTTTTAACTTTTCTTCCCAAATACTATTTAGGATTCTCGCTCCTGCATAAACCCTCTTAATCTTCTTGCTAATCTATTTTGTGCTTATAGCAACAGCTCGTAATATGCATGAAATACCTGGATACTCTATTTAATAGCATTATGAGAATAATGTTGAGCTGTAAAACAATTGTTATCTAGGAGCTTAACCATAGACAACTTATTTTTGATCTCTGTCTATGTTTGCATTATTGGTTCTTTCTAGAAATAGTGAAGTAACTTGTAAAAATGGTCATAATAGTGTGCAGGTTAAGGAGCTGCAAAATCCAGATGTGGTTTTTGAAACCATCCTTGGTGCTGTTATTCGTTTGGCAGAATACGGGCTTATTCACTGTGACTTTAATGAATTTAACATAATGGTATCTTATAATCCTTCTTTGATTTTTTTGAAGCTATCATTATGTTTAACTGCTATTCCCTCTGTCCCAATTTACGTGACACTCTTTCCTTTTTAGTTAGTCCCAAAAAGAATGACTCCTTTCAATTTTTAGTAATAATTTAACTTTAAAATTTTCATTTTACCCATAATGAGATGATTTCTAGGTACACAAATATCTATGGCTTATTTTGGACTACAAGTTTCAAAAGTCTGTCTTTCATTCTTAAACTCCGTGCCCCGTCAAACACCTTCACATAAATTGGGACGGAGGAGTATAATTTTTTGCTTGTGAGCTTGGTTTGCTGAGTGTGCAACTGAAATATGTTGATTTCATTTTTCATTTCTTTGCCCATTTCAATTTCTCTGAATTTCATCATATAGGCTTATATTAGACCTGTTAATCAGTTTTCTGATTCTCTTTATGTGACTAATTGGATTACAGATTGATGATGATGAAAAGGTCACCATAATAGATTTCCCACAAATGGTGTCAGTCTCTCATCCTAATGCCCAAATGTAAGATGCTTTCCCATTTTATTCCATCCAAACAGTCTTTCTGAGTTCTGTTTTTCTTTTTTTGTTTCCCCCTTCATTTGGAGCATTGTGTGCTATGGATTGCACTCGTAGCAAAATTGCTGTCCCTGATACATGTTTCTATATTCCAGGTATTTTGATCGTGATGTGGAGTGCATCTATAAGTTCTTTGCAAAGCGGTTAGTGAATTACTCATCTCTGTTTATTTGGAGAAGTTCATCTGTCTGACAAAGAAACTACTGTGAAGACTTCTTCCACTTTATGATGTATTTCTGTGACTCATCTTATGAATTCACTTTCTTAACCTAATAAGTATTTTGCTGCGACATATGAATTTGGGGCGCTAGATTTTCCTTTGAAATGTGAGCCCGTACTTTATCTCTCTTACCTATCTTTAGGTACAATATGTCATTTGAAGAAAATGAAAATGACTCTGATGGTTTGGAGGTTGAGATGGAGGAAGTTGGCCGGCCCCAGTTTTCTGAAATAAACAAAAATAGCGGTTTCTTGGACAAAGAACTTGCTGCCAGTGGTTTTACGAAAAATGATCAACAGGAGCTTGAAAAGGTACAATCAAATGGCTCAATTTCAACAAGATTTGTGAACCTTATTAGTAGAAGAAGAAACTTCCTGGATATAACTTTCTTCCCATTAAGAAGGGAAACAAATGAAGAAAACAATGTTTAGATCAAATGACTTTTTTTTGACCCTCATAAGCTGTCTGCCGTATTGTTCGGGAAACTAAACTTTGAATATTGCAACTCTATAACAAATGTGATGCTATTTATTGCTGATAGTTGCCTTAGTTGGATTATGAATTGTTAATACTGGTTTCCACACAATTCATAGCGATGAATGCTAATTATGGTCCGTCTTAGTTATGATAAGTCTAGAAGATGTTAAAGGGTTATACTGTAGTCAGTGGTGAAATTTAAGATAAAGATCTGAGAATGGAGTGAAAAACATTGATCATCTGCAAAATTTGTAACTATAGTGACTTCATAAGAAGGATTTAATTATTGTGACTGATGGCAATGACGTCTCATGAAGGAAATAGATGTGCAATAAAAGAGAACAGAATGGGGAAAGCATTATACTGTCTTTTAAGCTGGCAGCTTGAGTTTGTTGGGATGTATAATTTGTCCTATTAGGGATAAGTATTTTCTTTTCTTTTTATGTTAAGTCGTTCCTCTGTCATGGTTATTAATGCAGGCATGGGGAATTTTGATTCTCCTTCCCCATGCAGCCCCACAACTTACTTCTTTTAACCAAAATCGTTGGGGCTACGTCACTTATCTTTGAAGGAGGTAAAGCTTACTGGAACACATGAAGTTGCCGCCTTTTGATTTCTTTCTTTCTGAAAAAGAGAGAGACTGGTTTTGTTGGATGTGCTGCAATGCTGTGAATACTCTTGTTCTGGCCCTGGGCACCTGATTATCTCGTTATTGTCTTTCTGCTTTATGTCAAACATAGCATCATTGACTCTATTTTATATATATACCTTTTCAAGAAAGTCAAAACTTATTGCAGCTTTAGGATATCCTGCCATTTTGAATTTGAATCGCCTGTTGTACTTGACTTCGTAGTTATTCTTTACTTTGTTTGCAGTTGATTGAGGGAGAACTTGAAGAGCATTCAGATTTTGATGATGAAGGAACTGGTGATGAAGACGATGAAGTGGACATAAACGACACAAATGTCAAGCAACTTGAGTCCTTGCACTTGGAGAAGGTAGTTCCCCCTTTCTCAACTAAGGGTGTGTTTGGTGTGGAGTGCTTTCCAGTTTTTTCCCATGTTTACAATAACATACCCAGTGTAATCCCACAAGTGGGGTATGGGGAGGGTAGAATGTACGCAAACCTTACCCCCAACTTGGGAGGTAGGGAGGCTGTTTCCAAAAGACCCTCGGCTAAAGAAAAAGCACAATAAGTGATGTCAAAAAATTGACGAAAATAGACGAAAGTAAAGAAGTCAAGGCAACATACTATAGATAAACATTGTGAAGAAAAGTAACAGTAACTGCAGCAAAATAATACAGTAGTCAAGTGCAAGAGAGATCATCTAATAACATAAATAAAAGGGCAAAACTACAAGGATACTACTACACCTACTAGTGTGGAGGAATACACGAGACGACACTCTACTACCTACTAGCCTTCTACCCTAATCCTTGTCCTCCACAACCTCCTATTTAAGGTCATTTCCTCGGTAAGCTGTAACTGCATTATGTCCTGTCTGTTCACTTCTCCCAGTACTTCTTCGGTTTAACTCTACCTCTCTTGAAATCATCTATAGCCAGCCTCTCACACCTTCGCACTGGAGCCTCCATGGATCTCCTCTGCACATGCCCGAACCATCTCAGCCTCGCTTTCCGCATCTTATCCTCCACTGAGGCTACTCCACCTTGTCCCGGATAGCTTCATTTCTAATCCTATCTTTCCTAGTATGCCCACACATCCATCGCAACATCCTCATCTCCGCCTCCTTCATCTTCTGGACGTGAGATTTTTTTACTGGCAAACACTCCGCTGCATACAACATAGTCGGTCTAACCACCACTCTGTAGAACTTGCCTTTAAGTTTTGGTGGCTCCTTATCACACAACTCCTGAGGCGAGCTTTCATTTCATCCGCCCTGCATCAATACGGTGTGCGACATCGTCATCAATCTCTCCATTTTCTTGGATAATGGATCCGAGATACTTAAAACTCCCTCGCTTTTGGATGGCCTGGGTCTCAAGCACCACTTCCACGCCTGCCTAATGCGCAACGTCACTGAACTTGCACTCCAAGTATTTCGTCTTGGTCCTGCTCAACTTGAATCCTTTGGAATCCAGGGTCTGTCTCTAACCCTCTAGCTTAGCATTAACTCCGTCGCGGGTCTCTTCAATTAGAATTATGTCATTCGCAAATAACATGCACCATGACACCTTCTTGGATTTTCCGTGTCAATTCATCTATCACTAAGGCAAATAAAAACGGGCTAAGGGCTAATCCATGATGTAACCCTATCTCAACTGGAAAGTGCTCCTAGTTTCCTTCCGCCGTCCTTACTTGGGTCTTGGCTCCATCATACATATCTTTGATCGTCCTAATATACGCCACCGGTACACCTTTAGCCTTCAAGCATCTCCCTAGAATCTCTTTTGGGACTTTATCATATGCCTTTTCTAAGTTGATGAACACCATGTTCCTCTCCCTGTACTACTCCACAAGCCTTCTAACAAGATGGATGGCTTCTGTGGTTGAGCGTCCCGACATGAATCTGAATTGGTTTTCGGAAATAGACCCATCCTTCCTTACTCGCAACTCCATCCCCCACTTACATAGTATGGTTTATCAACTTGATACTCTTATAGTTGTTGCAACTCTGAATATCCCCTTTGT
Organism: Anisodus acutangulus; assembly: GCA_029783415.1. Taxonomy (NCBI): domain Eukaryota; kingdom Viridiplantae; phylum Streptophyta; class Magnoliopsida; order Solanales; family Solanaceae; genus Anisodus; species Anisodus acutangulus. Next base: position 2,093,422 of record CM056492.1, on the reverse strand, counting down.
TCTTGTACATTGGAATCATCATTTGGTTAGTCAAAATGTTTTCTAAAACATTTTCTCTAGGAAAATAAATTCCTTAAAAATGAGTAAAATGACTTCCCTTGTGAAAGTAGGGAAAACAAGTCTCATAAGTGACATTCTAAGTTCTTTATCTCCTCCCCACCCACCCAACGCCCCCAACCCCCAGCCGTTGACCATCCCACCCCCGAACCCCCACTCCCCACCCCACCCCACCCACCCCCATAACTCTAACCATCAACCAAACAACCCCTAAGGATGCATATTCACCTTGTGTTGCTTCTTTGTGGCAGTGTGTCGGCTTATATTTCTTACACAGATGACAAAAAGAGAGAAAACAATTCCCATGTCTCGGCATTTATTAACAATTTTTACTCTTGCAGGAGGATGAGAATCGTCAAGTTGTGGATGAGAATGACGATAATAGTCAAGCTGTGGATGATCATGACGATAATCATCAAGTTGGGGATAAGGATGACCCTGAGGACGAGGGAGAAGAGGCTGAGTTTGAAGATGATGATGCTGAACTAGACAAGAGCCTGAGCAAGCAGAGGAGGAAGGCTATTCAAGCTGCCCATCGGGGGAAGAGGAACTTTGCGTCGAGGAATACATACAAGGACAAAGGTGGGAAGTCGTCACAGAATTCAAAGGTTCAGAAGCAATTAAGTGGCTGGTGAAGTACAGGAACCTGGACGAGTCGCATACTGTTAAAGAGTATGACCCACTATTCAGTGTCTTTTGAAGGCCAATCAATGAAATGAAGGGAATATTATATAGAGGGAGCTATCACTAAGGTGCTGAAGAATACAGTTTTGACTTGGATATGCATTGTCCTAAATGTCTTGTCTTGTATATTTTAAATTTTGGTAGCATGTTTGGCAGAACATAATAAAGGCTTAAGATTGTTAATGTTCTTGTTATTTACTACTAAAGATTATAAATCAGAAACAGTTATGCAGGTGTGAAGAATTACTCAATCTATTGTTTGTCATACTTGAGCTATTTAATGGAGAAAAAAATACACGTGCTCTTGGATGAATTCCTAATCCATGGTATATGAGTTGTCAGAAGAATTTTAAATAAAGGGGATTATTTTTTGTTTCTTCAATTTTTAATATAGATCTTATTTGTGGTCTGTCCATGTTTTACTACTAGAATTTTATGGTAAAAATTTCACGAGATGCTATTCGTATGAAGTTCAAGGTGAACAGAAGTCGGGCGAAAATGCTTGAACTTCAGGAAGCTATGCCTGAGCTTCAATAATATAAAACTTTATACACTGCATGTGTCAAGTTGTTCTGAAGTGGGTGGACGGGGCATAATTTAGATAGTGGCACCATAACTGGATTGTTTTGCACTTGCACCAATTTTATATGCAAGTATTCGACATTTAATTATTTATGCTTTTCACTTCTATTTCCTTCAGTTTCTTTACTGCATTCTTAAATTTGTTTAAGAGCTCTTACATTTTACATTCTAACAGTAACACCTGTGGCAGAAGATGAAAATGTTTAAAGTGTTAGAATCTGGCAAAAGGAACAGTTAATGTTTTCCAAAGTTTCTTATTTTTAACTTGTATTTTTATATTTTAACTTGTGTAATGTAGAAATTGAAGGGGAGCCTTAGCGTAACTGGTAAAGTTGTGTTGTCATCTGATTAGGAGATCACGGGGCGGGAGCTTAGTGCACCGAGTTGCCCTGTCATTTACATTATATCAATCTACTTCCCAAAAATATATCAACTTAAAAGCACGATTTGAGGTTGAATATGCAAAACATCGGCAAACATTATTATTGTCGAAACACTATTCAATTTGCTTGCATGGTCTTTAATAGTAAATGTTTTTTCAGAAACATATTTTCAACTCTCTAAGCAAACATCGGAAAACCTTTTCCAAAAAAAGTATTTTAAAATTAAATCTTCTCTAGAAACATTCTGTTCATTGATTATTTGTGTTAGATATAGAAAATGAAGAAATTAATATGAAGAGCATAAGGCAATTTTGGGGAGAAATGTTTTTTTGGCACTTTACAAACTTTTTTTAGTTTTATGACCTTTTTACAAAAGATCTACATTTCTTACACATAAGAGATGAAAAAAAAATCATTTTCTTCTATTCAAATTATAAAAGGCCAAGAGATCTCATTTCCTCGACAATTTTGTCCCTATTTTATTTTAATCTATGTATCATAAGTTCTTAAGCTAAACGAAAAAAAGTAACCAAACAATGTATATTTGTAGGGAAATTTTATATACCGGAAATAACCGCTCTACCTATCAAGGTGGAGATAGAGTTTGTGTACGCTCTACCCTCCAGACCTCACGTTGTGAGATTTCACTGAGTATGTTGTTGTAAAGAGTATCTTGATTATCTGACCGAAATATATTCCAGTTCTATAGGTATGACCACATGAAGGTAAATTGAAAAATTGCAAACCGTAAAAGGAACAAATCCTAGTTTAATGACGAAGGGGGAGTAAAATTAAACTTCACAATCACAATAGTCATCACGTTACAACATTTTTTAGAGGCAAAACAGCACGCAATAAAGTACAACAGGCACAGAGCCGACATATAACAAGAGGCTCCGATGGATTAAAAAGAACCTTCACTTTCCGATACTATACACGTTATTACATATAACAAGAAATAATACTAGCTAACGGTAGCTGGCAAAGCTGTGAGGCTCGGTTGAACAACCTGCAACAAGCCGGTTGTTATCCTCGTCGTTAGATCTTCCACAGACACCTTCATCACATCCCTCCGCATGCCAATATCGGCTGCATAACGACTGGCACAATAGACCCCGACAGCTGTGACCACTATCCCATATACATTGGTGGTGACGAGACGTAGTGGTGTTGACATAACAGCCGCAAGGGGCCCACCGATTATAGACACTGCTTGTCCACTTTGTCCCATTGTACTCTGATCTACCACGAGCAGTCCGGTCTTACAATAGATGGCGAAGTCCTCACAGTTGTTCTTGAACACATTGTACAATCCAAAGCCGTTAGTAAGGAGGTAGTTTGCTCGATGGACCACGGTGTCATCTGCGTCCGAGACTGCAAGAGTGCACGTTCCTCCACGTGCCTTTGCGAGGAAGATAGAGGGGGTTACAGCATATTCGAAGCGGTAGAGGATACCTCCAGCAAGAAAGCAGTCCAAACATGACGAGACTACTCCATGACCATCTGATGGTGGGGTGCAAATGGAACAAGGAATAGGAGACCGGTTTGGAATTGAGCTTACCAAGATATGATCCAAAACAGTCCCAGTTCCTACTTCTTGACCACGTCTTGTGAAGTGAACGACTTTATCATCCCCAACATAGATACCTGTTATTTAGGCATATCCCATATGATTAGAAGATAATCTTTGTTTTCCATAGTTTATCTGCTACCTACATATGGTCTTAAGATAAAGGGTTATCAGGAAACTAGACGGTCAAAGTCATTCAGAAAGCAAGAACAAAATTAAAATAACATGCCAAAGTGCACACGCTTGGATAGCAGTATCTATGCACTTTAAATCTTCTCTAGACTAATGTGAAGACTGGCAAGGAGCCAATTGCCTTGAACATACAGAAATGACCCATAAACCCTCCTATAGCAAGCAAACTACTCATAATGTGACTCGAAAGGATTTTGACCCTATCATCATTGGATCATCTTCCGGTTAATAATTAACTGTTTTATTAAGTGAATGAGCTCCAATCCACATTGGCAGTGCCAAGGGCTTAAAACTTGGAACGAGAAGAACCTCCAGAATGTCGCAAGGTTCTCCACTACTATGTAAACTAAGCCACTATTTAGTTGAGTTAGAAATCACCCCAACTTATGGAATGGCTTAGGTCAAGGCAGATCTTGGACCCATTTTTCAACTTAAATAGATACAAAATGTCAACCCACACACTGCTGTCTATGCCTGAGAAAAAATAGGCAAGGAAAAACATGACAAACAAAGAAGGAAGTGTGCACGAACACACTGGTGTATTCGCAGTAAATGCTGTCCTTGGTCGCTTTTGAGAGGAAGTTTGTTTGAATAAACTTAAAAAAGACGTGTTATGGTAGTTTAGCAAAGAGAGATCAAACCTATTCATTAAAGAAGATTCAACGTAGAAAATTATAGGACTACATCAGGCTCAAAGAAAGTGGCGCTGAACACCTCCCAACAACCAACCCCAACGCCCACCATAGAACACTAACACTAATGTAGAAATGTATTTTGCCTTCATATGCAAGCGTTTATAACCTATTCATGAAGGGGTTGGGAGCATGGGGGATGGAAGAGCAACAAAGCTGGGTATATGGGGTCATGAAGGTGTAGCTGGGGCACAAATTGTGTTCCCCGGGAAAATATTCATCTGATTTGTAGTTGAATCATTTCAGCAACATGGTCGGGGTGGTATGAGAATTGCAAGTCCTATTTTCCCCAGTTGAAGTCTAAGCTGAGTCACAAGATCAACCAAAAACTTGCCATCTCTTATTTTCTTTTGTTAATATAAACTGCCTAATCACTTGCAGGACATACAAAACTAATCAATGGATAGTGAGCTCTGCCTCAGTCAGGATAAATTACACACTATTTTCAGAAAGCTTAATCAAAATGTTTCCAGAAAGCAATAGGTCCAAATCACTGAGAGGGAAAGGGAAAAGGAAAAGGATAGATAAAAAGCAATATTTGTACATGGATATGACAGCTCCGTAGAAGTCCGAATAAGTAAAATCATATATAATTTGCCCAGTTTCTCTGCGAGAAGGAATTAAGCATAAGCTTTCATTTCATGCAGACTAGTGACCAACCAATAGTACAAGAATGCCACAACAAATATGAAATCATTGTGGAGACAACAAATTCTAGAAACACTTCATATATAATCGGAAGAGTCCTACGCCTGCTAGCCAACTTATAATAGCATATAACACATCTTTTTCGAAGAATTCTGGCTCACAAAATTCTGGACGAGCAAAGGAGTTAATCAATGGAAGCTTAAATTTGCATACTTGCTCATATGGAAGATTACATAGAGGTGTGCCTACTGCCTCCCTCTCCCTCAACATTTCACAGCTTTATAATCCTTACTTCCACTACCTCAAGTTCGTAAATTGAATGTTCAAGTTTGTTAAAAACAAATCTCCACCCAATATTCATATCGTGCAATGACAAAGTTACTAACCATACAATTATTGATATACCTTTTCCTTTTGCTTGTAAAAACCACAAGAGAGCTTATTCTACTTCTAGTACTCCAACAACCAATTAATCTTTCCAACTCCAGTCTTAATAATGAAGCCAAGTAGAAACAACCATTAACCTTTTGGATGGAAGAATACATAACTGCATATTTTTGGAAGTTTTGCATCGGAAAATGTGCACCAACCCCTTTCTTGAGGGGATGCTTCTGAAAGGGTCCATACTGCAACTTTGCTCTATGCCCTACCCATCCCTCCTTTCCCAACATCATAAAGCACCCTATGGTCTATCAGTAAGCACATAGTCCATAAAAAAGTAACTCTTGAGAATTACTCAATCAAAGAAATGGGTAACTCATATAATGCAATTTGATCCTAACTTTCATTTTTGCACCTACCTCGACTAAGTCCACTACCTCCTACCCCTACCAACACATGTACCATGCAACTCTGTCCATCAAGGCTTGGACATATGGATCAGATAATGCAATTTATTCCTAACTTTCAGTTTTGCACCTACCTCAACTAATTCCACGGGGTACCTCCTACCCCACCTACCTCGACTAAGTCCACTACCTCCTACCCCTACCAACACATGTACCATGCAACTCTGTCCATCAAGGCTTGGACATATGGATCAGATAATGCAATTTATTCCTAACTTTCATTTTTGCACCTACCTCAACTGATTCCACGGGGTACCTCCTACCCCCTACCAACACAAGTATTGAGCATATCTGTCCATCAAGGTTCAGACAGATGGCAAGAACGAATTCCAAATTTTCGTAATGGATCAAAGTTCTATCCATTTAGCTGGTTATAGTCGAAAATATAGAAACAGCAGCATAGTAATTAGTAGTTATATCCAAATACTCACAGTTCAAAAAGAAAATACAATCCTCCTGAAGATTAAATGCTACCAATAAATCTAGGACAACCCCAAGTATTATCTCATTTCCATAACACATACTAACAATTAAAATAGCGAATCAATATTATTTACCATAAAGAACACTTTTTTTCTAAATCAACATTTAGATTTTAGGTTAAAGCAGACAATTCAAAAAAATAACAATAAACAACGTTCATCTACGCAAATCAACTTCAATCACCATAAAGAATAATTTTTTCCTACAACAACATCCTAACTCCCACTAGCACATTACTCCGGTAAGGCTTGGACACATGTGAAACACTGGTTCTTAATTTTCGTATTTGACCAAAGTTTTATCGATTTAGCTGGTTATAGTCGTAAATTAGAAACAACAGCACAATATTTAAATCAAATACTCACAGTCACAGATTAAAAAGAAAACATAATCCTCCTGGAAATTAAATGCTACCAATGAATCTAGAACAAAAAAGCTCAATTATGCCACCGAACTATCAGAAATGGCTCATTTATGTCACTCGTTAATAGTTTGACTCATTTATGTCATTGTCGTTACCACAATGGCTCATCTATGCCATTTTACATTAACGTCATTGTAAAATCCGCATTAATAAAAAATGGCATGGATGAGCCACTTTGATAACAACGATGACATAAATGAGCAAAACTATTTACCAGTGACATAAATGAGCCATTTCCATAGTTCGATGACATATTTGAGCTTTTTCCCAAATTAAAATAGCAAATCAATAGGACACCTTACGCTACAAGATGACACTATTTCTCACATCATCTCCAACGCAAAAAGATCGTTTTTTTCTCTACATCAACATTTATATATTAAATTAAAGCATACTATTCAAAAACAAAAATAAAAATGTTCATGTACGCAAATCAAACATAAGTAGATTCTAACTATAACTAAGCTCCCGCTATGCGCGGGTCATGGGAGTTAGATTCTAACCATGATGGGCATAAATATAAGCGGTGCGCCAAGAATAAATATGATCTCCAGGTTTGAGACTGCTCCTATCAATTCTGTCATAATTTCAAGCAAACCCAAAAATCATCAAAAACAATAAAACAAAAAAAATATCAGAAAACACTTGAAAAATCACAAAAGAAAATAGAAAAAAATGCAAAAAATTAAGTTTACCTATTAGAAAGCAGCCCCATTAATTTATTTGAATAAACAGAAGAATATGATGAAGATTGTGAGTTAAAAAATTGACCAGAACAACCGCTTTGCCTTTAATTTGGAAATATAGATATGATGATAATAATGACGCGTATCCTTCGTGTTTGAAGGCGGTGAAATGACAGAGTTACCCTTATGTGTTATTGAATTTACTTGACTTCGTCATTAAGTAAGGTGTTATTACAACAAATGAAATCCCACGATGTTGGGTATTGGAAGTGAAGCCCGGGTGCTCAACTAAAAGAAAAGTAAGTTTTTTCGGAGTTAAATTTAGAAGAAAAGTTACTCTTTTCGTTTTAATTTGTTTGACTTAATTTGATTGAACATAAAGTTTAAATTTTTTTTTTTTGAATTTTATGATCTTAACCTAAAGATATGTGTAATATATATATATCAAAATACTCTTTAATCTTGTAGTCTTTGACATGTCAAATGAAGAACGAAGCTTCCTTTTTAAAACAGACTAAAGAACAATCAAATTGAAACATAAGAGTACATTTTATAATTGTTCGATTACTCATAGATCATGCCGAATTGTCATGATTCAAAAGCTACAAAAGAAGAGAAGGAAACATGTATTTCCCGGCATGACAAGTAAAATAAATTTATTTAATTTTTTTCTTCGAATGAAATATATTTATTTCAAGGATTATTTTCTCAGGTATTATGAATGAAGTAGATTTATTTTAAAAAAAATTATATTTCAACTACCTTGAATAAAATAGATTTATTTGAAGAATTATTCTTTGAAGTATCTTGAATTAATACTATGAAAATAAGAAAAAAAGATATAATTGAATACTCATGTAAGTTATGATAAGTAATACGCCTTCATGGTATAACCTAGTTATCCTGTTGAATTACGAACACTTATACCGGATTATCATGATTTTGAAGATACAAACAATAAAGAGGAAAATCACACAAATCGATAATACCTAATGCTATATTAATATAGTTGTCCTATTGGATCACTCATAGATCATATCAAAGCTTTACAATTACACAACTATCTGCATAGCCATGGAAAAGAAAACAGAATTATATTGCAAAGACAGATGTGTCTTTTGCCTTGCTCATAAACTCAAATATACTTATTCTTTTAATATATATAAATATAAAAATAAGAACAAAAATAAATAGTTATCCAGCGGGGAACTCCCTGAGCAATTTCTTGATTTTTTATCCAACAAGTACAAGAATTTGACTTTGGGTTAGACCCTTTAATTTAAATGAATCTAATGTTTTCTTATTGTAGAATATGTTACACAAAAACATAATTCATTATCATTTTACAAAAATCAATCCAGTGGGATAACTAAAACATAAATGTCAGAATGAAATTCTTTAATTACAATGTTGAATTTATCATACTAACCTTATCATGTGAGATTAAAGTTTTTATCTTCACACATCTTATGGAATTTTAGAACCATATACTTCACACAGAATAGTAAAGTGTTCGATCTTGAATTAGTAAAATATTCCGGCCAATCTAAAAAAGTAAAGTAAAATAAAATAGTTAATCTGATGAAAAATAATATGATAGATAAATATATTCTTCTAAAATAGTGGAAAAGAAACTAGTATACAACACTTATGGATAGTACATGTTCTTCTTTTTAATATTTGTTTTTTCATAGTTTAACTCCTAATCCATACACAAGTCTATGCAGGCTATAGTAATATATGGCCATCATTTCTCATATTTTATTTAGCTCATCATTCTCTGTTTTCTTGTACTGTAGAGAATGATAATAGTAGTCGAAATGATCAACTAAAATTGTAGCTAGCTGTATGCATTTGATCATAATCATACGGGTACTTTTTATAGTCGCATTTGCAGAGTTTCTGGAAGATGTTTGTTGTTGAGGCAGCAAGACTCTTGATTTGAAGATGTACTAATCACTGTTATTCAGATGAGGAGGTGAGGTAATTTCGGTCATTCTGGCAAAAAATTCTTTTTGGATAACATTATCACTAAGAAATGATGAACCTATGGTACGATTTAGTGTTAAGAGTCCCACATCGGAAATGAAATAGAAATGGACTTCTTATATGGATTTGGACAATCCTCACCTTACAAGTTAGCTTTCGAGGTTGAGTTAGGCCCAAGATCCATTTTTCATGGTATCAAAGTCAGGTCCATTCCAACTCTTTGTTCGTCGATGTTGGGCCCCCCAAATTATATTGTCCACGCTCCAGTTAAGAGTCCCACATCGGAAATGGAATGAAAACATTAAGAATTTATCCTTGAATTGCTTCGCCAATGATATGGGCATAACAAACATTTTAAAATAAAAAATAATTTTTCTTTATCGTTTATACCTCAATTTACCTATAAATGATACTTGCAAATTATTTTTTCCACGTTTAATATTGTCGCACAATGTGGAACCAAATTTACGTATAAATTTACTTGGACTAGTCTTATTCATGTAAATATATATTAAAATTTAGGAATTTTTAGTATTTCGTGTAAAAAAATTCAACTTTTTAAAGTTCACACGACAAATTAAGGATTAATAAGTTATAAATTCAACTTCCACAGTTATTTATTATTGTCTATTATGATCTTTTGTCACAATTTGTTTAATGAGTTGATTCTTTAACTTATTAACGATGTGTATATACTTTTAAAATTTCTTCACAATACATTTTAGTCATGGCATAATGTGGATATTATTTAACTAAGTTTTTAGTCATGCCATTATATGTACTGCCTGTTGGCCAATTATTGTCCCACCGAGTCCACTGCATCCTGCCACTGGGCCAGCAGGCCCAATCGCTGCTGGTCCAGATTCAGCCAACCCGTCACCTACCTAAAACCCATTCACGTCTATTTCGAGTCAAAAGCTTGTTACTCATAGCTAACGTGGTATTTTTAAACTGAAATATCATTTTAATCTAAATTCTAATGTCACCAAATCACCCCTACCACGTAACCCAGTGTCTGTCTTACATGACCCGAATTGGAATATGGCCATGGACGATGAATATAATGCTCTTATTGAAAATAAAACATGGGAGTTGGTGCCCCGTCCGTATGGTGTCAATATTATTCGTTATATGTGGATTTTTACTCATAAAGAAAATTCTTACGGTTCTTTTTAGAGGCATAAGACCCGTCTTGTAGGTGATAGTAAAACTCAACAGGTTGGCATGGATTGTGGAGAGACATTTAGTCCGGTGGTCAAACCGGCAACCATTCACACTATGCTTAGTCTAGCTCTCTCGAAAACATGGCCCATTAATCAGTTGGATGTGAAAAATAATTTCTTACACGGTGATCTTAAGGAGACAATGTAAATGCATCAACCCTTGGGTTTTAAGGACCTCAATTATCCTCACCATGTCTGTTTGCTGAAGAAGTCTTTGCATGGGCTTAAGTAGGCTCCACGTGCTTGATATAAGAGGTTTGTTGATTATGTGTCTACAATTAGGTTTTCTCACAACATGTCTGATCATGTCGTGGTACTTCTATAGCATACGTTCTGTTATATGTGGATGATATAATTTTGATTGCCTCCTCTGATAACTTGCGCAAGTCTATCATGTCCCGTCTCAGTTCAGAATTTGCTATGAAAGACTTGGGGCCTTTGAGTTATTTTTTGGGTATATATGTAACTCATCATGCATGTGGTCTATTTTTATCACAGAAGAAAGTATGCGGCTGAGATAATTGAGAGAGCTGACATGTCATCTTGCAAGTCCTCTTCTACTCTGGTTGATACCAAACTGAAGCTGAGTGCTACTTCTAGCACACCATATGAGGATCCCACCCACTATCGTAGTCTTGCAGGGACTCTTCAGTATCTTACTTTCACGAGACCATATATTACTTATGTAGTACAACATGTATGTTTGTTTATGCATGATCCACGGATTGAGCACATACATGTGCTCAAACGCATTATACGATACATACAAGGCACACTTGATTATGGATTGCATTTATATCCATCATCCGTCTTTACTCTCGTGTCGTATACAGATGCTGATTGGGGTGGATGTCCAGATACCAGATGTTCAACATCTGGTTATCTAATGTTTCTTGGTAATAACTTGGTCTCTTGGTCGGCAAAACGCCAGGCTACTTTATCACGATTCAGTGTGGAGGCCGAATATCGAGGAGTGGCCAATGTGGTGTCTGAGTCATGTTGACTGCGAAATCTTTTATTAGAGCTTCACTTTCCTATTCAGAAAGCTACCCTGGTCTACTGTGATAATGTTAGTGCGATCTATCTCTCTGGAAATCCAGTCTAACATCAGCGCACTAAACATATCGAGATGGATATTCACTTTGTTCAAGAAAAGGTAGATTGTGGACAAGTACGTGTCTTGCATGTCCCTTCGCGATACCATATTGCTGACATCTTTACTAAGGGTCTTCCCTCGGTTTTGTTTGAAGATTTTAGGGATAGTCTCAGCGCACGACGACCGCCCACTATAACTGCGGGGGTGTGAAAGATGGTGATATACACGGTCTTGACCGTGTATATCATTGGGCCGAATTTTGTCCATATTATTACCATAGTTGTAAATTTCTTGTACAAGTGTAATTATTGTATTAGTCTTGTATTAGAAAAAACTATTAGAATTATAGTAGGAAAATATAGAGTTATTTTTCATATTTAGGAATTGTATATTTGTATATATAGACCTCTTCCTTAATGAAATAATTAAGAGATTATTCTATTTAAGTATATAAGAGTCTAATTTGAACGACAACTTATAATCCATACTATTAGATTTAGCATGATCACAAGACTGATGAAATGTCTAGAAATTAGAAATGCTCAGAGATAAGGATAGTTAATTTTGATATTTTTGTTTATCTTTTTGAATTAGGATGTGAAACCCCATTAATGACAATATATGAAACTTAATAGTGTAGATGTATGCTTTTTCATTGTAACATAAGTAAAGTTCGAATCGTTGTGGATTTAGGTGTTTGATTTATTTTGACTTAACTAACACTAATGTATCATCGATAAATTTGAAGAACATTATTGAACAGGCTCGCATTGAAGAAGTTAATTACAAACTTATAAATCATGGGTGCGTTTAAATATGTTAAAATCTGGGTCATTTTATTAAAAAGGTATAATAGGGAGGCCTACAAGATGTTCAGTTTACTGTCAAAGTGTTCGTCTTTCTTAAAACTAATAAAACATTACAAGTATGTTGATATAAATGTAGTAACTGCTTAATTAAAACATACGTTAATTTTTAAAATTTTTGTTGCCTACATAAACGCCGATGTGACTACTTTTTACGTGTTGGAGTTTGTGTGAGCGGTGTAGGGGGCTAGCCTTTCCGTCTTCTCTTCTCCTTTTTTTGTAATATTATTTAGGTTTTGCGTAGATTCATGCTCTTTTGTGTGTATTCTTATGTGTTGCTTTATTTGTTTTGATATTATGATATCTTACTGTCTTATTTTTCTTAAATTTCTGCATTGACTACGTTTTTTTGAATCGAGTGTCTATCAGAAGCAACTTCTCTGCCCCACAAAGTTAGTAGTTGCTTCACACCATTTAAGCCCAAACACATTTACAGTAGGGCCTATTCACAATGCCAAATCCATGTCACTCGAATTTCAACCATCCACGTCATCTCCCGGGAATCTACTGAGTACAGGATTAATCCTACGTGTCATCCCACCATTGCAAAACCATCCCTAACCGTTAAATTTCCAGCCACCCATTATTTATTTCTTCCCCAAATTATTTCCAGAATTAAAAAAAAAAACAGAGCAACAATCCCAAAAACCCTAGAAAAAACTTCAATTCAGTTGAAATTAAATCAGAAAAAAATGAGGAATTTCAAGCCACCGGAAACTAAAACAACGCCGTCGTCCACGGCGGAGAAAGCATTCTCGTTGATATCTAAGGGATGGGAAGAGGTACTGTTTGGAAAACAATAATTCAAAGTCCTAAGAAATTAAAATTGATTAGGATTTGGTATCTTAATTCACAATTTATACTCACTCCGTCTCAATTTATGTAATACTTTTAACTAAACTTTGAAGCTGAATTAAATTAAATTAACTTGATATTTTATGATTATGTTTTATATATTTGAAAATTACATGCAACTTTTTTCATATCAACTGATGAAAAAATATAGCGTTTAAATCTTGAGAAGTGAAAAATGGAGGGAGTAGTCAAATTGATATAAGAATAGGTTTTGCTGTTTTTGTTTTTAGTCAGAGTAGTTTCGGTACTATTTTCGTATTGAGGAGAATTGCAAAGCACATTCAAAGATTTAATGAGTTATGATCCTTCAGGTACGTTCTTCTGCAGACGCGGATCTACAACTCATCAGAAACCGAGCGAACTCGTTCAAAAACTTAGCGGACAAGGAACTCGAGAATTTCCTAAATTCAGCTTCAAAATCACCCTTCATTGTCCCAACAATTACGGCTACTGCCACTACCACGGCTGCTCCGGCGGAGATAGACTTCGTTAAGAAGCTCAGGCCGAAATTGTCGGAGATACGTAGGGCTTATTCATCGCCGGACTTTAAGTGGGCCCCGAGAGGGAAGCTTAAACTTGACCTGTCGGGTATTAAGAATGCGGTTGTCGCGGAAGGGGTAGAGGAGGAGGAGGACGCGATATTTGGGAAGTGGAGAAGAGAGAGGTTTAAGGATGAAGGGCAATTTGGGGAATTGAATTGGGAGCCAATTAAGGCTTTTAAGGATCGGCTTAAGGAGCTAGAGGTAGAGCTAAAGAGCCCGAGTTCGTCGCCGGTGGAGATTTTCAAAGGGATTAAGAACAGTGAATTTGTCGAAAAAGTAAAATTGAGCTTGGTAAGTCGATTTTTTCTCATTATTTTCATATTGCATTGTTACACATAATAGTAGTTTCGATCATAGGCGTAGTAGAATTTTGAGTTTATGAGTTCTCGGTTATAGCAAAGGCAGTTTATTATTAGGTTTTGAATAAATTATTTATATATATTAAATGAGTCAAACTACTAGGTTCTGCCGAACCCGTATATATAGAATGGTAGCTCCGCTCCTGGTTATTAATTAATAGACTAATATTCAGTTTGATATACTCTAAAGAATTTGTCGAGTAAGTAAAATCGAGCTTGGTAAGTATGCTTTTTCTCGTTATTATCATATTTGCATCGTTAGACATAGTAGTTTTTCAGTCAGAGGCAGAGTTGGATTATAGAAAAGGTAGCTTACTATGTTGTAATCCGATACTCAAACAAGCAGAAAAAGAGTAAAATAAGCTAAGGAAAACTATATTGATAATAACTTCATCGATACTCTGCACTCATGCTCAACTGAGCTACATATAACCCTCTTCAGCTAAGAAGAGGGACTGACTTGCAAAACAAGAAAATACAATATAAGGTACTTGTGGGGTCAAAACGTAATATAACTAAATGAGTAATTAACTTAACAACTAAAGGAATGTACTACTTCGCAAGCTTCGAGTACAACTCCCTTCACTGCTCTTTATTCCAATTACTCTGGGTCACATCAGTACTCCCTCCTCAAAATATTCCTTGTTCTCAAGGAATAAATGTAGGAAATCTCACCTTCAAAGCATTGGCATCCTCCCAAGTTGCATGAGCTTCTGAGAGCTGATCCTACTGAACTAAGAACTGAACTGCTGCCTTATTTCCTTTTTGAACCATCCTCCTCTCTAAGACTTTAACAGGACAAGGGCAGTAAGGATTGGCTAAATCCAAAACTGGAGGGTGATTGATTATAGTTGGAACTTCATAACAGAGTATGAGAAGGGATACATGGAATGTAGGATGAAGAAGCAAGTGAGGTGGAAGTGCTAATTTGTAAGCTACAGGACCAACTTGTCCAAAATTTGGTAGGGACCATAATACTTAGAAGAGAGTTTGGAAAAGTATTTATTGGATAGTGTCAGCTATCTATAAGGTTAAATCTTCAAGTATACCTAGTCTCCAACTGAAAATTGTCTCTGTCCTCTTGTGATTAGCCTGGTCTTCCATTCTCTGTTGAGACCTCTCCAAATGAAACTTCAACAACTGCATTTTAAGCTCCCTTGCCAACAAGCTTCTGTCAACTTCAGGTAATTCAGAATCTCCTTGCAAGTAAGACAAATGTAATGGTGGAGGTTGACCATACAATGCCTCATATGGAGTAGTTTGTATTGAAGTGTGAAAGGTGATATTGTACCACCATTCAGAAAAAGGCAAGTAGTCAGCCTAGTCAGTAGCAGAATCTAAACAGTAGCACCTTAAGTATGTTTCCAAGCACCTGTTAATCACCTCAGTTTGACCATCAGACTGAGGGTGATATGCATTGGAAGTGCTCAAGGTGACACCCTTGAATAGCAAACAGTTCTTGCCATAGTTTACTTGTGAACACAGGGTCTCTGTCACTTACAATATCCACTGGCATACCATGCAACTTAAAAATGTGCACCATGAACATTTTAGCAACATCCATGGCAGAATAAGGATGAGATAAAGCAATGAAGTGTGCATATTTTGTAAGCCTGTCTACCACCACCCATATAACCTCTTTGCCCTTGGATTTAGGTAAGCCTTCTATGAAATCCATGCTTATATTACTCCAAGCCACTGAAGGAATGGGGAGTGGTTGGAGAAGACCAGGGTAAGCAGAGTGATCATATTTACTTCTTTGACAAACATCACACCTCTTGATAAATTCTTCCACATCTTTCTTCATTCCTTTCCAATAAAAGAGAGGAGATTTTCCTGGAAGAATGATCAATACCAGAATGACCCCAGTTACTGAGCTATGCCAAATCTGAAGAATTTCTTTTCTCAACTGCACATCAGAGCCAATCACCAATTTACCATTCTTCCTCAACTGTTGGTTCACAAATGAGAATCCCTCCACCTCTTCTTGCAATGTTGTCAGCTTGTGGACCAGTTCCTTAAGTACAGGATCAGATTTCCAACTCTCTACTATGGCTTGAAATAGCCCATCTCTGACAGTAGAAAGTGTAATGGCAGCGAATTCCACTGCAGGCATCCTTGAGAGAGCATCTGCAGCTTTGTTCTCTTTCCCTTTCTTATACTCAATTTCAAAGTCAAATTGCATCAACTTTGTGATCCACTTGAGCTGAGAGCCAGTATGTAGCTTTTGTTCTAGCAGAAATTTGAGAGCCTTTTGGTCTGTCTTTACCACAAAATGCCTTCCAATCAAATATTGTCCCCATCTAGTGATAGCCATTACCAAGGCTAATAGTTCCTTATCATATACATACATAGCTTGGTGTTTCTTAGACAATCCTTTGCTTAAGTAAGCAATTGGTTTACCTTCCTGCATGATAACTGCACCAATGCCTATATCACAGGCATCAGTTTCCACCGCAAAGGTGATATTAAAGTTAGGCAAGGCAAGCGCAGGTGCACTGGTCAAAGGTAGTTTCAATCTCTGAAATGCCTCTTCAGCCTTGTCACCCCATTTAAACCCCCATATCTTCAGCAAATCAGTGATTTGGCATAATTCCTGATAAACCTCCTAATACCCAGTAAGACCTAAGAAACCTCTCAGTTGCTTGAGAGTAACTGGTACGGGCCATTGCTGAACAACCTTTATCTTTCTAGGATCAGTACACTCTTAATGCAGATATAAAATACCCCAGATACTCCACACAAGATACATCAAATTGACACTTAGATCTTTTTGCAACTAAGTGATGTTTAGTTAACAACTGAAATACAATTCTCAAATGTTCTACATGATCCTCTAGTGACTTACTGAAGATAAGTATATCATCAAAGAAAACTAGAACAAACTTTCTCAATTGCTCTCTAAATACATGATTCATTAAACTTTGAAAACTAGAAGGTGCATTAGTGAGACCAAAAGGCATTACCAGGCATTCATAATGCCCAGAATGTGTCCTGAAGGCAGTTTTGTGAACATCTTCAGGTGCCATCTTGATCTGATGGTATCCTGCTCTCAAATCAATTTTAGAGTAAATCTGAGAACCTCCAAGCTCATCTAGCAGTTCTTCAATGATAGTGATGGGGTATTTGTCTTTGATGGTGATCTTATTCAAAGCTCTATAATCCACACACAACCTTCAATTACCATCTTTCTTCCCTACTAACACCACAGGGGAGGCAAAGGGGCTGCAACTATGTTGAATCAACGCTTGCTCCATTAATTCCTTCACCATGCTTTCAATTACATCTTTTTGGACTGGAGAGTATCTATAGGGTCAGTATTCACTGGATTGGCTCCTTCTTTCAAGGGAATGTGGTGATCAAATTGATTTCTAGAGGGGGGCAATTCTGTTGGTTCCTGAAAAACAACAAAATCATGCAAAACTGTTTGTATAGCAAGTGGTTCAGGTTCTTGCTGTATATCTGCCTGTTTTCCTGTATGCACTTCCTCTTTAGGGGTTACCTTGATCATGAATAGTTGAATTGATTCATCAGGGGATTTCTGCACAGGGGAAGAATCAACCAAAGACATCTTGGGAGTTATGCCCTTAAGAGAGAACAGTTTTCCATCATAGTTAAACTTCATGGTCAGCTGCTTGAAGTTGAACATGATATCTCCTAAATCACTGAGCCATTTCACTCCCAACACTATATCACAGTTTCCTAGTGGCAATAGGAGAAAGTCAGCCTTAAAAACTGAGTTGTGCAGTAGCCATTCCACCCCCTACACATTCCTGAGATAGGAATGGATTTCCCATCAGCCAAGTTAGCATCCTGATGAGCAGAATTTTCAACTTTCCATCCCAGTTTAGCAACTAGACCACTGTCTAAGAAGTTGTGAGTTGATCCAGTGCTAGTTCTCCTCTGACAATACCCTAGAAGTCTTAGTGTTCTATACCCTTTGGTTCCTTGAAGAGCATAAGTTGAAATTTCACAAGTCTCAGCAAGCTCATTGCCTTCAAATAACTCCTCCTCCACCTCTTCTACTACTTCTTCTTCCTCCAGTTCCAACAGATAGAGCTGTGCTTTAGCCTTACACACATGCCCAGGTTGGAACAATTCATCACATAGGAATCATAGATCCTTGGCTCTCTTATCAGCCAATTCAGCAGGTGTGAGTCTCCTCCTCTTAAACCTGTTATTGGAAGGCTGAGCAGTACCCCTAATAAGTAGATTGGTTAGCTGGGAACCTGTTTCTACTCTGAGTGGTCTGTGATAAGGTGCTCTTCATAGCTTTGGTCTATTTCAAGAAGTTTGACTCTTGTATCCTAGCTAGATGGTAAGCTTGGGGAAGAGAATATGGTTTAAAATCCTAATAGCATCACCCAACTCAGGCTTCAAATTTTCCAAGAAAATACTAAAAGCATAGCTAGGATCTAGATTCAACCTAGTCATAGCTCTATCAAATGCTTCTTGAAATTCCACTACCCCACCAGTTTGTTTTAACTTGACCACTTCACTCACGGGATCATCGAACTTAGTACCAAACCTATCAGTTAAGGCCCAAACATACCCTTCCCAACTAGAGTGTGGCAATTGAGCCTGCATTCTGCTCCTCATGTAAGCCCTATGCCACGGCAGGGCTAGATCATCTAAATGCATAGAAGCAACTTTCACCTTTAGATGGTGTGGAATTTCATCCATAGAGAAATATTGTTCAACCTGGTACCACCAGTCTTGGAACCCAGTACCATTAAACCTAGGAAATGTGACCTTGTATTGCCTTTTAAGGGATGGGGTTTGATGATTATAATGGGTAGGTGTGTTATACATCTGAGGGTAAGGAGGGTATGGTGAAAAAACAGCATTAGGATTTGGGGTTAGATTCCTATTAGGCACCACAGCTTGTGGAAACCCATGACTCATGAAATTAGGGGTTTGAGGCTGGTTATTGGGGTTCTGGTCAGGGTTATTTAAGGAGCAAGGTATTTGGCCGATGGGTATGGAAGTTGGAGCAAAACTATAGGTGGGAGATGCTTGTGTTAATGGTGTAGACAGAGAATTGAATGGTAAATTAGACTGGGTAGGCGCATTGGAATTTTGTGGCATATAAATTGGTGAGCTAGATGGTTGTGTTCCACTCGTCCTATTAATCTTATCACTAGAACTCGAGTGTAATTGGATCTGATTACCCATACTTACAAAATCAAAAGGACCATAAGTTGGGACATACAGGTCATCTTTGTCGAATTCCTTCTCCTTTCTTCTGAATGTTGCTTGATTAGCTGTAATTGTTTCCTTCAGCTCCCTGAATGCCTTTTCATTGTTAGATTCCGGCTGATTCTGCCTCACATTGCAGTTTGCTACTTCAATTGCCATGCGATCAAGGCGATTCAGCACCTCCTTGATTTCTCCTGCCAATGTAATTCCCACAGAGCAAGAAATTGCTCTGATACCACTGTTGTAATCCGATACTCAAACAAGCAGAAATAGAGTAAAATAAGCTAAGGAAAACTATATTGATAATAACTTCATCGATACTCCGCACTCATGCTCAAGAGCTACATATAACCCTCTTCAGCTAAGAAGAGGGACTGACTTGCAAAATAAGAAAATACAATATAAGGTTTTTGTGGGGTCAAAACGTAATATAACTAAATGCGTAACCAACTTAACAACTAAAGGAATGTACTACTTCGAAAGCTTTGAGTACAACTCCCTTCACTGCTCTTTATTCCAATTACTCCGGGTCACATCATACTAGATACAACAACAACATACCCAGTGTAATTCCACAAGTGGGGTCTGGGGAGGGTAAGATGTACACAAACCTTATCTCTACCTTTATAGGATAGAGAGGCTGTATCCAGGTAGCTTACTAGGCTCTGGATAAATAATTTATACATATTAAATGGATTTTTTTGAAGGAATTAAGAACAGTGAATTTGTCGAGAAAGTAAAATCGAGCTTGGTACGTCAGTTTTTGGCCATTATTATCATCTCTGATTGTTACACATTGTAGTAGTTTAGGTTATTAATTTATCGACTAATATTCAGTTTAATATACTCCTAAGAATCATTTATGTTTTGTGTTTTTAGGGAGTGATTCGAGTGTGCTAGCTTTTGGTTGAAAAATCCAGTTTTGTTAAAAAAAAACTTCAATAATTGCAACTCTTTTTATTAGAGCTTTTTCTGTAGAGTGTACTTGCTTTTTGCAAACTTTCAAGAAAAGCTCTTTTTTTAACTGTAGAATTTATTTCCCCCAGTTTCTGCAAAAAAACTAAAAGTTGCCTTTTTTCTTTTGCAAAACCTGCCCAAGCAAAAGGAGTTTACAAAACCTGATTTTTTTTCTTTTCGAAACTCGAGTTTTGAACTTTTTCAGCCAAACACAAATTTCAGTTTCAGTTGTTAATGTTATGCTAATTTATTAGGAAGCAAAATTGTACCAAAAAGGCTAACTAGTTACCGCCTTACCGACCGTTTGCTTCACGGACTCGCTATGCAGGAACAATAGCACAAAGATTAAAGTAGCTGTACCAAAATAACAAAGATTATTGTGTGAATTGTGATGAACAATGGTATATGGATTTTTATGCAGTCAATAATTTTCCAGGAATTGTTATGCATAGATTGTGGTATAAAAGTCAAGATTTAGTTTTATCCTCATATTGTCATTCCAAACTCAATCCCATGCAAATTGAAAAATGAAGTTATGTCAATATTAGTTTAACACTAGAACCAAAGTTCTACCAATAGTGTAGAATTTTATACCGATAGTTTTATATGGAAATTCGAACATTGTGTTAAAATTGATCCGACTTGTTTCTTATCATGGCTTTTCTTATTGTTCGCATTATAAATTGATCTGATTTCACATGATTAATCTGCAGTTTTTGTGTTTGTCTTATGATTTTCCAGAAATCAATCTGCAAGGAACCAGAAGAGACGAAGGTTGGTGTCTTACTTTTCATTTCATGAAGTTGTAATTGCAAGGTTTGGATGTGTTTAAACTTTTCAACATCTATATCCTGCAAATAATGCTTTGCTTAGTCGGTTAAGGAAAGGAAGGGAAGTAAGGAATGGAAGACTTAAGGAAAGCATTTCCGCTGTATTGTTTGGTTTATAATAACAACAGAATGATGGAAATTTGAGACGAAAAATCAGAGAGGGGAAGTGATTTTTCTTTCATGTTCTCCTATATTTCCTACTAATCCCAAAAGAGAGGAAAATCTCTCTCAACTTAATAAATCGATCATTATTTCCTTTTATTGTATATTAGGGTAGGTAGTTCGTACACAAATTGGACTAGCAACTACATGTCAACTGGAGCTGTCTTTGGATTTACATCTTTTTTTATAAGTGGACGTAATAATGTTTAACTAGGAAGCGACTGAGGTTTAAGCTATTGGTAAACTTAAAAAAAAGTGAAGTTCATCTCCAAAAGACTAAAATTTAGTCAGACTAAAGACCTTTCTGTTTCTTTTACATGCTCTTTGTCTGTGCAGGGAGTTCCGCCACTGGATGTGCCAGAGTTGTTAGCATATTTGGTTAGACAGTCAAGCCCATTTTTGGATCAAATTGGCATAAGAAGAGGTAATAGTCTGTCAAATGTATGTGGCCTTCGTAAACTTGTTGGTTTGATCTGAGTTTGTGTTTCTCTGGTTTTTCTACTTGCAATATTCTCTCATTACATTTGATCTCTAACATTGCTACTATCATATTAATTTATGATAACCTGCTAGATTCATCCCAATCTGGTTTTTGATCTGCTGAACTAGAAATGCTTCACTAGAACAAAATGTAAATATTGGAGGTCTCTGTGATCTAGATGCTATTGATGATTCTGGTTTGAGATCCCATGTGCTTCCATTTTCTGTAATTTGCTTCGTTTTATTAATTTCTGATTTAATTGGACCATGTTCATTTTGTTGAATGTCTTTAGCCACTAAAATTGGTTTGATACTTTTTGACCACTCTATATGTTTCGACTACTAAAAGCTTGCTATTTCCTCTGGGTCTTTGATTTCACTTTAGATATCTCCGATAAGATCGTAGAGAGTTTATGCAGCAAACGGCGGAACAAACTTCTATTACGTGCTTTACCTGAAGGAGATTCTTCCCTGATTGAAGGTGATAATATGAATGATGAACTAGATTTACGAATTGCCAGTGTACTACAGAGTACTGGCCATCATTATGAAGGTGGGTTTTGGAGTGATTCTACAAGGCAGAACGTATCAAATGGTAAAAGACATGTAGCCATAGTCACAACTGCTAGCCTTCCTTGGATGACGGGAACAGCTGTAAATCCTCTCTTCCGAGCGGCTTATTTGGCCAAATCTGAAAAACAGAATGTTACACTGTTGGTTCCATGGCTATGTGAATCTGACCAAGAACTAGTTTATCCAAACAATCTTACATTTAGTTCCCCAGAAGAGCAGGAGCTCTATATACGGAATTGGCTTGAGGAAAGAGTCGGTTTCAAGACTGATTTCAAGATCTCATTTTATCCTGGAAAGGTATTCCTTGAGAACTAATTGCATATTATTCAGTAAAACAAAAAGATGCTACCAAATTGCTATGAATGATTATTTGACACTTCGTTTTCCTCTCCAGTTCTCCAAGGAAAGGCGAAGTATAATACCAGCTGGAGATACTTCTCAGTTTATCCCATCAAGGGATGCTGATATTGCAATCTTAGAGGAGCCAGAACATCTAAATTGGTACCACCATGGCAAACGTTGGACTGATAAGTTTAACCATGTTGTTGGTATTGTCCACACAAATTATTTGGAGTATATCAAGAGAGAGAAGAATGGGGCTCTTCAAGCTTTCCTTGTGAAACACGTAAATAATTGGGTCACTAGAGCATATTGTGACAAGGTAATATTTTTACCAAAAGATGCGTTAGTACTTCGAAGTGTTTATCATGTCTAATTATTTTATCCTGGTTCTGATGGAAATGCTAATTTTCTTGTTTAGGTGCTTCGCCTTTCTGCTGCTACACAGGATTTACCCAGGTCTGTGGTCTGTAATGTTCATGGTGTAAACCCGAAGTTTCTGAAAATTGGAGAAAAAGTGGCTGCGGAAAGACAGAGCGGTGAGCAAGTTTTCTCTAAAGGTGCATACTTCTTGGGAAAAATGGTTTGGGCGAAGGGTTACAGGGAGTTAATAGACCTGTTAGCAAAGCACAAAAGTGACCTCGATGATTTTAATGTGGATGTTTTTGGAAACGGGGAAGATGCTCATGAAGTGCAGACAACAGCTAGGGTGTTAAATTTGAATGTCAACTTCATGAAAGGCAGAGACCATGCAGATGATTCTCTTCATAGGTATGAATCCTTTAATAGAACCCTTTTTTCTTGCGAAAATGCTGTTATATGTAATATTATAAAGCTGCTTTAAAACTTCGTAAGTTTAGATAGAACACAGGGTGCTCTACCTAATACTTTTACAGATTATGAGAATGGAATACACATTCATGTTTTCCTTTTCGCCCATTTTTCCCATTGTTGTTTTTCGAATAAATGCAATAGACGCGCATGCACAAATCATTTTTTTGGGATCTGTTCATTTTATTTTTGGTTCTTTACTGGATTTTAAAGGCGATTGTTTTTTCTGCATTTTGTTTAGTACACTGTCAGTCACTCGCCTAAAAATGTACTTCCATCTCGTACTTCGTGGTTCACCTTTCCTGACAGATTATGTTTTGCTTGCAGTTATAAGGTTTTCATAAATCCTAGTATCAGTGATGTACTCTGTACAGCCACAGCTGAGGCACTCGCTATGGGGAAATTTGTAGTTTGTGCAGATCACCCATCTAATGAGTTCTTCCGGGCATTTCCCAACTGCTTGACCTATTCGACATCTGCTGACTTTGTAGCTAAAGTTAAAGAGGCAATGTCCAGTGAGCCTCAGCCTCTCACCCCCGAGGAACAATATAAGCTTTCCTGGGAAGCTGCAACGCAGAGATTCATGGAATATTCTGACCTCGATAAGGTTTTGACTAGTGAAACACGCAGGGATGGGAAAAACAAGAAGGGCATGGGAAAATCAGTTTCCATGCCAAACCTCGGAGGGACGGTTGATGGCGTTCTGGCATTTGCCCATTATTGCCTCACAGGAAATGAGTTCTTGAGGTTGTGTACGGGTGCAACACCGGGAACACGGGATTATGACAAGCAGCATTGCAAAGATCTCCATCTTTTACCTCCCCAGGTAGAAAACCCGATTTATGGTTGGTAGATGTATATCTTCTTTACCTGTATATCATTGTTAGTATTAGTATGTGCCATAGGTGTGATGTAACCTGGATACTTGTAAGTCCTTACCCGGTGTCAGTGGCGGAACAGGATTTTCACATAAAAAGTAATTTTGATTAGTGTATTTTTCCGGCAAAAGGAGTTCAAATGAACTCCCTTGCGTCCCCTAGCTCCATCCGTCCCTGGTATCCTAGGCTTCATTTTGATGACTGATGCAGTTAAACCTGCAAGAAAAGTACATAGGATGTGTGAAATTTGTAAAACTATGATTTATCTTCTTTTCTATCTAATGTGCCTAATATTTTTTTCATGTTAATAATGAATCTTTGTAAGTTAAATATATGAAATTAACGCAGAGAGGAATATACAAGTACAACAACAACAACGTACCAAGTATCATCTCTTATCATCCCACCAGAGAGGAATATACAAGTATCTTAATCACGAACTCGTCCAAATATGGATTGAGCACCCTATTCACATGTCCAGCGAATACATTCGTCAACCCAAATAACATTACGAGAAACTCATAGCGAATATCTTCATCCCTATAATACAACTGGTTGTACCAAGATTGCAAATCAATCTTCGAGAACCCCTTGACTCCCTGGTGCTTATTAAATAAGTCGTTAATTAATGCTGGTCAAATACTTATCATGAATTGTTTACCTTATTCAGATTAAAATTGTAGATGTCTTAGTGCAAATGACGATTGCTCCAATTTAACTGTTTAAAACCTAGATAAAAATGAAATTAACATTAATACATGCTAAAAATCAATAAGGTTAGTTTGGCTTTGTAGAACACACAAGTTGCCATAGGAGGCCAAAATATTAAAAGTACTAGTAGAAAGTGTCCTGATAATAATAGTAATACATTATCTACTCTAATAGCCAAATAAAACGAAAGAGAGTGGAGATTCTAGAAAAGAAAAATCACTGAGATTGGCTTGCTTATTCCTTCCCTGTCGCTTAATTTTATTGAAGAATGAGACGATCATGAAAGTCTTAAACTTCGTAGTACAAATGACATTTGCTACATTTTTACTATGTGAAGCTTAATCAAAAGGAGATTAATATTAATGCATAGTAAGAGTCAAACAAGTAGAGCAGACAAATTGCCATAGGAGGCTAAATACTAGCAGAAATTGTCATGATAATAGTAATACCTTATCTAGTCTAAAGCCGAATAAATCAAAAGAAGAGGAAGATTTTCTTTTTTGCTTAAGAAAGATGAGGAAGATTCTAGAAAAAAGAAGTCATTAAGCTTGGCTTGATCAATCCCTAGCTTCCTTGACTAATGTATAGGCTTGTGACCACTTAATTTTATTGAAGAAGAGTGAGACAATCACAAAAGTCATAGACTTGGTAGTATAATTGACATTTAACTTGATAGGAGATTAACATTAATACATACTAATATCAACAAGGGTAGTTTCGCTTTGTAGAGCACACAAGTTGCCATAGGAGGCCGAAATATTATAAGTGCTCAGGGACGAAGCCAGTCAATTTTTTCCGAGGGGGCTAGTACTATATTATAATTTTTTTAAAAAGTAGGTAATAATTTAAATTCTAAATAACATAAATACAAATTGTTCAAGAATAATGAAAATATAATCACAATTTTTCTCGGCGAGATTTAATAGTCTGAAACCATTGCATAATGGCTTCGTTACTAATCTCATACAAAATTTCGTTCTCAATATAAGGTACTAATAAATCATTAAGCCAATCGTCCGATACTCGATTTCGCAGTCGATCTTTGATGATGCTTATAGCAGAAAAGGCTCTCGCTACACTTGCAGTAGCAAATGACAAAGTTAAT
Source organism: Anisodus acutangulus (assembly GCA_029783415.1). NCBI lineage: Eukaryota > Viridiplantae > Streptophyta > Magnoliopsida > Solanales > Solanaceae > Anisodus > Anisodus acutangulus. The sequence goes on along the minus strand of CM056492.1, from coordinate 2,067,178 downwards.
GCTAGGGTAAGAAGCGTGTAAACCAAATGATAGATTCCATGTCTTTTTGTTTCCACTATCTTCTTTGCAAGATCTCCAATGCCAACAATTTCTGAAAGCTCAATGCTACTACGCATATCAATAATATAATTCTCAAGTTGATTATCAAGTAACTCTAGATCATGTGAAGAAAACTCCCGAGGATACAATCGAGCAAACTTGACGAGACTTTCCTTGTTGAAAGCAAATAATGAATTGCTAGGATTAAGGCACCCAACCAAAAGAAGCAATTCAACATTTGTCACAGAAAATAGGCTATTTAACTCCATACGTTGTTTGTCCAAAACACCATAAAAGCAGTCGATGCGAAAATAAGTATCGTTAGTCTTTTCTTCAGTTCACAGAGAGTAATCATTCGACAATCTCCATGAGTAAAGCTGTAGTTGTATTTGAAACATGTTTTATACCAAGAAAACGTTCAATTATTCGTCCCTCATTGTTCACATATCTTAAACAAATTGTCATTTGCTCCTTCATTGATGCATCACGTGACTCATCAACCAAGATTGTAAAGTAGTTTCAGCAGCAAAAGCTTTACAAATATCTTTCTGAATATCAGATGAAACTAATTGTGAAGTTAGAGGAGCATTTGAAATGAGGCATTCTTTATTTGCTCATTATTATCAGCAAGCAAATGAAAAACTTCAACATACATTGACCTATAAACGAACGTCACGAGGCACAATACTTTTTTACTGTTACAAGTAATCTATACAAGTACGTCACCCCCTTAAATGTACGTTACGAGGCGCAATATCCTTGTACTGTAACTAGTAATTCGTATAAATATGTTGTCCCATTATTTAATGACACATGCCGACGAAAATTAAAGTAGGATTTGAAGAAAGAGTTTATATATCAGTAATCTATACAAATACGTCACCCCCTTAAATGTAATGCTACGAGGTATAATATCCTTGTACTGTAACTAGTAATTCGTATAAATATGTTGTCCCATTATTTAATGACACATGCCGACGAAAATTAAAGTAGGATTTGAAGAAAGAGTTTATATATCAGTAATCTATACAAGTACGTCACCCCCTTAAATGTACGTTACGAGGCGCAATATCCTTGTACTGTAACTAGTAATCCGTATAAATATGTTGTCCCATTATTTAATGACACATGCCGACGAAAATTAAAGTAGGATTTGAAGAAAGAGTTTATATATCAGTAATCTATACAAGTACGTCACCCCCTTAAATGTATGTTACGAGGCGCAATATCCTCGTAACTATAACTAGTAATCCGTATAAATACGTTGTCCCATTAAATAGATGACACATGCCGACGAAAATTAAAGTAGGATTTAAAGAAAGAGTGTTATATATATATATATATATATATATATACCTGAGATATAGAGTTTAAGTGTCCATTAAGAACTAGAAGATGGTAAGCACATTTTCTAACAGGGCCACCAATCTTCAAGTACCATGGATAATGAAGCTTGAAAAGTCCTTGAGGTGGCTCCCACCATGCTAAGTTCGCCTGAAAAATATTTTTTACATAATTAGTACTTAAATGAACCATTAATTAGGAAGGAATTTAAATTATATATATTAATACAAAAATAATTAGTGTAATTTAACATGTTATATTATGTTACTTACTATCTATTAAGTTATCAATTAATAATATTTAAATAGAATATCAATAATTAATTTTTAAATAACCTGATTGTATGATTTTTTACATCGTAAGTACACAACAATTTAAATTCATGATGATGTGGCTCTCATATAAGCAAAAGTAGTTAAGAAAGGGGTTAAAATAAGGCAAGAAATTGTCTTGCTTTTTTTTTTTTTGCTTACTACCACCTTAATGCTCCTCATAACAAGACAAATATAAACAAAAATTAATATAAATGTATTTATATCGTTAAGTTACTTTATCTGTTATATGTGAAGAAAATGGATCTTGGACCTAACTCAACCCCAAAAGCTAACTTGTAGGGTGAGGATTGTCCAAGTCCATATAAGGAGTCCATGTTCTCATTTCATATCCGATGTGGGACTCTTAACACTCCCCGCACGCCCAAACCTTGTTAACTGGAGCGTGGATAATATAATTTGGGGGATCAACATTGGTGAACAAAGAATTGGAATGACCTTGACTCTGATACCATGTAAAGAATAGATTTTGGGGCTAACTCAACCCAAAAATTCGAAGGGATAAGGTTCGACCGTCGCCGATATTGAGTATTCCAAGGAGGGCGGCGGAAGAGGGTATAATTTGGAGAAGGAAAAGTTTGCCCTAGACCGCTGATACTATGAAAGAGAATAATCCATTCAAATTTTCTTTCTGAATCCCTAATTCTCCTCTTGTTCTTTCATCATGTCTACCATAAATAATACTTTTCATCCTGCCTTGCTTGCAGTCTCCAATATCAAGAACAACATCCCTATTGTTCTTGAGATGGAAAACGTCCAATACGCGACGTGGTCATAACTATTTAAAATTCACGCATAGTCTAATCGAGTCCTTCATCACACCGTCACACCGAAAAATGCAAGGAGAAGGTGCCTACCACCGATGATGAAATAGAGTTGTGGGCAACTCTTGATGCTACGGTGCTCCAATGGATTTATTCCACCACCACCACCACCGCGGTTTTTGCCACCAGTTTTCCGATTTTAGCCCTTTTTGCCGTCACTATTGTTAATGTTTTGGCTAGAATTTTCCGGAAGGAGTGAGGGTCATCGGTGTCGCATGATGTGGCCACCATCATGGCGGAATTGGCTCCGGTTGTCGCCTTTTTAGCCAACCCGGCTAAGCATGAAACTTAGTAGAACGGCGGGAGAGGATTGCTTTGACGAAGAAGAGTTCAAATGCAATTATAAGCCTCGGAGAGGCCTGCAACCATATGAAGAACAAGACGATCATTAGTGACTGCGCGCCAACGTTCTTGAGTTGATGCGACAACTCCTTGAGCCTTTGACAATAGGGTTGAGGCATTAAGAAAATCCTCCATGTTTATGTGGGAGAATTCCACTATCTCTACGGACCTCTTACAGACTATTATCGAATCCGACTCCACGGCAATGGAAGCTTGGAATAGGTTGCATGATATATTCCAGGATAACAAAAATATGTAAAGAATGGATCTTGGGCCTAACTCAACCTCCAAAGCTAGTTTGTAGGGTGAAAATTGTCCATGTCCATATAAAGAGTCTATGTTCTCATTTCATATCTGATGTGACTCTTAACAATATCAAGTAACTTATTTTATTTTTAAATTACAAGTTTTATATTTTAAAAGGACTCACCAAAGATTCCTCAGTGGCCTTAGAACCAAGAACACTTAAAAAGGCTTCAAGAGATCCCTTTTTATTGCTTTGTGTACCTTATCATCCTCAATTTCAGAAATGTGAAAATATTCACTTCCAAAACCTGCGAAAAAAAATAATAATCAATCTGTTGAAGTAATATAAGGTTAAATACTACTCCCTTCATTTTAATTTATATAAATCTATTTGATTTGGCTCTTAAATAATTCATTCTATTCATAATAAGTGATCTTTTAGATTTTGACACACCTAGCAAGAAAATTATTTAATAACATAAAATCATCCTAATCTACTCGAAGGAAAATATAGAGAAGTATCAAAAGACTTCTTAGAAATTTGGTCAAATCCTTTATTAAACACGAATAAATTTAAGTTAGGAAAACATATATTAAGACCTTCACGGCTCTTAAAAAATCACTTATTGTGGATGAAAAGGAGATGCCGTAGTAGTATTTATTTGATTATAAGAACTTTTTAATCAAAATAAAATCATAATTAAAATTAAATTATTTTTAAATTAATAATAAATTGAAAAAAGAATCATTCTTTGGGAACTACGCTCTCTATTAATAGCACAGAATTAAAAAGAAAAATAAGTCACATAAACTGATACGGACCTTCAAAGAAGCTTGCTAGCTTTTCAAGATTTGTACTAACAAGCTTATGAAGATCATCCCCAGTCCACACCGGACGAATAAGCATGGAGATGACCATGACGGTGGAGACGCCGATAAGAATGGTGGATATTCGCCGATGAGCCAACTTAAAAATTTCATCCGTCCGGTAACTGGAGACGGCAACCAAGCTGAAGGTCAATACAAATATCATGGTTCCATAGTCATACATCCTCTTAATATTGGGATAAAATCTTGTAAATGTACCTAAAGCACCTGCATACATATCATTAGAAATAGGGTTAAACTTGTACTCCTTAATCCATTTCAGTTTATGTGATCCTATTTTTCCATTTTTAGTCCTTCCAATGAAAAAGACATCTTACTCTTCTCGTTTTACTTCTAATGAGAAATTTTTATCGCCACGCAAAATGTTATGGCATGTTTAAGAGGTAAAATTTATAAATAGCCACTTTTCACCCCCTTCATGCCATTGTCTTAGAGTTTTACTTGTGAAATTTGAAACTCCATGTCAATAACTAATTTTCAAAGACAAGCCAAAAAGTGGGCAGTCAGAATTATTTCAACCATATTTAAGATAACAAGTTTTTAAAGTCATATAACTGCACAAATGTTATGGTTTGGTTGGTAGGATCATAAATTTCAAAATTTTTAATTTCTTTCATAAACTTCTTGTTGATAAGTCAAATTAAATTTAGAAAAAGAAGAAGTGGAGTCTTTAATCTAAGTACAAGTTAATTAATTACTGTAAAAATTATGTAAAACGTTTTTTTTAATGATTTTGTCTATGAGAAAAAGTAGAGTTCATTCGGTTTCACATTTTTGTACTGTTAATATGCTTGAAATTTTCGTACATACAATGAAGACCAAAACCGCAAGAACTATAGGATCTGGCTTTTCTTCCCCAATCAATTCAGCTAAATATTTATCTCCAAGACCAAATGCACCAGCTAGTGCTGTACCAAATCCTCTATTTATGCTCTTTGATATGGTTGCACCTGAATACATAAATAAAAAAACATCAAAAAACTAGATGCAAAACTCACCACTGATCTGTCATTAAATAATCTATACATAACAGAATTTTTCAATAATCCGTCGTTAGATAGGAATAGCAACTGATTTTTTCCGCTTAGTCACAAATGTCGTCCGTAGCTGCTTCCTATTTTTCTTGTAGTGGAGCAACAAAAAATTGAAATTAGCTATGAACTTCGCCGCTAATTTATCGCTAGATAGCTCGTAGCTAACCAATTTTTTTAATTTTCTGTTGCTAAATAGAATGATCAACAAGTTTTTGCTGTTTAACGACATAAACTATCCATCGATAATTCATGTTCTTTTTTTTCCGTAGGTGTATATGTAGAATAGTGCAATTGTCCTTATCTGGAGTCTTCTTATTAATACAATATATATAGGTGTTTACAATTGTAATCCTAATCATATGAGAATATATACTTTACATAATTACACTAAAATAATAATTATAGAATATATGGAGAATATTTACGTATTCTCTATCACACCCCCACAGTCGGAGCGGGAGGAGGCCAAACGCTCAGACTGGATCTGAAGTCGAGAAATAGCTACCGAGGAAGTCCCTTATGCCCATCTACCTCATTCGTTTTGGCATCATGCACTACAAATGACTACCTATTTACTCAACATACTTCCCAACAAAAAACTTGCATATCAAACTCCCACAAAAATTCTCTATAAAAAAAGATCCATCTTATTCTCATCTTCGGGTCTTTGGGTGTTTATGCTATCCGTTAATTCCCTCCACTTCTCGAAATAAATTGCAAGCTAGGTCAATACCTTGTGTTTTTTTGGATATCCAGCAAATCATAGAGGTTATAAATGTTATGATTTATCGAGTCAAAAAATAATTATTTCGAGGCATGTAATATTTTATGAGAATACCTTTCCTTTTTCCAAATTACATACTACTAATTCCTCAACTTATGAGTTTCTGAATGCAGGCCTATCTTTTACCCCCTCCTTTACACAACCTACGTCCACATCTCAAAGTCTAAATCCTCCTCTAGGGGACCATACAAGGCCAGCAAATACCCCTACACAGGCCCAGCAAATACCGACCCATTCTCCATCTCATGAGTCGGCTCAGCAACAGAAAATTGTCATTCCTATCTCTCCTTCTCGGGTCCCCTCTACTCCACCAAGACTGGCCCAATCACCCGAAGGCCCAATAGGAAATAATTCAGCGCTGCCTCATCTCAACCCAATTCAGCCCACTACCTCATCTCAGTTTACTGAAAATCAGCCCACACCGCAAATTTCGACACCCGCCCAACAATCTACCCAAGTCAGTCCACATATAAATCCTCCCCATTCTCCTAAAATGACCACAAGAGCCCAATATGGAATTTTTAGGCCTAGAAGACTTCTTAATCTTCACACTACTACTGAAAATTCCATTTATCCATTGCCTACAAATCCCATTCATGCATTAAACGATCATAATTGGAAAATGGCAATGAAAGATGAATACGATGCTTTTATTAAAAATAAGACGTGGGACTTGGTGCCACGACCGTCTAATGCTAATATTATTCGAAGTTTGTGGATTTTCAGGCATAAAAAGAAATTTGTCGGTTCATTTGAGAGGCATAAAACCTGCCTTGTAGGTAATGGTGCAGGACAACAACCTGGTGTAGATTGCAGTGAAACTTTCAGTCCGATGGTCAAACTAGTAACTATTCAGACGATACTTATTATTGCATTATCGAAATCTTGGTGTCTTACTCAGCTTGATGTAAAAATGCTTTCTTACATGGAAACCTAAATGAAACTGTCTATATGTATCAACCACCGGGTTTTCGTGATCCTCAACACCCTGATTATGTGTGCTTGCTCAAGAAATCTCTATATGGGCTTAAGCAAGCCCCTCATGCTTGGTACCAGCGTTATGCAGATTATGTGGCTACATTGGGTTTCTCTCACAACATTTCAGATCATTCTTCATTCATTTACCGTCGGGGCACATCTATGGCATATATTCTTCTTTATGTGGATGATATCATCCTTGTTGCTTCTTCAGATGCTCTTCGACAGTCCATTATGTCTAAGCTTGGTTCTGGATTTTCTATGAAAGATTTGGATCCACTAAGCTATTTTTTGGGTATCTCTGTCACCCGACATTCAGGAGGTATATTTCTTTCACAAAAGAAATATGCAGAAGAAATTATTGAGCGGGCCGGTATGTCTTCCTGCAAACCATCTCCTACATCGGTGGACACAAAAGCAAAACTCAGTACCTCTTCAGGTAATCCCTATCATGATCCAACTGAGTATCGTAGTCTTGCCGGCGACTTACAATATTTGACTTTTACAAGACCAAATATTTCCTATGCAGTTCAACAAGTGTGTTTATTTATGCACGATCCAAGAACCCAACACATGTCCGCATTGAAACGAATCATTCACTATGTTCAGGGAACTCTCGAATTCGGCCTTCACATTTACCCCTCTTCGATTAGTAAACTCGTCTCATACACTGACGCAGACTGGGGTGGATGTTCGGACACTAGACGATCAACGTTTGGTTATTGTGTTTATCTTGGGGATAACTTGATATTTTGGTCTGCGAAAAGGCAGCCTACCTTATCTAGATCTAGCGTTGAGGCCGAATACCGTGGGGTGGCTAATGTCGTCTCTGAATCTTGTTGGATTTGGAATTTACTTTTAGAACTTCATTGTCCAGTTACGAAAGCCATATAAGTCTATTGTGACAATGTTAGCGCGGTTTATCTTTCATGCAACCTAGTTCAACATCAATGCACTAAACATATTGAAATGGATATACACTTCGTACGTGAGAAAGTCGGTCGTGGTTAAGTACGAGTCCTACCTGTCCCTTCACGATATCAAGTTGCCGATATTTTTACTAAAGGACTCCCGGTGCAACTCTTTGATGATTTTCGAGATAGTCTCAACGTACGTAAACCTCCCAGCCGGTCTGATCATTCTCTCTTTATATATCGTTCTCTCTTTATATATCGTCGTGGTACTTCTCTAGCATATATTTTGTTGTATGTCGATGATATTATATTGATTGTTTCGTCTGATAATCTGCGCAAGTCTATCATGACACTTCATAGTTCCGAATTTGCTATGAAAGACTTGGAGTCCTTGAGTTTTTTCTTAGGGATTGCTGTCACTCGTCATTCAGGTGATCTATTTTTATCACAAAGGAAGTATGCCACTGAGATCATTGAAAGAGCTGGTATGTCATCGTGTAAATCTACTTCAACTCCGATTGATACTAACCTGAAGCTGAGTGCTACATCTAGCACTAAGTTCGAGGATCTCACCCACTATCGCAGCCTTGCAGGGACACTCCAATATCTTACCTTCACAATACCTGATATTACTTATGCAGTTCAACAAGTGTGTTTGTTTATGCATGATCCACATATTGAGCATATGAATGCGCTCAAACGCATATACGATACATCCAGGATACACTTGATTATGACTTGTATTTGTATCCTACGTCCGTTTCTACACTTGTGTCTTATACAAATGTTGATTGGGGTGGCTGTCCTGATACTAGACGCTTGACTTCTGGTTATTGTATGTTTCTTGGGGATAACTTGGTCTCGTGTTCTGCAAAACGACAAGCTACATTATCAAGATCCAGTGCAGAGGCCGAGTATCGAGGTGTTAGAATCATGTTCGCTGCGTAATCTTTTGTTAGAACTACACTTTCTTATTCAGAAAGCTACCTTGGTCTACTGTGATAATGTTAGTGCAGTTTATCTTTATGGCAATCCGGTCCAACATCAACGCATTAAACATATTGAGATTGATATTCACTTTGTTAGCGAAAAGGTAGCTCGTGGATAAATACGCGTCTTACATGTGCCCTTGCGATACCAAATCGCTGACATCTTTATGAAGGGCTTCCCTCGGTTTTATTTAAAGATTTTAGGGATAGTCTCAGCGTACAACAACCGCCCGCTATGACTGCGAGGGTGTGATAGAATATACCGTGTATATCCCTATGATATACACGGTTTTTACTAGTCTTGTACCATAAATAGAAGTATTAAATTATGTTGTATAGTTACCATAATTGTAGAATTCTTGTACAAGTAAAACTAGGATATTAGAAGTTTAATAGGAATATGATTTTCCATATTTGAAGATTATAACTTATATATATATACCTATTCATTCAATAAGAATAATCAAAAGATTAATTCTTTCACTAACTAATTATAGCTCCTTGATATGCTTCTAAATAGAACGATATCCATATTAACTCATACTTATCATAAAGCATCCTCATTATATATATATGTACGGACTTGTGTACGGTATCAGCTCTCTAGTGCTTGTCAAAAATCAAATGGCGTGGCAAGTTTTATTGCCCTTTGTTATCTTAGAAAGGGAGAATATGTAAGAGAGTTTCATTTCTAACTAACTATTTTTCCTTTTTATTTTAGAAAGGGCAAATATAAGAGAGCTTTCATTTCTAACTAATTAAGGGACAAGTTTAGCCGGTAATTCATCGTAATTTATTAAATACTGCATAATTTTCTTTTCACGAATTTGTCTGTTTTTATTTTCTTAAAGAAAACACAACAAAATTCAAGTTTTGATGGGCAACATTCAAATCACGGTTACGGCTAATTACAATTTACAACTCGTTTGTAGTTGCAGTATTTTTACTCGAATTTTTTTCTTATTATCATCACTAATATTTTAGACTTCAAGGGATAAAACTTTAATTGAACAACTGATGTTCGACTAGAAGTATACCTAATTATATGCTAATTGCTTCATATTTTATTACTCGACAAGCACATGATTCTATATTTAAAATATATAAAAAAAAAAGTTGATTGCACAGACGTTTTTTTCGGAATATTATCAAATATATTCCCATTGATTTTGTGGGAAACAGTTGCCGACAAACACCCTTTCGAAGGATTCCATCGGAAATTTCAGAGAATTCCGTGAAAAATCCATAGATTTCTAGTAGCAGCATATAAATTATCGCATTACTGTTTTGAAGTTTCAAGAATTGTTTAATGTTCAATAAATTGAACAATTTAGCCCCTCCGTTCTATTTATGAGATAGTAATTATGTAATATGTCATGCATCATGAAACTTGTTTCCAGTGAAAATGGATCTAACCAGAAAATCAATTAGAAATTTATTTTAACGGGGTTTGAAGATAAGTGAGTTGTATCCCATCTGATAAACTTCTTTACGAGTCCGATTAGACTGATAAGTAGTGAACACGACTAGTAAATAATTTAAGATAAAAAGAAAGCAATGATTCAAGAAAATGTATGTAAAAACAATGGATGTTCTTCTGTCTATCGCTTAGAGAAAAAAGAGAGCTAGGGTTACAAAGTGTGAGCAAGATGATCCTCCTTCCCTCCTAAGTTACCTTTATATAAACTAAAGTTGGACTTTTCCACTCCCAAAGTACGGGTGATGTAACATCTATGTAGCTTCAACGTTCATGTATGTTGCGACACTCGGATCGAAACTGACAGATGTGCCTTGGGTTGGTAGGAGTAGGGAACATCTGTAGAGATCTCCTGAATCCTCCGAGCCCGATGTAATATGCCCGAACTAAAATATTAAATAATTGGGGTGGAACTTTTGTCGCGAACTAATTATAACGACAAAATGAATAATGAATACGACGACAAAAGATTTGCCCTAACAACAAGTTATGGTGATCGTCGTCAAACGCTGCGTAGAAATTCACCTAACACATCATGCTATGGTGATGGATTCTTCCTGGAGCTTTTGCTTCTGCTTTCCGGCCTGCAGTTCTTCCTCCAGCCTATTAAGCGGGAATCGCTGCAAGGCAAAAAACCACACGTAACTTCAAGATTTATTTAGCATTTGTGGCTGAAATTATGGTGATCCGTACGGATTTGTGGCCAAAATGCTGACGATCACCATATAACTTGTTGTGTAGATATTTCAATCGAAGTAAAATCCTGACGAGTTGCCAAGAGACTTGCCATAACAACAAATTATGATGATCGTAGCCAAATCCTGGTGATTAATATAACATGTTGCGTATAAATTCACCAATACATCATGCTATGGCGATGGCCAAATCCAGAGATATATCCAAGATATTTTTAACATTGTGGCTGAAAATTATGGTAATTCGTCAAGATTGAGCCCAAAATCATGATGATCACCATATAACTTGTTGAGTAGAAATTTTAGCAATATGTTTTTGCTTCATGATTGATCCAATCAACTCCAAATTTGATATCCAACCTTCTAATGTCAGTCCCGATAATTTATAATTATTAGATTCAAGTCAAAACTAAATATTAATAAGCCAACGTTGTATTCTTTTATAACGAGCTAAATAAAGCCCAACAACGTGTTCTTCAAATTTCTTTAACCAAAATCAATTTAAAATAATCACAAAAATGTGCTTTTAATTTTCTACCGCACATATAAAGAAAATAAAGAAGAAGAAGAAGATAAGGAACATGAGGAGGGGAAATCCTATTAAATGTATATATTTGCACAACTTTCTTTTAAAGGTATCAAGTATTAAGAAAAGAACACTCCGCGTAAGTTTCTTGATTCAGTGCAACAATTATTTTGTAAGGAGGTTAATTGTATGGTTTACCCTTCAAAAGGGCTGGTCATTAAAATTTTTTTCCTTCAAAAGGGTTGGTCTTTAATTTTGTCCTTCAAAATTGAACTTATTCCTATAAGTAGGGTTGGGCATATTTCGGTTCAAACTGAAAAAACCAACCGAACTGAACTTTTTTTAAATTCGGTTTTGGTTTTTCGGTGTGTTCGGTCATTTCGATTTTAATTTTTAAAAATTCAATTTTTTGATACGGTTTTCTATTTTTGAAATTAAATTCGGTTAAACCGAAAAACCGAATTTTAGGTTACTTAAACATGTAACATTTTACATTATGTGGGTACAATCCTTAGCCCAAAATAAAATAGGCCCAAACGGCCAATACAAGTCCAATATCCATATGCCCAACACTCTTCGTTGAGGGTTCTTATATTCATCAAACTTGCCCATATAATGACGATTGAAATGTGCCAAAAAATACCAAATATTATTCTCTTTTGTTGCCTTCCAAAGAGAATTGAAGCAGTAAAACCAAAAGGGTATCTCAAGTTCACATACCCAACCACTTGCTCTACTTGATCCACTGCAAATGAGAAAATTTCATAAACTGCAAGTGAAACAAAGACACTACCCAAGTCCTATTTCACTTATTCTGGAGGAGTTAATGATAAAAAAGAGTAAGAAAAATGGACGAAGTTGAATATAAGTATTTATAGTGATGAAAGGTGGTGAATTGGTGATATAGATAAGACTTTAAACCGAACCGAAATCACACAGAAAAAGGTCCAATATAATAATATCTAAACCGAAAAAATCGAACTGCGAATCGAAATGAACCAAAATTATTTTTGTTCAGTTTTGGTTCCCATTTTTTCCAAACCGAAAACCGAAAAACCGAATCGAACCTAATTTGCGAAATCAAACCAAACTGACCGAATGTCCAGTCCTACCTATAGGGGAATAAGTTCTTTAAGAGTACTGAGCAAAAATAGGTATAACTTATATGATATTATGATGCGAAAATATAATTATGCCTTTGTGATTTTTTTTCTCGAGGAACAAAACTTAAAAGACCAGCAACATAGGGTCAAAAGTGCAAATCTGGATCATCCGCACAAATGCCCCTATTTCGGGGTGGTCTTTAATTTTTGCCTCTTAAATTTGTGTTCTTTAATTTTTTTTCCTTCATCATTTTTTTTGTGCGGCATAATTAGAATTTCGCAAGACACAGTTAGTGTTTAGCTTCGACATATGTATCATAACAATCTAGAAAATTATACCGGACAAGGCATAACTTTCAACACTCAACATAACTCTCATAGATGTTTACCTGGTCTATCAGCTATTAGAAATTATACAGGAATAATAGAACTTTCTGAATATTACAAATATAACAGGTTTTATTTCAGTATGTTGAGATACTAGATTTAATTTAAGTCAGACTATTATTCATTTTGTGCCGCCACAGAGAGAAAATTCAAAATTTTAAAGTTTATGAATTTTTGTAACGATTATAAAATAATATATAATAATTATTAAATTTATAATAGAACAATTATAACTATTTATTCAATTTCATACATACATATACATAATCTGGACAAAAGCTATTAGGTTCAAAGATTTATAAGTAGTTCAAATCCAATATTTGCAGTAAGAAACATAATAAACGAAATATGTACAAAAATTAAATTCATAATCTAATTACTAACACCTTATATCGCTATTTTAAAATTTGAAACCTATAAAATTTAAATCTCACGTTTGCCTTTGTTCGCGTGAACTTATTATGTTGTGGATCCGCCCTATGTTTACCGTAAAACGATTTGAATTTGTATACGTGGTCAAGGACACGTGTAACTCAAGTGACACATTTTATAAGAATTCTAGATGAAATATACTGAAAATAAATAATGATAAGACAAGAAAAATAATGATTAGCATGAGTCTTGTGATAACTTCTGGGCAGAATTACGATAACTTGTATGCAAGCACAGAAATCGAGAGAATATGAGTAATTGTATTGTAATAACTTGAATCTGATGATTTACAATAGGATAATATGTCCTATTTATACATGAGTTACACGGGTACACAACCCCACGAAATATGCCTTCATTAATACAAGAGAATAAATATTGTAATAATTGGACAATTAGTATCTCAATAAATGTAATTAATGCTCTATCAGAAGATGTACGACTGGTTTAGTAGCGGCCGTCCATTGCAATCCAAACGGCTCTCTCAACCTTCTGCATTACCGGTACTAGCTTTACATATAACGCTCCCGGTATCACTTGTATTTAATCGGTAGTACCTTAGACTGATGTGGCCTCGACTCAACACCGTGTTCCACATGTCACACTATAATTCGTACAACTGTATTATAAGAATTTTATCCTATACAAATAGTCTCCACACTTTTCAGGCGTAAACCTTGCACGCCCGAAAAATGGATTTGAACCCCTGACCGAATGAATCTTTTATTTCAGCGGGAAATTTAAAACATAATGATTACAAGACTTGTCAAATGTCATATCTATTCAATGCTTCTAAAACGACGACACCTAAATCATCGCTCTAATTGACGTGAAATGTAGCAATGATGGTGTACGCCTATTCACCTCTAAGCGTTATATTTTTATATCATAAATAGGAGGTCAAATCTCCCTACAAAAGGTAACTACAAACTATACAACATCCTTTTGCTTTCTTTCCTTCTCAAAATCTTCTTCCACAATGTCATCCACCAAATCTTCTCATTCTCATTCTTCTGAGTACCATGATGACCCTCCAAGCCGTCGTCGTGGGAAAGAACCTATTTCCCCCATGACTCAGAAGATTGACTTACACTCCACTGCTACTGAAATTCTTCCTTCAGGTTTTGATTTCTTAGGAGATCTTCGTGTTCAAAACAACTATGAACATGTTGAGAACTTTGAATCTAAGATAACTGCCAAGATTCTTCCTGACGTTGTAGAGGATTACGGTTCCCCCTAACTGATCTTCTTGACCTTTTTGTTGGCAACACTTGAAACACCCCTGACGGATCATGAAGCGGGCATGCCATAACCTTTCACGCGGATTTATTTTTAGTTTATTTTTTGTTACCAGGTCACTTTTGGGCCTGATTAGTATCTTTTATATCCGAGCTGGTTTCAGTTCGGAAAATATGAATAAAAGAACTTTTCCTTTTTCTACAATCATGCGCAAGGTTTTCACCCTTTATTTATTTTCAGAAGCAAGTATTAATTACAAATTTATTCGCAAGTTTATAAGTACTTTACTTCGTGAATTAGAACCTAACTTTGAGGTTTACTCTATCGGAACATACTAAGCTTGGAAAGTCTAAAAACTTTTCGACAATCTTAATTTAGTTTCAAAGATGTATCTTTCTTTTCATCTTAGATTGGTGCTTCTCATGGCCTTCATAGTTAGTTCCGGACCTGTCTTGGTTTCGGTCAATTTAAAACTCCGGTACTTCTTGTATCCGGAGCCGTAACATGTTTGTCAATGTTTTAATAAGAGAGGGTCCTTATTTTTAATGGTGCTGTAGAAGAGGACGTCTCATATTCATTATGACACGAAATATTTGATATGTCTAAGATAACATACATTTTTATACTCGTGATGGCAAAGATTTTATTAATCATAAAGAGGAAATTTTTATTAATTTTTTTGACTTACAAATGTGAAGACAAGTGCAAGAATAATTCGGCTGCCATCTAGCGTGATCAGTCCATATAATAATACTTCTTCTAATGACTTACATTTCAATTACTAGGAAGTTTATTTTCTTGTTGGTCTATTAGCTGATAAGTTCCTTTACCAGCAATGTCGGTGACCGTATACGGTCCTTCCCAGTTTGCGGCTAGTTTCCATGTGTTATGCTCTCGGGTACTCTAAGTTACCCTCGGGAGCACCAAGTCCCCAAATTTAAAGTGTTAGAGATTTGTGTGGCAGTTATAGTAACGCCCATTCTTTGTTTTTAGGCTACCATCCAGACGTATGCTAGGTCCCGACGCTCTTCGAGAAAATTCAGGTGCACATACATCAATTCTGTATTTGATTTGTCCTCAGCCCGATGATATCTCAAACTGGAGTCCCCACTTTAACCAGGATCAATGCCTCTGCACCGTAAACTAAGGAAAAAGGAATTTCTCTGGTACTGGTCTTTGTTGTGGTCCAATATGTCCGGCATCATAGACGACCATTTTCCTTTTACAGCTTCCAGTTTCTTCTTCAAGTTCTGAATTATAGTCTTGTTTGTTGACTCCGCTTGGCCATTTGCATTGGGATGATAGGGATTAGAGGTGATCTACTTGATGTTTAAACCATCTAAGAACTCCGTGACTTTGGTTATGATAAAATTCCTACCATTATCGCAAGTTATCTCCTTCGGGATACCAAAGCTATAAATGATGTGTTGCCAGATGAAGTCTTTCACCCCGTTCTCTCTTATTTTCGTATAAGCTGTAGCTTCAACCCACTTAGAAAAATAGTCAGTCATAAATATAATTTGACATACATGTCCTGGTGCCAATGACAAGGGTCCGACAATGTTCATCTCCCATTTTATGAATGGCTACGGGGACACTACCAGATGCAGTTTCTTTCCCCGTTGGTGTAACAGTTGCGCATGTCGCTGGCACTAATCGTACTTCTTTACAAACATTTTGGTATCCTCTTCGATTCTGGGACAATAGTAACCGGCCCTCATGAGCTTCCTCGTTAAGGATTCTGCTCTCGAATGATTTCTACAAATACCTTCATGGACTCCTCTCATCACGTAATCAGCTTCATCGGAGCCTACACACCGAGCTAGGGGACCATAAAAGTACCTTCGATAAAGCTTGTTGTCTATGACACAGTACTAGACATCTTTGGTCCTTAAAGCTCTAGATGTCTTTGGGTCCTCTAGGAGCTTTTCGTTCACGAGATAGTACAAGAATTCATTCCTCCAATCCTAAGTTAGGCTGGTTGAATTTACCTCATCGTACCTGACGGGATCCAATGTCGAATGCAACAGCTGAACAACCGACTTGGTTTTAGAACCTTCGGCCTCTATGCTGGAGCCTAAGTTTGTCAGTGCATGTGCCTATATGTCTTTTTCCCGGGGTATATGCACTACCGTCCATTCTTGGAACCGGGACAAAAGATTCAGAACTATCTCAAGGTATCTTGACATGTGTTATTCTTTGGCCTTGAATACTCCATGGATTTGGTTCACTACTAGCAGTGAGTCACATTTGGCTTCAATGATTTATGAGCCTAAACCCTGGGCCAGTTCCAAAACTATAATCAAAGCCTCATACTCTGCTTCATTGTTAGTCAATGGAGCATTATGTATGTCTTGCCTTACAATTTCACCGGTGGGAGTCCATAATACTACTCCCAGACCGATCCCTTTAACGTCTGAGGCACCATCCGTATAAAGTGTCCAAATCCCCAAGGCAGTCCCCGAGACTAGGATAACATCTTTTTTTGCCTGCGGAGTTACTCCAAGACTAAAATCAGCCATAAAGTCTGTAAGTACTTGCGACTTTATCACAGTCCGGGGTCTATATTCAATATCAAACTCACTCAATTCTACCACCCATTTAGGCAAGCGCCCAAAAATTTTGAGTTTATGCAACACATTTTTAAGAGGGAACGTGGTTACTATGACAATTTGGTGGCATTAAAAATATGGTCAAAGTTTTCGTGACGACATTACTAAGGCGAAAGCCAGTCTTTCGAGTAACGGGTATCAGGTTTCGACCCCTGGCATTATTCTACTTACGTAATAGATAGGAAATTATACCTTTCCTCCCATACCAGAACTGCACTTACCTCTACCTCTGAGACCGCCAGATATATTAGTAGTTACTCTCCGTCCTTTGGCTTTGACATGAGCAGAGGAGTGGATAAGTAAGTTTTTACGTCCTGTAGGGCTTGCTGGCATTCAGGCGTCCAAATAAAATCATTCTTCTTTTTCATAAGTGAAAAACCTGTGACATTTTTCTGACGAACGGGATATAAACCTGCTCAAGACCGCCACTCTCCAGGTCAGCCGATGTATTGCTTTCACATCTTTAAGCGTGTCCGATATATCTTTGATTGCCTTTATCTTGTCAGGGTTTATCCCGATCCCCCTCGGGAGACCAGGAAACCCAAAAATTTTCCGGAACCTACCCCGAAAGCATAATTTTTGGGGTTCAACTTCATATTATACTTTCTCAGCACCTCTGTACGAAGATTCTTAACAATCATATCATCTATATACACTTCCATTATTTTTTCTATTTATTTTTCAAATATTTTATTTTCTAACCTTTGATACGTGACCCCGACATTTTTTAGTCCAAAAGGCATAATATTATAACAATAGGTACCGAAGGTAGTTTAAAAAGATGTTTTCTCTTGGTCTTCTGGGTGCATCCTTATTTGGTTATACCCGGAATACGCATCGAGGAAAATCATTAACTCATGTCCGGCCGTAACATCGATCATCTAATCTATATTCGGCAGCAGAAATGAGTTTTTCGGACATGTTTTGTTCAAATCTTTATAATCAATGCACATTATAAATTTGTTCCCCTTTTTTGGTACTACGACTACATTTTCTAACCAATTCGGGTACTTTACTTTCCAAATTGACCCTATATTAAGTAATCTAGCTATCTATTCTTTAACAAATCTGTTGCAGAGTTCGACGATCAGCTATTTTTTCTGCCACACCAGAGGAAAACTGAGATGCAAGCTCAACTTATGAGTTGTGACTTCTGGAGGAATGTCTGTCATATCTTCATGAGACTATGCAAAGCAAACAACGTTAGAGATAAGATATTTAAGAATTAAATTCTTAAGATCGGGGGTTAACCCGGTGCCCAGGTATATCTTCCTATCGTGGTTTTCCGGGTGTAGTGCAATCTACTCAAGTTCCTCTACAGTGGACGTGGTGGCATCTGACTCTTTCGGTACCTGGAAATACCTTTGCACTTGGTACCGATCCGAAAACTCCTCCCCCAGGTAGGTCGATCATGTTTCTGCCGGCGGAACATGGCGAATATCTTTTGATACCGGCTCTGCCTTTTGTAATTGCTATTTAGGATCGGTTACCGCCTCTAGTTCCTCTATAGCGAACATCTCCCTGGCAGTGGGTTGCTCACTTCGGATTTGTTGAATCCCTTCTGATGTAGGAAATTTCACTAGTAGATGTAGTGTCGACAGAACTGCCTTCATATCATGTATCCACGACCTTCCTAATATTGCATTGTATCTTATGTCACCATCGATGACATATAATTTTGTCACCTTGATAACTCCCATCGCATCCACTGGAAGATCTACCTCCCTCTTCGTGGTCTCGCTCGACATATTGAAATCCGAAAGGGTTATGGCAGCCGGAACTATCTTGTCTTCCATAATCATTTCTTCTACCACCTTCAGGCAGATTATATTAGCCGAGCTTCCGGGATCGATTGAAATTCTCTTCACCTGGAAGTAGTCAATAGGTACTGTGACTACTAGTACATCATTGTGAAAGAAAATTACACTGGCAACACCTTCTTCGGTAAACATGATAATATGTTCATCAGGAATCTCTCGGAACCTCTTCTCCCAAGTCACTGGGATTTTGGTCTTCTTAGGTGCGTAAACAATGTTGCGGTAATCATTGACCCACCATATATCATATTTATAACATGAGGTGGCACAATCGAGTTTAATTTACTTTCCACGGGAGGTCCCCGCTCATAATTGTTGCGAGCTCTCTCGCTCAAATATTCTCGGAGGTGGCCCCTGCTTAACATTTCGGCCACCTCTTCTGGTAAATTCTTACAATTCACAATTTTATGTCCGTGAGTGCTGTGAAAATTGCACCAGACAGACTAATCTCTTTTGTTAGGATCGAATTGCAATGGTTTTGGTGGTTGGGAAACCGAATGAGTTCTCAGTACTGCCACAATTTGTTCTTCGTCAATATTGAAGTTATATTCGGATATTTTCGGGTACCCGACACCTTTAGTAGAGTTAGATGAATTTCCTTTATCAGAATTCACCAAACCTTGATTGCTTCATCCAGAACCTCCTATGTTATTTGACTTTTCAAAGGAACGAAAACCTTGTCCACCCCTTGCTTTCCGGGGGTAGGATAAGGTTGGTAACAGTTCTTTGAGAAATTTTGGTCGGTTCCGGCTCCTTTATCAGACTTTGCAAAGATACTCCCTCTCTATCCAAGCATATCGTCTTCAATACAATTCCCGGTTGTGCACATCTTCCCAAGTTGTAGCCTGAAATTCCAAAAAAATTCCTTGAGTTTTCGAGAGGCATATGAGCTTGAAGGGTTCAAACCCTTTGTGAAAGCCTCTGCATCCCATTCATCCAGGACTGCGAGTAACAATATCCGCTCCTTCTAGAACCGTGTAACGAAGCCCCTAAGGAGTTTTGTTTCTCCCTGCTCAATGTGAATGGTATCCGCCTTACGTGTCTTCACCTTTCGAGGCGCCACATGAGCTTTTATGAACATATTGGAGAGTTGGGCGAACGACCCAATTGAGTGCTCAGGGTGTTGTGAATACCGTGTCAAAGCTCCCTTAGCAAGTGTTTTGGCAAACTTCTTGATCATGACCAATTCTATTTCGTGTTCCCTTAGATCATTTCCTTTCAGGGCCGTAGTATAGGTCATTATATGCTCATGTGGATCAGTAGTTCCATCATATTTGGCTATAAAAGGCATTTAAAATCTTTTGTGGATAAGTTCGGGTGCAACATTTGGCTTATATTCCAACTAAGTGTATTTCTTTGCATTCGAACCGTCAACCACAAGAGGAGCCCTCAATATCTGACTGAAATGGCTCTGAAACTCCTAGGCGGTTTTTTCTGCCTTATCTACGTTGGTATCAATTTTATTAGACATATCTTTCATGAATTTAAAAACTTGTTCCTGGAACGCATTCTCAGGGGCGGCTTAGCTTTCTGAATCATCATTTCATGATTTCCCTTGATCATTACCGGTTTCTCCATTAGCATTTGGTGGAGGCACCGATTCATCTGTTGGAATACTGCCGGTATTTTTGGACATATACTCCTCTTGAAATCGCCTCAGACGCTCCAACTACTCACTCATAGCAGCATTCTGCGCCCTCGGGTTCTGTATGGCTTCTTCGGGTAATTCGTCGGTGGGAACATCCTTATGCCGAGTCTGTCTGTCCCCGAAAGTGACTCTATCTGTAAACATCGAGTCTTCAGGTCTCGTGGCTCCTGTCGGCAAACCATCCAGTCTGAGTGGGAGGTTGTTTATGTTATCCCCGACGTTGCGACTGCTTTCTCCTACTCATGTCATATGTTTGGTCTGAACAAAAAACAAGAGTTAAAGAGAAAATTAGATAAGTAGAGGGGTCACTTGTGACACCACAATTGTTCAAGCCCCATAGTAGGCGCTAAACTATTTACTCGTAAAATGATACAGTTGAATTTGTATACATGGTCAAGGACATGTGGATCTCAAGTGACACGTTTGATAAGAATTTCAGATGCAATATACTGAAAAATAAATAATGATAAGACAAGAAAAGTAATGATTAGTCTGAACCTTGTGATAGCTTCTGGACAGAGTTACAATAACTTAGATGCAAGCACAGAAATCGAGAGAATATGAGTAAGTGTATTGTAATAACTTGAATCTGATGATTTACAATGGGACAATGTGTCATATTTATACATGAGTTACACGGGTACACAACCTACAAAATATGACCTCATTAATACAAAAGAATAAATGTTGTAATAATTGAATAATTAATATCTCAATAAATGTCATTAATGCTTTATCGGAAGACGTACGACCGATTTATTAACGGCCGCCCGTTGCAATCCAAATGGCTCTCTCAACCTTCTGCATTACAGGTATCAGCTTTTCATATAACGCTCCCAATACCATTTGTATTTAATCGGTAGTGTCTTAGACTGACGTGGCCTCAACTCAACACCATATTTCACGTGTTACACTATGTAAAACTTTCTTATACAAATTTTATCATATACACCCCTTCTATGATATAAACCTGTATTAGTACTCACGCCGTAATTGGACCAATATTCAATTCATTTATGTAGGGACAATATTCGTCTAGGAGGAAGAGGAAAAAGAAAGGAGAAAGAAAGAAGAAAGAGCGGAGATGATAGCTGACTTGGTCTTTTTTGTATATATTTTTAAATATAATGACAAAAGTTAAACATAAGTCCATAAAAGAGATACACGATTAATTCTTTTGAGTAAACTATGTCCATATATTTTATCCATTTTCATTTTTCTTTATGTTCTTATTCGAAAATTAGACCCTATGAATTTACTTTCCTTGAACACTAATGGAAAATGGTCCATTGGCTTGTCCCACTACTACATTAATTAAATAATTGATCATTTTTGTCGATGTTATATATCTTTTAGAAAAATAACAACTTTGCCTTATTGATATAATGGTACTATTTGATTATATGTACAATAGTCTATACTTTGTGAGCCAGCAAGACAGAAAAACCTTTCAAATTCAACTATGATCTCAACAAAAGATAAAAGATACCCGTCAGATTTTAATTTTTGTGACATTTTTTTTTATTTTTGTTATAAAAATAATATATTTTCTTATTTAAAAATAATTTAAATATAACTATCTTTAGAGGGTAATTTATACCCACACAAATATAAGTAATAGTTTTAGACCACAATTTTTGTTTAGTAGATTATGCATTGACAAATTTAGCATGATAGAGAACCGTACTTAACCCCACTTGGGCTGTTGGGCAAGAACGGTACTATATTTCATTAAGTAATCCTTCAATAAGTTCCACTCTTAAACCATTTGATAAAAGTCTTAAGTCTTTGTAAAAATTCTTGATATTTAGGATTGGTTGTGTCTAAGATGTAATGACTTTGGCTAGACTTCTAGAATAGAATATCACTGATTTCTTATTTTACTTTGCTTTACTTATCGGGATTAATTTGGTGAATGATCATTTAACTTTTGCTTATTATATAAAAATTAGAGAAAATGATAAAAAACACATATGAAGTATCATGTCTTTTTTTGTGAGGGTTCTAACTGAATTATCAGGTGTTTGCATTTTCTACCTGAATTATTATCAACTATTTATCAAAATATACCTCGAAGCTGATTAGATCATTTGTTTAAATACAATCGCCAAAAGGCGTGTGACCATGGCATCTGACTCATTAATTTCGAGGTGTGTTTTGATAAATAGTTTGTGGTAGTTCAGGGAGGAAATGCAAACACCTGATAGTTCAGGTAGGAATTTACAAATAAAGTAATAGTTCAGATGTGTCTTTGACCATTATATCTTTTTTTAATATTAATTAATTCTTTTAATTTCCGCGTGGAGTACCATTCACCATTTTTAAGTAAATAAAAAAAGACTTAGACTTTAATAGTTAGTTTAATGACTTTAGGGATAGTTGAATTATTTTTTCCGTCATAATAGTTAGTTTAATGACTTTAATACAATAATTGAAAATCGAATGATCTTATATCCATGAAATTTCCCTCTCTAATCACTTGAAAACGTAGGCATAATATGCTGTTTCTCTTCTTATTAGAGTAATAATTACACTTTATTTTGAAAGTTTTGCTTGATAGAATATACCGTGTATATCCCTATGATATACACGGTTTCAGCTAGTCTTGTACCAGAAATAGAAGTATTAAATTATATTGTATAATTATCATAATTGTAGAATTCTTGTACAAGTAGAATTAAGATTTAGAAGTATAGTAGGAATAAGATTTTTCATATTTGGATTATTCAATAAGAAGAATCAAGGGATTATTTCTTACATGGTATCAGAAGTCTAGGACTAAAATACTTCCGCTCCTCTCCCAAAATTATTCTCAGATTCCGACCATACTTTCTCGGTTCCGAGCATACTTTCTCTTTCTTTTCCAAAATTTCCTTCTATAATCCCTCATAAATTATTGTTCTTTCGTTATGTCTACCTCAAAGAACATGTTTCATCCGGCCCTTGCTATTTCCAACATCAAAAATCACATCCCTATTGTTCTTCAGATGGAAAACGTCCAATATACGATGTGGGCGGAATTGTTCAAAAGTCACGCACTCTCCCATCAAATCCTCCATCACATACATCCTCCGACACCTGGTACAACAGATGTACCTATACCCGAGGAGGATCCTAAGTTATGGATAACTTTTGATGCTACCGTCCTTCAGTGGATTTACTCCACTATTTCTACAGACCTTTTACAGACGATAATTGAACCAGAAAATATGTCTATGACTACCTGGAATAGATTGCGTGATATATTCAATGATAACAAACATTCCCGAGTTGTCACTCTTGAGCAAGAATTTTCACAAGTCAGCATGGAAGATTTCCCGAATGTTTTAGTTTATTGTAAACGACTCAAGGAATTGGCGGACCAACTCCGTAACGTTGTAGCGTCGGTTATCAATAATCATTTTGTTCTACAAATGGTTGTAGGCATATCTGAGGCCTATAATGGCGTTGGAACTCTACTCCGTCAAAGTAATCCACTTCCACCTTTTTATCAAGCCCGTTCGATGCACACGTTGACTACATCCGATAACTCTCACGGTTTTGTTGACAATTCAGGCCAAAACCATAACAACGGTGGTGGCAAAAAGGGTCAAAATCGTAAAAATTATGGAAAAAATTGCGGCGGCAACAACAGCGGCGGACGGAACAGTAGCAACGCCGGTAGTGGGCCTCGGAGTACTGGGCCCCAGCTTTGGGACCCTTGGTAGTGGGCGTGGACCAGCGGCCAGTGGCCCAATCCCGCCTACTACCCTCCCAGTTATTTCCAGGGAAATTGGGTCCCGGTCTAGCCCAATCACAGGCCCAATTTCTCGGGTTCTTACGGCAACAACCAGCAGCGTTCCTGGTCGGGTCAGTAGGCCGGTCTGCTTGGGTCTCGGCACCCGCATGCCTTCAATGCTGCGGGCCCGAATTCAATCCCGACGCCCACCGATATTGAGGCCGTCATGCATACACTTGGATTAAATCCTCCAGACGTGAATTGGTACATGGACACCGACGCCACTTCTCACATGACGTCCGACCAAGGTACTCTCTCGTCTTATTTCAATTTGAGTGAAAATCGTGGCATTATTGTTTGTAATGGCAACTAGATTCCAATTCGTGGTTACGGTCATACAACTTTGTCTCCCCCACATCCACCTCTTTTCTTGAAAATATCCTTCATGCCCCTAATTTAATTAAAAATTTGGTGTTTGTCCGAAAATTCACCAATGATAATTGGATTTCTGTTAATTTTGATCCATTTGGGTTTTATGTGAAGGATTTTAAAACGGGGATACCTCTCATGAGATGCAATAGTAGGGGAGATCTTTATCCAATCACAACCACCACCGCTTCCTCGAGTCAAGCCATGCCGTCGACATTTGCAGCTCTAGCTCCTTCCATGTGGCATGCATGTTTGGGTCATCCTGGGTCGTCAATTATTTATTCATTGCATAAAAACAATTTTATTTCTTATAAGGGTACGCGTAGTACTCCACTTTGTCATTCCTGTCTGTTAGGGAAATATGTTAGATTACCATTTGTAGCCTCTACTTCTCGCTTTGATGCCTTTTGACATTATTCATAGTGATTTATGGACATCTCCCGTTCTAAGTTCTTTTGGCCATCGTTATTATGTTCTATTTTGGATGATTATTCTAATTTTTATGGACCTTTCCGTTAGCGAAAAAATCTCAAGTTTTTTCCACATTCTTAAAATTTAGAGCATTCATCCGTACCCAATTCAAACGAGAAATAAAAAATATTCAATGTGATAATGGCAAAGAATATGCTAATGGGTTGTTTCGAGAATTTTGTGATGCTAATGGCATAGTTTTTCGTTTCTCTTGTCCTCATACATCCTCACAAAATAGGAAAACCAAACGAAAAATTCGTACCATTAATAATATTGTCCAAACTTTATTGGCATATGCTTTCGTACCTCCTTCTTTTTGGCATCATGTTCTACAAATGATTACTCACCTCCTTAACATACTTCCTAACAAAACTCTAGCATATAATTCCCCACTTAAACATTATTTCCAACGAGATCCTTTGTATTCTCATCTTAGGGTGTTTGGGTGTTTATGCTATCTTCCTTTTCCATCCACTACAATTAATAAACTTCAAGCCCGTTCTACCCCTTGTGTGTTTTTGGGTTACCCATCTAATCATCGGGGTTACAAGTGTTTTGATTTATCCTCCAATAAAATCATTATCAGTCGCAATGTGATTTTTGATGAAACTCAATTTTCGTTTGCTAAAGTATGTAGTTCTGTGCCTAGTTCGTATAATTTTTTGGATGACGGGGTCTCACCGTATATTATGCACCATTTATCCGACTTGAGCTATGACCAAAATTTGCCAGCCGGTCCACTACCTGCTTGCCCACAACTTCCCTTAGCCGCAACTTCTGCTGGCTCACCTGGGGGGCCTGAATCACAACCCAGTACCATTCTCGCTATTGTTCTGCTGATTCAACCTAATGTTGGCTTGGATTCATTCCCTATTTCACCATCTGGGCCAAAACAGTCTCTACGACCCACTCCAATTCCATCGTCGACTCCTGTTCTAGTTATTGGGCCAGCAAGCCACTTCCTGCTGACCAGTCCGTCCCCGTTTCACACATGATTCAAAATTCATCCAATTCCTCCTCGAGTCAAGTGCCCGTTACTCGTAGTCAAAGCGGTATTTTAAAACCAAAATGACATTTTAATCTCAATTCTAATATCCTTAAATCTGCACTCCCGCGTAACCTTGTGTCCGCATTAAATGACCCGAATTGAAAATTAGCTATGACTGACGAATATAATACACTTATTGAAAATAAGATGTGGGAGTTAATATTATTAGGTCTATGTGAATTTTTACTCATAAAGAAAATTCTGACGGTTCTTTTGCGAGGCATAAGGCTCGTCTTGTAGGTGATGGTAAAACGCAACAGGTGGCGTGGATTGTGGTGAAACGATTAGTCTGGTAGTCAAACTAGCTACTATTCGTACTGTTCTCAGTTTAGCTCTTTCCAAAGTATAGCCCATTCATCATTTGGATGTGAAAAATACTTTTTTACACGGTGATCTTAAGGTGACAGTTTATATGCATCAACCCTTGGGTTTTCGAGATCCCAATAATCCTCATCAAGTCTATTTGCTGAAGAAGTCCTTGTATGGACTTAAGCAGTCCCCACGGGCTTGGTATAAAAGGTTTGCATATTATGTATCTTCTATTAGTTTTTCTCACAACAGGTCTGATCATTCTCTCTTTATATATCGTCCGTGGTACTTTTCTAGCATACATTTTGTTGTATGTTGATGATATTATATTGACTTCTTCATCTGTTGATCTGCGCAAGTCTATCATGACACTTTTCAGTTCCGAATTTTCTATGAAAGACTTGGAGCCCTTGAGTTATTTCTTGGGGATTGCTGTCACTCGTCATTCAGGTGATCTGTTTTTATCACAAAGGAAGTATGCCGCTGAGATCATTGAAAGAGATGATATGTCATATTGTAAATCTACTTCTACTCCGGTTGATACTAACCCGAAGCTGAGTGTTACATCTGGCACTAAGTACGAGGATCCCACCCAATATCGCAACCTTGCAGGGGCACTTCAGTATCTTACTTTCACAAGGCCTGATATTACTTAAGCAGTTCAACAAGTGTATTTGTTTATGCATGATCCACGGATTGAGCATATGAATGAGGTCAAACGCATTATACGATACATCCAGGGCACACTTGATTATGACTTGCATTTGTATCCTACGTACGTTTCTACACTTGTGTCTTATACAGATGCTGATTGGGGTGGATGTCCTGATACCAGATGGTCGACTTCTGATTATTGTATGTTTCTTGGGGATAACTTGGTCTCGTGGTCTGCAAAAAGACAAGCTACATTATCACGATCCAGTGCAGAGGCCGAGTATCGAGGCGTGACGAATGTGGTGTCAGAATCATGTTGGCTGCGTAATCTTTTATTAGAACTACACTTTGTTATTCAGAAAGCTACCTTGATCTATTGTGATAATGTTAGTGTAATTTATCTTTCTGCCAATCAGGTCCAACATCAACACACTAAACATATCGAGATGGATATTCACTTTGTTCGCGAAAAGGTAGCTCGTGGTCAAGTACGCGTCTTACATGTGCCCTCACGATACCAAATTGCTGACATTTTTACGAAGGGTCTTCCCTCTGTTTTATTTGAAAATTTTAGGGACAGTCTCAGCGTACGACAACCGGCCGCTATGACTGCGGCGGTGTGATATAATATACCGTGTATATTCCTATGATATACACGGTTTCGGCTAGTCTTGTACGACAAATAGAAGTATTAAATTATGTTGTATAATTACCATAATGTAGAATTCTTGTACAAGTAGAATTAGAATTTAGAAGTATAGTAGGAATATGATTTTCCATATTTGGAGATTGTAATTTATATATATACCTATTCATTTAATTAAAAAAATCAAAAGATTATTTCTTAAATTGTTGTTAGGATTAGGTACTCTTGTGAAAAGCGCTATCTCTCTCGCGCGCATATATATATATATATATATATATATATATATATATATATATATATATATATATATATTAGGGGTGTGCATTCGACCATTCAGCATGATTCTTTGTTATTTATAGAATAAAACTGAAAAACAAAGAAAAAATAAAAAAACATCGAAAATATCCTATGCAATCTTGTTTTCCGGCTTAAACTAAATAATTATTGACCACTATTAAAATGTTAGTGGATGGGATTAGCGCCGTAGGAGGGTACTTATAAAGTACAAGTGTCCTGCAAATGGAAGAATTGACTTAGTCCAAACAACATTTGTCCACAAAATATTATTGAAGCACTTATTCAGGGTGGGGGAAAACGGAAAATAGTAAAAATTTATGGTACTTAATATTTACATTAAATTAATGTGTTTATACTTTTATCAGGATTAAGTAATAATTTGAAATAACATTAACTAGCCATACTTAGGTGATGTAAGAGTATGCAAAAAACACATTTCATGTTATATTGATTTAGTGTATATTTTGCCTTTTAATATACTAGGTAGGGGTTCATATTAAGGGTGCCCAGTGGGCCGGGACGGCCCGACCCCGACCCGACCCCGTCTCGAGCCCGCCCCGGTCCCGCCCGACCCCGCGTAAAAAAAAAATAGTGGCGGGACTCTAACTCGGGACGGGACAATGTCTCGTCCCGCCAGACCCGAGCCCGCCCCAGGCCCGCCTGACCCGAGCCCGCCCCGAGCCCATCCCGACCCCGACCACGACCCCGCCCGATTTCTCCCCCTTTGCAAATATAACAGTTGCACCAACGACCATTTTAGATTTTGGCCGTTGGGCAACGGCCATTTTAGGCCTCCCCCAACCCCCCTACCCCTTAATATTTATTTTTAACCCATAAGTTATTATATTTACACGTTAACCCAATTTTTCAACTATAAATAACTCATTTTCTCTTCATCTTTCTCACAAATCTTCCTACAATCTCTCTAATCTCTCAATATATCTCTCTACAAGTCTACATTGTTTGCTAAATATTCAATTTTATTTATTCATTTGGGAATTGGGAGTGAAGTTGGCAACTAGCTTGAGGATCTTCCATCGAGCAAAGTTTCAATTTTCAACCTCTCGATTACACGTCGACGTTACGTCGACGTTTGGTACATTCATTCCTTCATTAAATTATTATTGTCTGTTTATTTTATTTAGCGCACTTAATTTTATTATTTTTAATTATTTATTATCATAATTAAAATGGAAGGATTAAAAGGTATGTTTAAGGGTAAGGGTAAGGGTGCTTCTTCTAGTAGGGGCAACCATGGCAAGGGTACTTCTTCTAGTCATCTTATTCCTACATAGGATGATTTTGTTGATACTCAACATTTTCCTACAATACCATTAGATTTAGACCAGGGCTATTTTCTGGAACTCAAGAAGACTTTAATTTAGACGATGATCTAGATGATACACCCACTAATGTTGATGACAACACACCTACTAGTGCACCTTCAACTGAAATACATCATATCCCCCCTTGTATGAGACGAGGTCCATCAAAACGATCATTAAAATCAGATGCATGGACATTTTTTGATAGGGACGTAGAGAATCAAGTAGCTATATGTAAAATTTGTAAAAATATTTTAATATTTAAAACTGGAAAAGGTCACGGTGGGATGGGGGGGGGGGTTTAATTAGACACGTAGTAAATGCTCATCCAGCTAGGTATGCCCAATACCAGGCTTCAAAATCGGGTGCGCAAACGCCCGCTCCATCGGGACAAGGTTCACATACTGATACTGTCCCAGACCAAGTACAGGGTCAAATTAACCCTATGACGGGGGGAATTGTAGGCCCTAAATACAATAAACATAGAGATAGGGAAGCAATATCAAAATTAGTTGCTGTGGAGGGTTTGCCTTTTTCATTTCCTTCATCTCCCGGTTTTATTCATTACATTAGAGATATATATAATCCTGCTTTTAACGATTTTCCTAGATCAACTGTTAAGAGAGATGTATTTAAATTCGCGCATGAATATCAACAATATTTACGTTATTCATTATATCATTTTAATGGCAAAGTATCTATCACGTCTGATATAGGTCGTAGTACTAACGGCCATGATTATTTAACTGTAACTTGTCATTGGATATATTATAAATGGTCTATGTAAAAACGTATTTTAGCGTATACATATATAGATGATAGGCACACTGGTACTTTTATTGCAGATAATATTTATCAAGTGTGCCATTATTACGGAATAACCGATAAAATTATGACTATTACATTAGATAACGCTTCTTCTAACAATTACGCAATTATAATTTTAAAAAATAGTTTAACTCCATCTTTTTCAGATCATTTTCATATAAAATGCGCGTATCATATATATAATTTAATTGTAAAGGATGGTCTATCACTTTTTGAAGACATTCTTAGTAAAATACAATTTTCTATAAACTTTATTTTTAAAAGTAATAAAGTACAACTTAGAAAAGAATATAAAAAAACTTGTCACGATTGTGGACTATCTTATAGAAAAATTCCACAAGAAGTATCCACT
The DNA here is from genome assembly GCA_029783415.1 of Anisodus acutangulus. NCBI lineage: Eukaryota > Viridiplantae > Streptophyta > Magnoliopsida > Solanales > Solanaceae > Anisodus > Anisodus acutangulus. The sequence continues at coordinate 2,036,451 of CM056492.1, read as the reverse complement.
AGGTGGAATTCTTTATACGAGCAACTACTTGTTGCTTATGACTATAGAATACCTATAACTTTATTTTTTAACTCTCATAATAAAAATCCAGCTGATATGATTTTAGATAGTGATTGGGTAAAAATTTTCGAACTTATTGTAATTTTAGAGAAATTTTTTCAAGCAATAAAAGAATTTTCCGGTATATATTATCCTACTATTTCAACTATGTTGTTTTATATAACTCTAATATTTTTATTACTTAGTGAATATATGGAAAAACCAGCTTATAAGACATCTATTAAAAAAATGTTTGTCAAAATAAAAAAATATTTTATTCCTATTCCCATTATTTATATTATTGGTTATGTATTAAATCCTACTATTAAAATAGACGGTACTAAATCACTAATTGAAACTATTTACGATTGTATAGAAGTACTACCACCTCCAAGTTCCAAAAATCTAAATCACCCACCACCTATTGAACAAACTAAAGAAGAAGTGTTGTCTAGCGTAGAACACAAATGCAAAAAAATATATAGATTTTATCAATAAGAAAATGCTAGTAACATACCGGCTTCCATACCATCTTCTTCATCTTCAACACAACCTCACAAAAGAGATGCTGTTTCTGCAGCTAGTATTGAAAGCCTCAGAAATAGAATGTGCGGCCGTACCTCTACTACTAACCAAATTAGCGAGTTGAATATTTTTGTTTTGTAGGGTTCTGTACCGTATTAAGAAGTTATCAATGAAGATGGACATGAAGACTTGCTGAAATACTGGAGGGGAATGAGAAGACCTTTCCGACACTTTCATTGATGGCCCGAGATGTTTTGAACATTCAAGTGTCATCAACTGCGTCTGAAAGCGCTTTTTCTGCCGGCAGATAGCAAATAGGAGACCACAGACACTCATTAGCCGGAGACAGCTTGGAAATTGCAATATTATTCAGAGATTGGATACGAGCGGAGCGGAGAAGGTGCGGTCAACCGGAGATCAACGAAGAAGAAGATGAAAACTACAACGAAATCTTAACCGAAGGTAGTGGAAGCGACGTGGATCAATTTGACCAACAAATACCAATTCCAACCGAAGAACCACAGGAAATCATCAAGCAATTAGAACAAGTTTTTTTGAGAATGTAATTTTTTTAATTGCAATTTTATTATGTAATTTGCAGCTTTTGGACAACACCACAAAGTTGCAATTTAGATTTTAGACAATTGTATTTGTATTACAAAAAAAATCATGTCTATTAAATAATATAAGAGGCACAAAAACAGCCTTGGGATGTTTTTATTACACTATCTTATCTTGTTTATTGAGTTTTTTTTATACATATGTTATTTTTTTAAAAAAAAAAGGAAAACCCGTCGGACCCCGCCCAGATCCCGACCTCGACGGGATTGGGATCGGGACGGGACTGGAGCAAGTCCCGCCAGACCTGGCCCGCCAGACCCGAGCCCGGCCCACTGGCCATCTCTATTCAGATCAAGCCCCACGCCATCCCAAGGAGAATTTAATAAAAAATCTATTAATTTAATATAAACATCGAGTCATGATAATTTATATTTATCTAGGTAAAATTAAGTTTAAAAGGCAAACGTAACGCCTCGTTTGCCATAAAATTATATCCAAATACAAACTTGTACAATTCACTAACCTCATTCCGCAAGTGGCTTGAATTGTAGTCTCTTATCGGATTTGCACCGCATAAAATTATTTAAGGGAGAAGCACTCCTTAATATGATTTTTTTTCTTTAGCTATAAGTTAATAAATCGAAACCCTTTAAAATCTTATGTTCATGTGTCCTAAATCCTTTTAAGAGGAGATATAAAAGAACTCGCATCTTGTTCCAAAGATATATTCCTTTTTCTTAGGAAATATATGCTCAAAAAAGTTAGCATGTAAAGATTCAATAATTGTGTGAGGGCTTGAAGTCTCAAGCTCGAACCGAGATCTGTCTTATAAATTTATTAATATAATAGATTTTTTTATTCAAAACGCAAACTCAAGATCTATGATTAAAAATAAATGGACCATATCCATCTCACCACAATCCTTATTAGTTGGCTTCAATTGTATTCTAAGTTTATGTGAAAGTTTACCAAAGTCTCTCTATTTTAGCAAACATAAATTATAAGAACAAGTTGGGTAAAAGATGTCGATCTTTTTCCCGTTTTCTTCCTAGGGATTGCTAGCACTTCCAAGTTGAGTTATTTTCCCTTTTACTTTTCAAATGGTACATAGCTCAAGTCAAATTAGTTGATACTAATAGATACTTGCACAGCCTTTCAAGAATTATTACTAAAATTTGGCTTTTGGATAAAGCCACTAAAGCTCAGGCTTTAGGCCTTTCATTTTTTTTAGAGCTTCACTTTTCATCAATATATGTTACATTTTTCTTTTGAAAATTATTAAGTTCTTTGAGTATTTTTTGTCTATTACAAAAATAAAGTTAACTAATTTACTGTAAAGAAGGCCCTAAATAAGTAAGTAAAGTATAGTATAAATGTTGGAAATTTGTCTTTGGTGGGAGGTGCGCCCACCCATATTTAATGAATTAAACACTAGGGTTCCGCATGTTGGAGGCTTTGTCTCTTCACACGTGCATAATCTACTAAGTGACCAGATGACCGTAGGGCCAAGAATCGTCAAATTTCGTTGAGAAATGAAAGAGATATTGGTCCACGAAGTAAGGTGTTTGAGGCATGGAAATATGGTGTGGGACAAATCTACCACATCGGTGGGAAAATGAAGAATTGTTCTCTTTATAAGTCTCAAAATTGGCTAAGGGTTTGGGACCCCAAGGGGTAACCCATGTGTTTGAAGGAGGGAGGACCTAGATGTGCTTGAGTTCAAGGCTAAGTCCACACGCGCGCCGCTGCCGCCCGCTCGTCCGGGCACTGGTCACGGGTCACGGGTCGTGGGCCTTGGGCTTCTTCTGATAGACCCCCAAACGTAAAAGCATATATATGGGGCAATCTTGTCTTAAAGACAGAGAGTCATCTCTAGACTCAGCCACAATTGTAACAATCCAGATTTAGTGTTTCTTGATTTCAGGTTATCAAGATACAAGATTCAACAACCTTGCGGCAGTTCTGAATATTAGCTATTTGTTTATCCTTTCGAACACTTGTAATATTTATTTACTTCCCGTACTGCTTTACATATCCAACAATAAATACTTAATCTATTTTTAGTATATTGACAAAAAAGAAAATTCAGGATTGATTTCTCTACAATACTCAATCTACTTTTGACCTTTCTCTCTAAAATTTTAGTATATGTTTACACTTTTAGTTTCAATCTACTTGTATGAATTTACTATTTTTTTTCCGACACCAAATATTTTCAAATCAAGTTATCAATTTCTTGAATCAGGTTCTATTATTTCAACTTTTAGTATTATTTTCATCTCAAACTTGCTTGTTTTGATATTTTACTACGTAATATATATTATTTTGTTAACTATTTTTTTAGAATATAAAATATGTCAACTAAAAATTATGTATCCGGTTGTTCAAAACTCAAAAAGATAAAGAGAAATTGAATTTTTGATATAATCTCAAAATGAGCTCTTAAGGAAGTTGGTGAGATATCTAACATAGATCCTCAAAAGGTAGACTTCAAATGAAAAATATATACATGAATTTTTTTCCTCATTTTCGTGACAAGAAATTTAAAGTCTCTCATTGAAATTTTGCTTTAGACTCTCAGTTGTATTGAGTCTCCCCTGACTTCAATGACATTTTCCTTTCTTCCACCATAGTGTAAAAATTAAATAACAATAAGCAAACACAAGCAATCAAACAATCATTTGAGAAATAATAATATTAGCTCGTGCTATTGATTAACATTTTCTTTATTTGATTAACTTAAGGAAATAATATATGAAGTTAAAATCTCATATACGACTCTATATATCATTGGGTCTAAAGGGTCCATAAGCTATACGAAAAATGAGAAGAGGGTCACTTACTAAACAATTGTTCAAAAAGGGACGAGTGGTGATATTTTTGGATGTTATCATCGACTGAAATAATAATTGGTTAAAACTTATTGAGAATACAATCAAATATTAAAAATGTGTTCTATCTAACAGCTTAAGCTTTTAGATCAGATGGTCACACATTTCAATATGGTATCAGAGCAGGCCAAAGGTCCTGGGATCGATCCTCACCGCCACCCATTTTCAAAAAAGAATTCCACGTGCTTGGATCATGAAAAAAAATCAGGCCAACACGTGAGGGGGCGTGTTGAGAATACAATCAAATATTAAAAGTGTGTTCTATCTAACAGCTTAAGCTTTTAGATCAGATGGTCACACATTTCAATAAAACTATTGTTCTTTATTTTTGTATTTTTTAGGAAAAATGTTTTAAAATGCATGCATTTTATGCTGTTAGACAAGAACAGCAAGTTTGAGTTTGCATTTTCTATAGAAGTATTTTAAGCAAAAATAAATTTTTTTCCTCTTCTTTCTGGCTAAGTTATCTTCTAAAGAATATTTATTGGGCAGTTAAAATGTAAATTAGGAATTTTCTTCATCGATTGGTAATAGATGGTCACTTTAGATTATAGATGTTCCTAAAAATGATTAATAAATGGTCCTTTGTTTTTAATTGATGGTCCTAACTTTTTACGACTACACAAGAAAAGATGATTTTGGTCTCTGAATTTGCATGACTAAATATGTCAGAAACTAAAATACTGTAGGCAGCAAAGAATTATTGCATTTTATTAGGCCCTCCAATATAGTTTAGCTAGTGACAGTCTGTACAATAAAAACTAGTGGTTATGACCCGCATCCGACACGTATAATTTTAGAGGTTGCATGATGTAATAACACGATCTTCATTATCAATATTTGTGCTTCAAATTAAGGTTTGAGTATGTGTATAATTTTATAATATTATTTGTGACTTGCGGGAATAGTTTGAACGGAGATTGGAGGGCTTTGGATGGTTTCAGATGAGGTTGAAACATTTACAGACCTACTGAAATTCTCTAATGTAGCTAGTGTATGCCGCGATCTTGAGGTCTAGTGTCATGACTCAATTCTCTAGGACCGTGATAGTATCCAATTACCCCTTCAAGCAAACCAAACATAACAGCAGTTAATCAGAATAACAAGAACGATATCAAGTCCAACAAAGATAAATTCATAAACAATGAAGAGATATTTGATACATCGTGAAAGCCCAACTGTAGCCGTCAGGAATTGCTGGTACAAGTCATGAGCAAACTAATAAAGAGTCAATATATAACATTCTTGAAATATAAATACTGTCTACAATAATGAATAACACTGAAAATATAGAAGGGGACTCCAAGGCGTTGCAAAGTAGTCCGAGCAGCTTACTGCTGTAGTCTTCAAGCAACTTCCTGTTGAAAATTTGTCTTTGGTGGGGAGGTGCGTCCACCCATATTTAATGAATTAAACACTAGTATTCCGCATGTTAGAGGCTTTGTCTCTTCACACATGCATAATCTACTAAGTAAGTAGATGACCGTAGGCCCAAGAATCGTCAAATTTCGTTGAGAAATGAAAGAGATATTGGTCCACGAAGTAAGGTGTTTGAGGCATGGAAATATGGTGTGGGACAAATCTATCACATCGGTGGGAAAAGGAAGAATTGCTCTCTTTATAAATCTCATAATTGGCTAAGGGTTTGGGCCGCCCGCCCGTCCCGTCCCGTCCGGACTCGGGTCACGGAGTTTCTGGAGAGATGAATTTGGCAACAACGGAAGGCAGAAAGTTTCTGCCTACCGTTTAGGCTGATTTTTGGAGCATTAACCAGCCATTACTTGGCTGTTAACTCCTCCATAAACAGCCTCACTAATGGCCATAAACCTGCCATTAACAGCCATTGCATCACTCAATTCACTTTTAAAGGTTTATGTTATGGCACGTGAGTTGTTCGTGAGACTTTGTTATGAGTATCTCTTTCATGTAAAAATACACACATGCACTACATCATTGTGTGTGTTTTCTTGATTGGTAGGAAGTTTGTGGTATAATTCTTTGCCGAAAGAGGTCTCCACCAACCCAACGACTTTCCGATGTGATTATTCACAATTACCCAAACTGAACCAGACTTTTGTGAAGGCTCTAATTTATATTTTCTTGGGCTGGTCAGGCATAGTTGTCATGGCAGCTCTTTGGTTTACAAAGGATACAATACATTGTTAATAGCCATGACTAGATTTTGGTGATGAAGGGTCTATTTCTTCTTGTCCAGATGTTCCAATAAATGAATTGATCAATAGTACTAACTGGTGTAAAACTGGTCTTCTGAAAACAATCATAATAGAATGTTAAAGTGTTCAACTTCTTAAATGCATTTTGTTAAATATACACGATATGCCCACGGTTTGGGCTAATGATTTGGTATTGTTTGTTGTAATATTTTAGTGTAAATATTACATTATTAGAATTGTACACTTCTGCAAAACGTCAGTTGACTTTATCCCGCTCCAGTGCAGAGGCCGAGTATCGAGGGGTAGCCAATGTGGTCTCTGAATCACGTTGGTTACTTAATCTGCTTGTACAGCCTCATTGTCCTATTCAGAAAGTGACTTTGGTTTATTGTGATAATGTTAGTGCCATCTACCTTTCTGGTAATCCGGTTCAACACCAACGCACTAAACATATCGAGATGGACATTCACTTTGTTCGCGAAAAGGTTGCTCGTGGACAAGTACGCGTCTGACATGTCCCTTCCAGGTATCAAATTGCAGACATCTTTACAAATGGTCTTCCCTCGGTCCTTTTTGACAATTTTAGGGACAGTGTCAGTGTACGAAGACCGCCCGCTATGACTGCGGTGGTGTGTTAAATATACACGGTATGCCCATGGTTTGGGCTAATGATTTGGTATTGTTTGTTGTAATATTTTAGTGTAAATATTACATTATTAGAATTATACACTTACCATAATTGTATTGTTAGTGTCCAAGTAGAATAAAGTTTTAGAAGTAAAATAGAAATATGATTTTCCTATTATGAAAATTGTAAATTGTATATATACTCTTTCATTAATGAGAATAATCAAGTGATAGTAAGGTTGTCATTGGACACAGTTTAGCAAATAAATAAAATCATTATGTGTGTAAATAATACTTCTTCTTCGTATTCATTTTATATGATAATATTTTTCAGTTAGTGTGTTTAAAAAAGAATGACCTTTTTTAATATTTGAAAATAATTTAACTTTAAATTTTTTATTATCCTTAATGACATGATTTTGTGAACACGAAAATGTCGTGGCATATTTAACGCAACAAGTTCCGAATATCTATATTTTTTTTATTAACTCTATATCCGGTCAACCAAGTCATTGGAACGAAAAGAGTAGAAGCAAAATCTCAAAATCCTTTCACAGTCCGACCCAAACCCAAACCACTTTAAACGTGGATATTGTATCAATCGACTGACACTGCTTTCTTGATATTCTCTAAAAGCTATTGGCTATTGCTTTACAGAAAAACAAAGGAAAACTCATAAAATAGAATAAAAAGGTTGGGTTAAGACAATCCAAAATAATCTTAACATGGTATAGTATTGTCCTCTTTAAGTCAAGCATATATAATTTTTTTTAGGTCTGATCACATCATTAAAAGAATGTTTACCATTGATGTATAACTGTTCAATCTTTTCAACTATCAATGTGTACTTTGTTCGCACTTCCCAATTAATAATCTTCCTCTCGAATAAGTTTCACGTGGCCATCACCACAATCGGCAGGTCAATTTCGAGATTCATTTTGTGCCATCCACATGACTGAGCATTTACGACTTTTGAAGCTCAGAGTTAACTTCTTGTGCGCGTGCATCTCCAAGCAACCTTTGGCATGATAAACGTAGTAAGTGCGCCCCACGCCATCACTTCGTCATCTATGTGCTCGTCGTGTTGAATTATTGGCGTGATACCAATTGATGGGCTTAATCATACTAGATATACTCTTAATATGGTATCATATTATTTTTCTTAGGTCACACCCACAAGATATTTCCCGAAAACCTCACACCATTAATAGTATGCTTACATTTTATTTTTAACTTCTCAATCCTTTCAACTATCAATTCAACTATCAATGTTGGATTTTATTCACACATCCAACGGTTAAACACTTATCCTTTTCATCAATAAACATTAAGAACAAAATAGATGCTCATTTGTCAATGAAAATTAAAAAAGAAAAGTCAAACCCCATCTTTTCAGCCTACTATAAATTGAGCTGGTTGAGGTTCTTTCCATCGTGCATTTTCATTCCAGCACTTTCTCTTGGCCCTTCTTTCTTTCCCAACACCCCTTAATTTATACCAACTCAACCATTTCCATGGAGATTGATTCCACAAGCCAAGAAAAATATGGTGTCTTCACCATGTCGTGGAGCCAACTCAAGGGGTTTCAAAGAAAGTTGATGGACAAACTTAACAACATTGCTAAGAACACAATACAGATTGGGAAAGATGATCCAAGGAAAATTTGGCATGCAGCCAAAGTGGGATTATCTCTCACTTTAGCGCTGTTGTTTTACTATTCATGGCCACTCTATCATAGCTTTGAACAATCAGCAATAATGGCTGTCCTCACAGTAATGGTTGCTTTTGAGTACACTGCTGGTACTTTTTTCGTTGCTAATTATCTGTTGCTAAATCGCTCGTACTGACATAATTTTTGATAATATGTCGACAAATAGGTTTAGCGATGAAATTTTGATGTTTAGCTACAAAACTTGTCCGTCATTAATGCTTATTTTTTTAGTAGTAGTCTTTTCTATTTTGATGAATTTGTTTTTTCTTTTTTTCTATACTTTTCATATTAAATATTTTCTACTGTTTTCAGGTGCAACTATATCAAAGTGCTTGAACATAGCTTTTGCTACAGCACTAGGTGGCACATTAGGCATTGGAGCTAAATATTTAGCCGAAAATTGTGGAAAAGAAGGGGAGCCTATAGTTCTTGGGTTTTCGGTCTTCACTCTAGGTATGATATGCAAGCACAATGCAATCTGTTTCTCTTGACAAAATGGACAAATTAAACCAAACTTTTGCTTTGAAATTTCCTCAGCATTTGGCAGATATATAGCTAGGAGTCATTTTCCATATTAACCAAATCATAAAATTTGTAACACATAATTAACAACAATAGTATGTTCATCAAATTTTGGATCTAGCATATATCTTATAAGTTGATCCGAAGTCTATAATTTTGGCTCGAACCCTTATGAGAAAATCTCAAGGACATGCAGATGAGATATGCTATCTCCACTCAGATCAAGACAAAATTTTTACTTGTTCAAATGATAATTAAAGTGAAACAGAATTAGAAATACCGAATTTCTTTATGATAAAAAGATCATTTTGCATGTTCGCTATTAGGGTAATTCCTACAAAGAATCAGACTAATGATATATACACTTTTCATTATTCAAGCCAAGAAAGCTATACTGACTTGAGGCTTTGGGGGGTTGGCATGACCTCTCCCTATCTATAGAATAACCCAAAAGACTGCACGGAGGAGGACGTACATCTTAGCCTCGAGAATTACATAGAGTGAGTGAACTTACTCTAGTATAGTTTCGAGCAAAAGTAAGGAGTAAACAACGTATAAAATACTAGAATTCTCGATGTAAATTTAAAAAAAAATCGCTAAACAAATACAAACTATAGATTTTGAATCCAGTAAAACAGATCAGACGTGCTGATCGAGCTATAAAATCTTGAAGTCGAACCCCTTAATATTTAAATTCTGAATTCGCCTCTGATTAAAGACGACTATATCACTTGTTTCATGCAGGTGCTATAGGTACATTTACAAGGTTTTATCCACATATGCAAAGGAGGTATGATTATGGATGCATGCTCTTTGTGGCAACCTTTAGTTTGGTCACAGTCTCAGGTGATAAGTACTTGGAGTTGGATAAACAAAGGATATCAACCATTATGGTTAGTGTTACCACAGTCATGGTTATCTCCTTGGTTATTCGTCCAGTGTGGGCTGGTGATGATCTTCATAAGCTTGTTAGTGCCAATCTTGAAAAGCTAGCAAGCTTCTTAGATGGTATGTGAATGTTCTTGTTTTATATGTAACCTTCCACTGCATCAGTTTTTAAGAAGTTTTGTCAATACGTCTCAGCTTACTATTGATTGACTTGAGGTGGAATGTTTGCAAATCACATGAACTTTTCGAATTTCATTTAAACTTTTCTCTCTGCTGTCGCAGATCAGATGTTGATCTAAGTCATATCTTTCAATGTCTCCAAGTCTTCTTTCCGATCGCGGAATTAGAATTTTTACTAAGGCGATTCAAAATATAAAGAAGTCAGGGAGATTAATTCAACATATAGTATATATACATAAAAATGAATAATAGCACTTTTAGTCCCTCAATTATTAAAAAATCTGATATTGGTTCTTGAAATATATGACTAAGTACATTTAATTTTTAATAAATATTTATTTTTGACCCCTTTATGAAAGAATGTGTACCATTTGGACGATTTGAATTAGAACCGTATTATCATCAAGTATTGAGTAGCAGTACAAACTTAATATGAAATATGAATAATTAAATGATCTCATGATTAATAGTTCATTAAATTTGTGAAGGTTTACAAAAGAGGGATCAAAAGAGAATACTTCAAATAATTGAAGATTACATGTGCTTCTCTAGATATCACAAGGACAAAAATAAGAATATTTGTATATTTAAGCACTAAAATGCATTTTTTCTAAAAAAGATTTGACCTAATTATACCATATAACTTTCTGACGTCGAAAAGGTGTCAATTGACTCCCTTTGAATAATAGCAGATCCGCGACTATTTATATGGGGCAACAAATTGAAGAAAAAAATGACTTTTTTGTAGGTTTTGGAAATGAGTATTTTCACATTTCTGAGGCTGAAGCAAGTGGCAAATGCTCTAAAGACAATGTAAAGGGATTTCTTGAAGACTTTAAAAGTGTTCTTGGTTCTAAGGCCACTGAGGAATCTTTGGTGAGTAGAAGAGACTACAAGTCTCCCTTCTTCCTTTTCCTAAATTAATATAGATGTATGGTATCTGAAATCTATTAATTTGATGTAAACATTACTATCGGGTCTAGTCATTCATAAGATGTGTTATTTAGCTTATCCGCGCATTAGCTATTCCTTCACCTAAATCACAATTAATCGCTTCTAAGTATATTATTATGGATGTTAGAAAAAATTGATTTTATTTTTCATTGAGAAATAGACGTACAAGGTTTTAAAAAAGAAAAGAGATAATCTTTGCATCTAAAGAGGGTAATAAGGCTATGAAAATTAAGGAATTCATCCGCTTTGCGGGTGTATCTAACGAGTGGTAATCCAAGTCGTAGTGATATGCTTCCTCCGCAGGAAGAAACATGTAAGTCTCCTATACTAATATTTACATTGAATTGCTCCGCTGGCTAATTCAACTTTGTGCCGCCCAGAATCATTTAAAAAAAAGCGCTATCCACCAAGAATTTCTCAATTCATAAGGTTCGAACTAAAAACAAATTTAATTTCATTTTTTAACTTCCATTCAATGCTCTTAATCTATATTTTAAGTAGTTTTGGAGATTTCTTTAGAACGGCTAAATAGGGCATTTTGCTCATAACTAATTTGAATTTTCTTTCCTTGTAGACGGAAAATTAAGTCACTTATTGAAAAATACCTGAAAACATTACCTATTTTAAAGAGATCCCAAAAAAGGGAATAAAAGAATATAGAAGGTAAAAGAAAATTACAAAAGTTAGAATATTGTAAAAAAAATTTACAATAGCGTCATTTTTTCCGATATATTTTAATAGCTATAGCGAAATATTATTATATAGAACATATAATATAACATAACATAATATGAAAATTAATTTTAAAGAAAACTTTATTGGCATAATGAAATATTGTTATAAAGGATGAATATTACCGAAATGAGTGTATTTATTTATTACATTTTCTTGCTACGAGAAGCACTGAGGAGGCAATAAGCAAGAGCAATACCTCTGATTTTGTTGCCTTATTTTTTTCCTGCCTTCTTTATCACTTTAGTTAGCATGAGAGCCACTTCATAATTACCTAGGTCATTTGTTTGAGTACAAATAAAAAACTATGTACTCATAAATATAATTTATTTTTTACTATCGGTACATTTTCACATATTATAGAAGGTTGCGCGACCTCCCCTAGTCCACAAGATTTCACTACAGTGGATTGCCCGGCTCTTAGGCTTTATAGACTCACTTTCTTCACAACAAAAGAAGTTTATTATATATATATATATATATATATATATATATATATATATATATATATATATATATATATATATATATATATGTGGGAGGGGATTACAAGGTGGAAGATCGAACCCTCATAAAAAATGTGAAAGTTAAGGTAGTCAACCAACTGAGCTACATTATATTTCCCACTTAGCCTTGTCTTAGATGTTGGGTTCAGAGTTGTCTCTTTTTATAGACGCGTTATATGGATTTTAAACCGTCTTTTGATAGCTTTCCATTTTCTTAAGCTCACCATTTAATATTTATATAGAGAATTATATGCAATTATCTTTTTAATGTAACATGATGATATACATTTTTCTTTTTTGCATTATCAATATATATCACAACAAGAAGGGTTTACTACACGTATGTCCTTCTTTAGCCTTGTGTTAAACGTTGGCTCCAGAGTTTCTGGGAGATATACGTTCTATCATTATCTGACATAAGTCTTCTTATAGAAGTATTGGATGGATTTTAACAATCTTTTGATAGCTTTCCATTCTCTTAAGGTTACTATTTAATATTTAAAGAATTACATGCAATTATTATGTAAGTGACTTGATGATATAAATTATTTTATATTATCAGTGCATAAAACTTTTACTAAAAAATTGATTCAGGCAAACTTTTCATGGTGGGAACCAGCACATGGATCATTTGGGTTTAATAATCCAGGGAAAGAGTACTTGAAGATTGGTAACCTTGCTAGAGATTGTGCTTGCCATCTTTATGCTCTTAGTAGTCACTTAAAATCCAAGTCTCAGGTATATATATTAATAATAAAAATTACTTCTTCCTTTTCAATTTATATATTTTATTTCATTTTTTCTCTGTTAAAAGAGAATGTCATTAATACATACATAGACACTTAAATTTAAACTTTACTATCGATTAAACACTCCAACTCACAAATTAATTATCTAGACACCTCAACTTGTCTCTACTTTGTCAGTTGAACACTCCAACTTACCAAATGATCATCTAGACACCTCCAAAATTTATGTGCTACGTCAGTGTTGGGTGTCCACAAGACACGATGGGAATGAGTTGAGGTGTCTACATGCACATTCTCAAAGTTGGAGCATTGAGTTGCTCAGTTGAGGTCAAGAGGTGTCTATCTATGTATTATGCCTAGTATATTCAGTAACTTCTTAAATCCAACATTATACATGGTATATTGAAGACCACAAGATATACATCTTTAGTTTAAAAACATAAGATTCAAGAGTCATATTTAATTACTTTTTTTTAGTCTCATGCCCAAACAAACTAACTCACATAAATTGAAACAAAGGGAATTATAAAAATCTGGATCTTAATAACAAATTAATGTATACACCTTTCATCCAGCTAGTTTATATGATACATTTTGACTGAGAAAGAAATTTAAGAAATAAATAAGAACTTATAAAACTTGGGCTAAAATAAATCATATGTATTTGTATGACAATAAATCATCTCATTTAGGATAGAATGATAAGTTCAAAGTTAAATAGTATTATAAATATATAAATGATCATTCTTTTTAAATTAGATTAAAAAAAATATATCGCATAAATTGTAATAGAAGAAGTAAGAAATTTCTGATTTTGACAAGTACTTGATTTTTCAGGTACCAACCGAGTTTCATAGAAGAACAGAAGAAGCTTGCAAAAGAATGATCGGGGAATCTAGCAATGCCTTAAAAGACCTTGCTTTATCCATCAAAAACAGGACTCAACCCCCTTCCTCAACAACGGAACCCGACCTGTATAACGCAAAATTCGTTGTCAGTGATATCAGAGCGGCGCTCATAATTACCACAAAAACCTTCTCAGAAGCATACACCATTGACATCATCACAGCTATGTCAGTGGCGTCGATACTCATCGACGTCACCAGATGCGTCGAGGAAATATCTGAGGCAGTCAGAGAGCTTTCGGTCAAAGCATGTTTCAAGCAGGAAGAAAAGAAAAAGGATGATTCTATGTCTACCGAGGCGCTGGAGAAACTGTCAACGCCTCGGTCACAGCTCTTGCACAGCGGAATTGTGAATGCCGCTGTGAAGGAGGAGGAAAAGAAAAAGGATGATTCTATGTCTACCGAGGCGCTGGAGAAACTGTCAACGCCTCGGTCACAGCTCTTGCACAGCGGAATTGTGAATGCCGCTGTGAAGGAGGAGGAAAAGAAAAAGGATGATTCTATGTCTACCGAGGCGCTGGAGAAACTGTCAACGCCTCGGTCACAGCTTTTGCACAGCGGAATTGTGAATGCCGCTGTGAAGGAGGAGGAAAATCCAATAGGTGCAATAAAAGGAGAACAACACGTTGTTTGTGAGATACATGCAATAGAAGAGGTGATCAAAGCAGAGGAAAAAGGAGAGCATGTTCTGATTGGAGTTGATGATGGAATCAAAGACAAATAGGATATGAAGTTCATGTTTTTTATAACGATTTCAAGTATTTTTATATGCATTTAATGCAATTCTTAATACGTATATAAAGTTTAAGAAAAGTTACTGAATTCACGTGGTTACACAGTTATATTTATCTGAAAACAATAATATAGAAAGATAAACTAGCTATGAGAGAATAAAAGATAGAAATCTATACCAATAGTTAGTATAATTTTTCTCACTCCTAAAAAAATAAGAGAAGCAAAATGGAAGGATAAAAGTTGGAAGAAAAATTAGTTATACAAGAGTTATCCTTTCAATATTCCAGTGTTATAAATAATACAATTTAAAGTTATATCTATGCGTGTTCAACATAGCTTTCCATTGTTTTCTTTGTGAAGGGGAAAGTCCCGAAGGCGAAACCCCCCACCTGTATCAGAGGCCCCTTGGCCATGTGGGATGTAAATCGAGGGATATGCGCGAGTGACAGCCCTGCAAGGGAGAGGACCAACGGGACACGAACCCAGCAACATCCCTTGCAATATTTCAGCAAAGACTGTCACCATACGGATTCGAACCCGCGACGTCGGAGTGGTTGTACCCCAATCACCTTGCCACTTACCAACTCGCATGTGCCCCTGGGGGCAGCTTTCCATTGTTTTCTGATATGGCGTATCACCTGTAACATAGCCAATTATTATCGATTTTCATTATTTCTCTTGTTCTTTCAAATCATCTTCCACGGTTGTTACATCCACTTTGCCATCTTTTTTTTTTTATATATTCATTTTTCCGGTTTATGTCAGACTATTTCTGGAGATAGTATTTTCGGTCCCTCGTCACTAGGAAATAATATTTTCGATCCCTCATTACTACTATGAGTAAATCGCAGAATGTGCCTGAACAGATGGTTACTTCCCTCCTAATACTAGAGATGTCAAAGTGTATATTATACTAACTATTGGTGGGAGCAATTTGCTATTCTCACGATAATCTTTCTCCCCAACCGGAGTAGGCTGTGTTGAGGTAGCTGTTGGAAATTTGTCTTTGGTGGGGAGGTGCGTCCACCCATATTTAATGATTTAAACACTAGGGTTCCGCATGTTGGAGGCTTTGTCTCTTCACACGTGCATAATCTACTAAGTGAGTAGATGACCGTAGGGCCAAGAATCGTCAAATTTCATTGAGAAATGAAAGAGATATTGGTCCACGAAGTAAGGTGTTTGAGGCACGAAAATATGGTGTGGGACAAATCTACCACATCGATGGGAAAAGGAAGAATTGTTCTCTTTATAAGTCTCAAAATTGGCTAAGGGTTTGGGACCCCAAGGGGTAACTCATGTGTTTGAAGGAGTGAGGATCTAGATGTGCTTGGGTTCAAGGCTAAGTCCACACGCGCGCTGCCTACCGTTTGGGTTGGTTTTTGGAACGTTAAAAACTCCATTAATCTGCACATAACTCCTACATAAAAGCTCATTTATGTTGCACATTAAATCAACCATTACTTATCTCTCCCCTTATGCTATATATTGAAGCTTTTTGGCGCAATTGTTGAGACAAAAAACTATATACAACACAGAAACAAACAGAAGAGAGAACAACACAAATTCTGTCCAAAACGTGAGCAAAAATAGTGGACGAAAACAGAAAACTCTTCCTTCCTTTTCCATTCTTCAGCAAGTCGTTTCATGTTTGTTTTCTTCGTCAGAATCAACCTATTTGATTTGTAGTGTTGATTAGTTGTTGTTTTATCTTGGGAGACTATTGTCCGTTAACGTAAAAGCATATATACGGGGCAATCTTGTCTTAAAGACAGAAAGTAATCTCTCGACTCAGCCACAGTTGTAACAATCCAGATTTAGTGTTTCTTGATTTCAGGTTATCAAGATTCAATACTCAACAAGCTTGCTACATTTCTGAATATTGGCTATTTGTTTATCTTTTCGAACACTTGTAATATTTATTACTTCCCGTATTGCTTTGTGTTCCTCAATTGACTGAAATTACGCTGGTAAAATACTGCCAAACGTAAGAGAAGACAATCTACAACTTACTGCATCAGCCGGAGTTACTAACTTCATCGTCGCATCAGTGTATTTCCCGGGGATCATCATGGTTGGATCCCTAATTCAATGCACGTTAGCAATCATCACTAAAATAAGCTGAGAGAGAAGGCCATCATGACGTTCCGGTTGTGTTTTTCCTGAAGGAATGAATTCAACCATGGAATTGTGAAATACAGCCTCAGATCTTGCTACATACTGATGGGTATTTCATCTTTAGATTTAATACTGTGGAAGAATGCCAAAGGGTCATTGAGGCAGGTCCGTACTATTATCATAATAAACCATTTGTGCTACAAAATTGGGAGATTGATTTTATCTTTGTGCCTTATTGTTTGACAACCATTCCATTGTGGGTCACATTTCCTGGGCTACCTGTAGGCTATTGGTCTGGGAATGCTCTTGGTAAGGTGGCTAGTGCCATAGGGAGACCAATGTATACTGATAAGTTCACTGCCGGCATGGAAATAATTTCTTATTGCTTGGATTTTGGTTGAAGTTGACGTTTCTCAACCTCTCCTTGATGCTATTGAGATTACTACTCCTAAAGGGTGCTTCCATCAAGTTGTAACCTATGATTGGAAGCCTAAATTCTGTACTGAATGCATGAAGTTTGGACATATAACTGATAATTGCTGGAATGTGAAAGCAGCAGCTCAAAAAAAGGGTTTCAGGAGGTTAAAAGGAAGAGAAAGAAAAATATAAGAAAGAATAGACAACCAACACAAGGATGGCAAGCTAAAGATGGAGGCCTGCCACCACAATCTGTGGTTGATGATAGGACTGAATCTTCTACTGCTAATTGTCCTGCGGATGAGAATGCTGAGAATCAGGGTGAGATCAATGGGGATAAGATCATGGTTTCAAACACAAAGGAACCTGCTCCACCACCTACTTATAAAGGAGGTGTTCTTGCTGCTAATAGGTATGAGGTGCTCCAAGTAGTGAATGAAGAACTTGCTGGAGACCCAAGAGTCACTCATAACTCATAACCCCCTATGATTATTTCCACTTGGAACATTAGGGGGCTCAACCAGCCCCTGAAACAGAAGGAGGTGAGACTCTTTCTGAATAAGTACAAGGTAGAATTCTTTGATTGCATAGAAACTAGAGTTAAGGAGAATAAGGCCCTTGCCATTATCAGGAATATTGCTCAGGACTGGTGTACTTATTGCAATTATCCTATGGCTTACAATGGTAGAATTTGGCTGATGTGGAAGAGTAGCTTACAAGTTCAAATAATAAGAGTACATGAATAATTTATTCACTGTAGTGTTGTGCATACTGCTTGCAATATCTCTGCATACATCACAGTTGTCTATAGGAAGAATCAGGGACATGAGAGGGAGACTCATTGGAAAGAACTTATTCAGTTAGGTAATTCATGCCAAGGAGAATGATTACTTTGTGGTGACTTTAACAATGTGCTGACTAGTGATGATAGAATAGGATCTCCTGTTTTGCAAGCTGAAACTATATTGATTCATTACAACTCACTGCTTTGAGAGCAAATGGATGGCACTATACATTCTGCAATAAGCAGAATCCATCTAGTAGAGTGTATTCAAAAATTGACTAGGTTTTGGGGAATTTTCAATGGTTGTCAATATATGGGCATGTGGAGGCTGATTTTCTGAACATTGGAGTGTCTGATCACTCTCATATCCTCATTCAAGTTTTTCCACAGCTTAGCACCGATCTCAAACCCTTCAAACTATACAAGACTAATGAACCATCCAGATTTTGGTGGAATCTTGACCACTGTTTGGCAAAAGAAGTATGCTGGTACTAAGATGTTTCAAGTTTGGCAAAAGCTCAAAGCTCTAAAGGTAGAATTAAATGGGATAAATACTTACTTGGCATCTTATAGCCAAAAGTTAAATCAAGGTAGGCAATGTCTAGAGATTGTACAAGCTCAAATAGCTTTTCAACCTCTGTGCCAAATATTACTAGACCAGAAGAGAAATTACCTGATTGAGATTGCTAAATGGAGCAGTGTTGAAGAGTAAGTATGCAGACAAAAGTCTAGAGTAAGCTGGATCACTAGTGGAGATGCTAACACTGGTTATTTTCATGCTCAGATGAAGACAATGGCAAATAGGAATGCTATCACTACAATTTATGACTCTCAGTGGACAAAGTTGCAAGATCCAAAGCTGGTGGAAGTAGAATTTATATCATATCTCTGATCTGATGGGGATTGCTGCTGAATCTCTCCCTTGACCAAATGTTGAAGCTATTAGGTCTGGTCCATGCTTAACATATGAACAGAAATGTAACTTGATCATCCCAGTTTCAGACCAAGCGATATTACAAGCAATCAAAGGGATGCCACATGACAAGGCATCAGGTATTGATGGCTTTCCCATTGAATTCTTTTTTCAGAACTGGTGTGTGCTCAAAGATGATATCATAGAAGCGATAACAGAGTTTTTTAAATCTGGCAAGCTCTTGAAATCTTTCAGTTGCACTGCTATTACTTT
The DNA here is from genome assembly GCA_029783415.1 of Anisodus acutangulus. Lineage (NCBI taxonomy): Eukaryota > Viridiplantae > Streptophyta > Magnoliopsida > Solanales > Solanaceae > Anisodus > Anisodus acutangulus. Next base: position 2,017,247 of record CM056492.1, on the reverse strand, counting down.
AGTCCCTAAAGTACCTTCCCCTACCCCAAGTTAAAGACTATAGACCTATTGCATATTGTACTACTGTTTATAAGATTATCACAAAAGTCTTAACAAACATAATTAAAGGTGTCATTGTCATATAGTTCATCCTTCACAGTCTGTTTTTATAGAGGGAATGAGTATCATTGACAATACACTATTTAGTCATGAGCTGCTTAAATGATATTCTAGAAAAGGGTTATCTGCAAGGTGTGTCATGAAAGTGGACCTAAGGAAGGCTTATGATTCTATAGAGTGGGAGTTATTGAGAAGAATGTTAGGAGAGCTGGGGTTCCCATACAGGGTGATGGAATGCATTACCACATTGTCTTATTCTTTAGTATTGAATGGGGGTCTCTCAAAGCCATTTCATGGGAAGAGATGGATTAGGCAAGGGGACCCTATATCCCTTTATCTATTTGTGATTGCTATGGAGTACTTACAGAGGGAGTTAGTAGTGCTTAGACTGAATAAAGAGTTCCAATACCATCCTAGGTGCAAGAAACTAGGGGTGGTGCACATCTGCTTTGAAGATGACCTTCTCATGTTCTGTAAAGCAGAGATTAAGTCCATAAAATTTCTTCAGAAAGCATTTCAAAAGTTCTCAGCTGCTTCAGGATTATAAGCAAACACAAATGAAAGCTCTATCTTCATGTCTGGTGTCTCAGAACTATTGAAACAGGAAATACTTATCACTCTGACATGTTGAGGGTGACATTCCATTCAAATACTTGGGGGTTCCTCTATCATCTAAGAAACTCACCGTAGCTCAATACATTTCATTGGTGGAAAATATTACTGAAAGAATTAAGTGTTGGTCTGCCAAGTTGCTCTCCTATGCAGGGAGAATACAATTGATAAAATCAGTAGTGTTTAAAATTCAGACTTTCTGGGCTCAGATTTTCATATTACCTAAAAGAATTCTAAAGATGACTGCTAATGTATGCAGAACCTATTTGTGGACTGGATCTACAGTTGCATCTAGAAAGGCTTTGGTGTCCTGGGCAAAGATCTGTATGCCAAAAACTACAGGTGGTCTTAATGTGATGAATTTAGCCCTGTGGAACAAAGCAACAATCTTGAAGCAATTATGGGCAATATTTGAGTAGAAGAATTGTCTATGGATCAAGTGGGTGCATGTCTATACATTAAGGCTATGCCACTTGAAACTAGTCCCATCCCTAGTAATGCAACATTAGTGGTGAGGAAGATAATTGCAGCCAGAAAGCAACTACTAGAGAGCACATCTCTACAAGGGGACCTGCTTGATAGACTCAATTCAGTGGTAAAAGGAGGAAAATACTCGGTAAAAAAACATGTACACTCACTTGATGCCACAACACCAGAAAGTTCCTTGGAGAAATATTGTCTTGCAATCAAATGTTCATCCAAGACACACATTCATGTTATGGTTAGTTGTTTGGAGGAGATGTGCAACTATTGATAGATTACTTAAGTTTGGCATTAGGGTGCCAATGGATTGTGTGTTTTGTGATTCACCAGTACAGACACTAGATCATCTTTTGTTTGACTGTCCTATTACTAGGCAGAGACTACTTCACTGGGTTGGTATTCAAAGAGCTATTGGAAGTTGGCATGATGAAGTTCAGTAGGTATATCAATGGGCAAAGAGAAAAACAGGCAGAAGTGCTATCATCAGCTGCATCTTTGCTATGACAGTATCTACTATCTCGAGAGAAAGGAACAATATCAGGTTTCAAAATGGTCAATTTCATATGGATAAAGTTTGCAGGAAAATTGTACAACAGATACATATCAGGGGCAGAGACTTGAAGCACTGGCAAGCAACACTGGCTGGGCTGAACCATTATCCTTGATGCTGAGAAATTCTTGTGGCTGCTGCTGCTATTTTTGTTTCTTCATACCTAGTGATATGTTAGGATTCTTTACATGTAATTCTTGATATAGTCAGCTAGTGACAGGTTTAGTTTCTTGGTCTAGACCTTAGCTAAGTTAGTTTTGTTTGTCAGTTATTTTTTGAGACAATAGGTGGTCAACACTTGTTCCGCTTTGTAATGTTTCACTTTGATATCAAGGAAAAATGTTTGCTTACAAAAAAAAACGGCCTGAAGAGGGATCGAAACAGTGAGACCCTTTCTTTTTATGGTTGGGGCTATAACCCAAAAATAAACATTGACGAGATACCTTTTTTCCTTTCTTGTTTTTAGAAGGTTAAAATGTTTGCAATGTTGATTTTGCATAAGGAAAAATACAAAAGAACTGAAAGAGAAATTTGAAAATAACAACTAAAGAAAAGCAAAAAAGGAAAAGGGAAGAATCACGATGTAATTTTATCGAACTGTTAAAACAATGTTTGAGCTGACACAAAATTTAAGATTTGAATATTAATTAAATATATGTAAAGTATCAAAATTATTGTCCTTATACTACTAATAGTAATTAAACAGTGATGGTAAGAATTTCACATATTTTTTCATTGTCTCGCTCCTAATTAAAAAATAATTTTTTATATTAAGTGAGTACAAATAACTCACGTTATTAAGGGTAAATTGGCAAGAAAATTTTAACTAATTTCTAAAAACTGTTATTCTTTTGCTTCCCTTCTGTAGCTCGCTCATTCCACTCATGTAATTGTTACTCTTCACTATTGAGCTCCCTACATCACATCCCATGGGACGTAGTCCTTCCCCGAACTCTGCTAATGGGATGCTTTGTGCATCCGTCTGTTTCTTTTTTTTTTTTGTTGCTATTAAGCTCCTTTTCTCCCTTCTTTTCGATTCTTCCCCTCTTCAATTTTATGTATTTTTTGTTTTGTGTGATTTTGATAATATTACTATTTGACTTTACAAATAGTAATACCCAACGGAGGAGGTATCAATTTTCCTGGAGTAACTATATTGACGAGATGCTAGCTTAGAACGAGCGACCTATAACGAGTCCAACCCACGATAATGGATAATATTGAGGCCCAATTCACGATTTGCACACCTTGTGTGGGTGTAGCGGCCCAACTCATGACATTTCAACTGCCTACACTTACTTGCAATATTTAGAGGCGGAGCCATAATTTGAAATTTATAGATTCGGAATTAAGGTCATTTTTGTAAAATAGGGCCTTGAGACGTATACAGAATTTAGACCAAAGTTATCAGGTTTGATCGAACTTTATATTAAACACGAGCTCCGCAACTGCCTTGTATCGCTTGTATTAAGAATTCCAAAATTTATGTCCCTTCTCATTGACCATGTTTTCAAACTAGCATGTCCCATATATTTATTGTATTTAGTTAGTACTATTTAGTTGAGTCAATAGACTGACCACAAATTTTGATACAGAGACTTGAAGGAGTATTGTGACGCGAAAATATAAAATTATGCCCCGAGAAAAAATTATTTATTATGAGGGGTAAAAATTAAAGACCATTATAAAATAGGGACATAAGTCCCAATGACTCTATTTGTATTTATTTACCTTAAGAGATTCTAATTATATTTGAAAATTATAACATTTATTCTATGTTACTCACAATTTATATAAAAATAGTATAAGATTTCCCCCCTAATTATAACAATGCGTGTATGAATGAGCAAACTATATTGGTGCAATAAATCACAAAATGGTAATAAGAACAAACAAACTGAGTGTTCATTAATGTAATAATTTCCTGTTGAAGCCCAACAGCCCAAATTTCTGCCAATTTCTGTTTTTCTCTTTTTTTATTTCTTTTTGTTTTTTCAAGGAAATTAAGAGTAGATCCAAACAGTCATGTCAACATGTGCTAAAATAATTGTTTGGTCTTTTTTCTATCTACACAATCAACCAAACGAGTAGCAATAACATTTGGTGCTACACTACACATGTAAAATTATTTTGGATTTTTACACGTTTTAATAGAAGTTTTTTCTACATTGTTGCCTAAATAAAAGGTAGGAGATTTCTATCCATTATAAAAGAGGATAATTAATGTACTCATTGTTCTTAATTAGGGGTAGGGGTTGATGGTTCGATTTGGGTCAGATTTTTGGTTAATAGGTTCCTTTTTGGTCTAGATTTATGCCCTCAATACATTCTTTTTTTCTTTTTGGCTCCACACAATGTCCGGTACTCACTTGGGGCTGACTAATCCAAATTTCTATAGGGAAGACCTAAGTCCGGGGTAAAGCATTTGCTACCAAAGGTGACTCCATTCGCAAAGTTCAAACCTAAGACCTCTAGTTAAGAATGAAATGTTACTTACCAACCCATCACAAGTGCTAGTGATAGTTTCAATAGGTTGGCTGCATTTTTTACTAGGTTATGACTCATACTTAAGTCGACACTTTCAATTCACTTTAACATGATTTGATTGTATAAGTATTATTTATATTACTATTAAACATAAATACTACAATAACAACAACATACCAAGTGTAATCCCACTGGTGGAATATGAAAGGATAGAGTGTATACAGACCTTACCCTATCTCGTGGGGGTAAATATGTTATTTTCGATAAATTATCGACTTCAAGAAAAATATTTCAAAGCAGTTTAAAAAAAGAAGATACGAAAATGTAGAAGACATAGCAACAAAAGGAAAAGCATTACATAGCATCTAAAAAGAAAAAAGAGAAAAAAGAACAGTAACAACAGCGAAAACATAAATGCATAATATAAGTTAAAATAAAAAAGAAAGATAAATTGAAAGAATAAGCTTCAAATTGTAAAAAAAAATACCAATTGATTAGAAATTGTACTAAATACATGAAGAGTTACAATTACAACTCCAAATGTCATACAAATGAGTGGGGTTGTCACTTGTCATGAATGTGAACAAACACAAAACCATATCAACAATTAACTATGGGCCCTCAAACAGTTTCCATCATTGTTTCTAAAACTAAACATGTTGACCCAATGGGCCAAATTTACCTCTAAAATTGGCCCATCTTTTTATTTAAGCATGAAAAAGGAATATGCTATTGTCCCAGGTACCAACATTAATGTCCATGTCTTTTATCCATTTTAATTTCTTCTTTATGTTTGTATTCAAATTTCAGCCTTCATCATTTACTTTGCTCGAGTACTAATGGAAAATGGGTCCTTTGCCTTCTTTCTTAATTATTTCCTCAGTATCTGATATCCTTTTAGAGAGTCTGACGAATTTGGATTCACATTGAAAAGATTTTATTTTTTAAGGTAAAACACTTCCTACTAAAAATAATCTCACACAGAGCTTAAACCTGAGACCAGTGTTAAATATACATATTATTTCCATGATATACATTTCCATAAATAAGTGTATATCACGGGTTTTGGCCTTATTAATTAGTGTAATATAATTGTAATAATTTGTAGTGTACACTTACCATAATTATAGGATTCTTGTATTACTAGAATAGGGTTTTGGTATTAGAATAGGAATAAGATTTTCCTATTATGGAGATTGTAAATTTTTATATATTCTCTGTCATTAATAAAAATAATCAAGGGATTATTTTTTTCATGGTATCAGAAGTCTAGGTTTTTATTCCTCTCTCCAAAACTTCCGTCGACCTCTCCAATTTCCGTCGATCTACCTCGATTTCCAAGCCTTCTTTCTCGGAGTTCGTGCCTGACGGTACCTCCTCTCTTCCCAATTTTTTCTTCTCAATCCCCACATCACGTCTTGCGTTGCTATTATGGCTAAGAACACGTTTCACCCTGTCCTTACTATTTCTAACATCAAGAATCACATTCCTATCATTCTTGAAATAGAAAACGTCCAATACGCAACGTGGGACGAACCGCACGCTCGCATCAAGTCCTCCATCATATAATCCCCGCGGCCCCTACGGATATGGAGGTGCCCAAACCCGAGGATGATCCTAAGTTATGGACGACCCTTGATGCTACTGTTCTTCAGTGGATTTACTCCACTATTTCTACAGACCTCTTGCAAATGATTATCGAACCCGATGCTACGGTGATGGCGGCATGGAATAGAATACGTGATATATTCCAAGATAATCAGAATTCTCGTGTTGTTACCCTTGAGCATGAATTCTCCCACGTCAATATGGAAGATTTTCCCAACGTTTCAGCATATTGCAAAAGGTTGAAAGAATAGGCAAACCAACTTCGCAACGTTGGTGCGTCAGTTACCAATGACCGTTTTGTCCTTCAGATGGTTGCAGGCCTTTCTGAGGCATATAGTGGTGTTGACACGCTTCTTCGTTAGAGCAACCCTCTTCCGCAATTTTATCAGGCTCGTTATATGCTTACACTTGAAGAAGTCGGCTTGGCAAAAAAGATGGCTACCGGTGCTAGTCCCGTAGTCATGATGACCGAGTCCAATTTTCCTCCCTCCGATTCCAACACCTCGGGCCAAAACCGCAACAACGGTGGTGGCAAAACGGGTCAGAATTAAAAAAATAATTGCAAGAATCGCACGCGTCAACAATGGTGGCGGCCGGAACAGTGGTGGTGGCGGTGGTGGTCCTCAGGGCAGTCAGCAACAACCTTGGGCCCAGTAGTGGGCCCCTATGCAGTGGAATTGGGCCAGCCAATATGGGCCAAACAGTGGCTATTTTCCAGGTTATTACCCGGGAAACTGGGCTTAGTTTTCCCAATAGCCCAGGCCCAGTTTCTCGGGTCCAGTCTTCGGTTTCAGACCAGTTTATGGGCGGGGGCAGCAAGACAATGTACTTGGGCCTCGGCCTCCTCAAGCCCATCATACAGTGGGCCCCACACCTACCGACATTGAAGCCGCAATGCACACACTTGTATTTATTCCCCCATACTCGAATTGGTACATGGACACCGGAGGCACTACCCACATGACATCCGATCAAGGTACTCTCTCGTCTTATTCCAATTTGAGCAGCCCTTGTGGCATAATTATTGATAATGGTAATTCAATTCCAATTCGTGGTTATGGTCATAAAACGTTGTCTCCCCTCTCCCTCCCCCCCCCCCCCCCTTATCTTTAAAAATACTCTTCATGTCCCTAAATTGATTAAAAATTTAGTGTTTGTCCGAAAATTCACCACTGATAATTCTGTTTCTGTTGAATTTGATTCGTTTGGATTTTCTGTGAAGGATTTCATTTGATATTATTCATAGCGATTTATGGACATCTCCCGTTCTCAGTTCTTTGGGTCATCGGTATTATGTTCTATTTTTGGATGATTATTCTAATTTTTTATGAACTTTTCGATAGTGAAAAATTTCAAGTTTTTTCCACCTTTTTAAAATTTAGAGCTTTCATTAGAACCCAATTCGAATGAAAAATCAAAATATTCAATGTGATAATGAAAAAGAATATGATAATGGGGTGTTTCGGGAGTTTTGTGCTAATAATGAGATCAATTTTCATTCTTCTTGCCCTCATACGTCTTCACAAAATGGGAAAGTCGAACGCAAAATTCATACCATTAAGAACATTGTCCGAACTTTATTGATTCATGCTTCCGTACCCCCTTCTTTTTGGCATCATGCTCTACAAATGGCTACATATCTTCTTAACATTCTTCCTTCCAAAGGTTTGACATATTCGCCCCCTCTTCAAATTTTATATAATAAGACTCCTTTGTATTCACATCTTAGGGTCTTTGGGTGCTTGTGTTACCCATTTTTTCCGTCCACCATAATTAACAAACTTCAGGCCCGGTCTACCCCTTGTGTGTTTTTGGATTATCCGTCAAATCATCGTGGTTACAAATGTTTTAATTTATCATCTAATAAAATCATCATTAGTCGTCATGTAATTTTTTATGAATTCCAATTTCCGTTTGCTAAGGTTAGTAATCTCGTGCCTAGTTCATATAATTTTTTAGATTATGGTATATCCCCATATATTATTCACCATTTTTCGGACGTATCCCGCACCCCAAATCCGCCAGCGGGCCCATTGCCCGCTGGTTCTCTGATCGATCCTGCGTCCGTCGTGGGTCGTAGCTGGGCGCCTCCCGACCGATTCTTGTTCCAATTTCAGCGACGGAAATAGTGGCCCGTTAGGCCGTTACCGAGTTGGACCAGTAGGCCCACTGCCTACTGGCCAGTCCGTCACGTGTTCCGATATTTTCTAAAATATCAGTCACTCGTAGTCAACAAGGTATTTTTAAACCGAAAAGACATTTTAATTTAAATTCTAATGTTTTTAAATCACCCTTATCCCGTAATCATGTGTCTGCTTTAAATGACCCGAATAGGAAAATTGCTATGACCGAAGAAAATATAATGCTCTTATTGATAATAAGATGTGGGAGTTGGTGCCCCGTCCATCTGGTGTTAATTTTATTCGGTCTATGTGGATTTTTGCTCATAAGGACAATTCTGACGGTTCTTTTGCGAGGCATAAGGCTCGTCTTGTAGGTGATGGTAAGACTCAGCAGGTTGGTGTGGATTGTAGTGAGACATTTAGTCCGATGGTCAAGCCGGCTACCATTCGCACTGTGCTCGAAAACATGGCTCATTCATCAGTTAGATGTGAAGAATGCTTTCTTACATGGTGATCTCAAGGAGACATTCTATATGCATCAGCCCTTGGGGTTTAGGGATCCCAAGTATCCTCATCATGTTTGTTTGTTGAAGAAGTCCTTGTATGGGCTTAAGCAGTCTCCACGGGCTTGATATAAGAGGTTTGCAGACTATGTTTCAACTATTGGGTTCTCTCACAACATGTCTGATAATTCATTGTTCATATATCGTCGTGGTTCTTCCTTGGCTTATATACTATTATATGTGGATGATATTATCTTGACTGTCTCTTCTGATGCATTACGTCAGTCTATCATGACAATGCTCAGTTCTGAGTTTGCTATGAAAGACTTGGGCCCTTGAGTTACTTTTTGGAGATTGTTGTCACTCGTCATGCAGGTGGGTTGTTCTTATCCCAGAGAAAGTATGCATCTGAGATCATTGAGAAGGTTGGGATGTCATCATGTAAGTCCGCTTCCACTCCGGTTGATACTAAATCCAAGTTGGGTGTTGCGGCTGGCTCACTTTATGAGGATCCGACCCGCTATCGCAGTCTTGCAGGGGCCCTTCAGTATCTTACATTCACGAGACCAGATATTACGTATGACGTACAACATGTGTGTTTTTTTATGCATGATCCCAAGGTTGAGCACATGCATGCACTCAAACGCATTATTCAGTACATCCAGGGGACACTTGACTATGACTTACATTTATATCCTTCATCGACGTCTACACTTGTCTCGTATACAGATGCTGATTGGGGTGACTATCCAGACACCAGACGGTCTACGTCTAGCTATTGTATGTTTCTCGGTAATAACTTGGTCTCCTGGTCTGCAAAGCGTCAGTCGAATTTATCACGCTCGAGTGTAGAGGCCCAGTATCGAGAGGTAGCCAATGTGGTCTCTGAATCATGTTGGTTACGTAATCTGCTTTTAGAGCTTCATTGTCCTATTCAGAAAGCTACCTTAGTTTATTGTGATAATGTTAGTGTCATCTACCTTTCTGGTAATCCGGTTCAGCACCAGCGCACTAAACATATCGAGATGGGCATTCACTTTGTTCGCGAAAAGGTAGCTCGTGGACAAGTACGCGTCTGACGTGTCCCTTCCATGTATCAAATTGTAGACATCTTTACAAAAGGTCTTCCCTCGGTCCTTTTTGAATATTTTAGGGACAGTCTCAGCGTACGAAGATCGTCCGCTATGACTGCGGGTGTGTGTTAAATATACATATTATTCCTGTGATATACACTTCCATAATTAATTAGCGTAATATAATTGTAATAATTTATAGTGTACACTTACCATAATTATATGATTCTTGTATGGGTTTTGGAATTAGAACAGGAATATGATTTTTCTATTATGGAGATTGTAAATTTATGTATACTCTCTTTCATTAATGAAAATAATCAAGGGATCATTTCTTTCGGCCAGTGGCAGAGTCACTTTTGTTAAAGGAGTGTCAACTGACACCCTTTGCTGAAAATTTACACTGTGTAGATAGATAATTATTTTTTTTATGTATATACACTATATGCTAAAAAAAATAAAAAATTGTGTTTACTTCTTTGTATCTTACGCTTTTTTCGTGAAAATTCTGACTTAATTGTTGTTCAAAATCTTTAATTAACAATGAAGAATTATTTATCGCTTTATCACTACCACATTTAATGTGGTTCCTTTGGCTTGTCCCACTACTATAATAAATAGTTGATAATTTAGAACGACCTTCTATTGTTATATATAATTTGAGAAAATGCGATTTTTGTACTATTTACAGAAAGGTGCTATTTGGCTATTAAACTAGTATTAAAATTCTCTTTTCTTTTCTTTCTCTGTTTAATTTTTTTGGGTTTAAGTGATTGATAGATTCATGCAATGTGTGATCTTTTGATAGTGAAGGATGTCTATATTTCCTATACTTGAAGATTTGATTTATTCTAGGATCTAATTGTCCGTACTTTGTGAGGCAACAAAACAAGAAAACCTCCAAATTTCAAGCATGATTTCCATATGAAAAAAAAGTTACTAATTGACAAGTATGATTAATTTATCAATTAATTAACTTAGCATGATCAAGAACCATAAAGCACTATAAATCCACTTGTGCACGAAATAATAAATAAATAGTACGTAGGTCATACTGCACTTCATTCATTAATCGTTCAATTAATAGTTTTTACTTTGAACTGTAATGATTTTTTTGACCTTTAGGATTTAGATCGTTGGATATGTCTACATGATCTAATGACTTTTTTAGATTTCTAAAGTAGCATAGGGGGGGGGGGGGTGGCTTGTCTAGTATTTATCAATTTCTTAGTGCTATCTTTATTTTTTATTATATAATAATTACACCTTTGAAAGTTTAGCTCTTATGAGACATTTTTAAGTATCACAATCCATTCCTTTTTCGGAAATAGATACGTAACTAGGTGTTAAAGGATAGTATAGCCTTGAGAATAATTATAATTCTTAGGGTCGTTTGGTTGCTAAGAAAATTATCCTATAATTATAATTATAAAATTATTATTCTATATTTAATATGGAATAAATAATATTTATCAAGGTTTTCGTATAAAATTTATATCGGTATTAGCTAATACGTATAATCAAACAAGGAATAAATGTAATTCTAAATTTTATATGAAATCAGTATCCTAATACCAGTAACCAAACACCCCTTAGACTTAACATGCTCAAACCTATTATGTGACACTGTTTCTTATTAATTTAGTTCACAAAATAATATTTCTTATATATTCTAAAAAAAAATATGTTTTTAAAATAATGAATAGAGCTCCTTTGTTCATCCTATCCTATCTCGGTTATGTCAAACTTTAATATTTTCTTATTTTACCTTAGTATATCGCTTCTATATCAAAGTTAATGTTGTTAATGATATCATTTCAAGTATTGATTACACTGCATTGACTATCAATTACAGATTAGAATTGTGGACAATTCATCTACGACCAAAGTGTATTTTGTGATTATAATTATGTTGCTTAAGTAAATAAAATTCAAAACCTAATTAAAGTATCTTAGAGCCTGTTTGGAAAGCTACAAGGGAATTGAAATTGGGGTGTAATTGGGTGCAATTACACAATTTAATCTTGTTGTTTGGCTATGTGATTACCAAGTCAGAGGGGAATTGTGTGTAACTGACAGGGTGTAATTACACTCTCCAATTCTCGAGGGGGGGGGGGGGGAGATTGAGAATTGAGTGTAATTACACCATGTAATTACATGACGACTTTTAAATTTCTTTCTTTTCGTTTTTACTTTAACTTCTTTTCTTTCAATTTTTTGTATTTCTATTTAATTTCTTTTATTTTTTGTTTTAACTATTTAAATTGTTTTTATTTTTTACATTATTTATCTTTTATTTTCTTTCTTCTCATTTTCCAACCTTTTATGATTTCATGTAATTGTTCGTAATTTATTTTTCTTCATTTAGTGTAACTGCGTTATTATAGTTTTTAAAAATACACCTTCTAATTTTAGAAAAAATGAGTCGTTAGCAAACTTGATATATAATGAGTAATGTCATTAAAGTATAATTTTGTTGTTGAATGAGGTTCTAATCTTATGTCTTCCTTTTCTTTTGATTATATTTACTTAAGTTATGTTGGAACTTATTTTCAGTTATGTTGGAATTTGACATAAGATGTATTATGTACATTATATTTTTGCGCGATTCCAATATATTTGTTTTAGCAGTATTGACTTGTTATTTCACATTGCATGTCATTCATATTTCAATTACAATTGATAGAATTTTTTTTGTCAAACATTTGAATAATTTTATGGAATTATAGTTATAAATATTAATCTTTTTACAAACACGAGTCCATGATATTCTTACAAAGTGTATGCTTTGACTTTTTATAATTAAATTAAAATATTAGTACTATGAAAAATATATATCAATTGTTTTTTACAATATTAGTTACAAATATATGATTATTAATTAATATATTTTTAAGAAACAATATGTATTTTAAATATCTGATTGCATATCATTTATAAAGGCACATATTTATCAAAATTTAACTTTTAATTTATGATAATTAAATTTTATTTTTAAAATTTAATCAAACTGTGTAATTACACTTGTGCAACCAAGCAGTACGCATGTAATTACACTATAATTATGTTATGAAAAACAAACATGTCATCGTAATTACTATACTGTGTAATTACTAGAATTACTACCCTAGTAATTACACAAATTCCAACTACCATGTGACTTCCAAACAACCCTTAAAGTTCACACTTAAAACTACTTCTAAAAAGATTGATTAAACATAGATTGCTTTCTGATACAAATAAAGTGCATCTTAAATATTTTTTTCAAACATAAATTTGATAATTACCCAACTTATAAGTACTTCTAGTATTACCAAGTGCGTCAATAAACTAAAAAATGCTTATTAGCACATCAAAGCCGGCCTATTAATTTACTTAAATACCCTTGTAATAAAGTGTTAGGTGGGTGGGAGGGGTGGGGTCAAAAGGGGAGGACCAAAAAAGTCTTGTTTTGCTATTGTTGCGTACCTAATCCGCCAATTTGGGTGAGGTGGGGGCAAGGTGTGTTCAATTTCTTTTGGTTTATAGAGAGCCACGTTTTGCCATAAAAGTATATACAAGCCAACCTTTCAATATTTATCCACTTCCGTTTTCTAAGTGACTTGGTAAAATCTAGGTATTGGTGCAAGTAAGACCAACAACATAAGGTAAATAATGGATATTGTGTCTAACTCAATCCCAAAAGCTAGCTTGTAGGGTGAGGATTGTCCAAGTCCATATAAGGAGTCCATGTTCCCATTCCATTTCGATGTGGGACTCTTAACACTCCTCCGCATGTCTAAACCTCGTTAACTTGAGCGTGGACAATATAATTTGGGGGCCCAACATCGGTGAACAAAGAATTGGAATGAGTCTGGCTCTGATACCATGGAAAGAATGAATCTTGGGCCTAACTCAACCCCAAAAACTAGCTTGTAGAATGAAGATTGTCCAAGTCCATATAAGGAGTTCAAGTTCCCATTCCATTTCCGATGTGGACTCTTAACAAATAACATTTCCGGTGTAATTTCACATATGAAATCTGGAGAGAGTAAAGTGTGCGCATACCTAATCTCTGCCTCATAGAGATAAAGAAGTTGTTACTGAAAGACCCCCGACTCGAGTAAAGCAGTTCAAAGAAGTTAGTGCAAGTAAGACCAAAATATACAAATAAAAAAAGTGCAGACGGGAAAGGGTCGAACCACAATGGTCTATTGTACGTACTTTCTGCAAGTGTAAGAAAATATACAAATATTTTAGCAAATTAAGTAAGAAAATAATTATCAAAAGAACAAGTTAGGTACGTAGACAAGTAGAGCTTTTTCTTCCTAATGACTAAAAAGGTTTTTGTTTATTTTATTTTAAAATAGTGTTTCATGAATAATTATTTCGATTACTTTAGTTGCTTTAATTCAAATATTACTAATCTTATTCAATATTCTTTCCCGCAGAACATAGTAATATATAAGTTCCTCCATAACTTATATAAGTATTATACGCGGAAACAAAGACATACCTTACAAGCTTGATCTCATGCAAATGGAGTCCTTACTGCATAAACAAAGGAAGAATTATTTAGCATATATAGATGCTAAGCTATTTTTTGCTATCGTTGGACGTGCATAGTTATGCAAATTGTATATCTTTGCCGGTGCTTTAGTTTTTGCATGCAGTTTTCTAGCTGCAAACTTGAACAGAGGGTTGGGCTACTGCTCCCCTTAGATTTATAGTTTCTATTTTTGTTGTTATAAAGGTCATGACACCATACAATGGATTTTTTTTATAAAAAAAAAAAGACATTATTTTGTTAATGCTTGATTATGTTGAGTTCCATATTTCAATTAATTTTATAAAGGATAATTGTTTAATACTATTTCTTAATCCAGGAAGAGTGCTCGAAACATGCTATAACAAGAACCACATTAGGAATTAAATGGACATTTCTTAAGAAAGGTTAAAATAAATCAATAATGCTGATGAATTACTGGTGATTTTGGTGTCCAAATTCCATAGGTTTTATTGTGGGTCGGAAAAATGACAAAATTAGGCAACAAAGACTGAGTCAATTTTAATAGATGGTCCTAGAAAAACTAATAAATTGTCCTAACTTTTCCAGCTACATAAGTAAGAATGACTTCCGTATCTGAAATTGCTGGGCTCCAAATAAATAGGTTTCTTTTTGGGCTTAAAAAGACATAATCTTATAAAATTTCATAAATAGTAGTTTACGGCGTAATCACAAAACATAGCTACAGTTTGTGTATTTATGCAATATAGCCAATTGTTGTATCAGGTTTTCAGCTCGGCCGTATCAGGCAGGTATCAACTGTATCAGCTGAAATCATGCGAAAGAGTTGTATCAGTGCGTACTGTATTAGCTAAAATTCTGTGAAAGAGTGTATCAACGCATATTGTATTAGCGCTAATAGCTACGTTTATTGTAATGTTTTTGAAGCAATAGCTATATTTCATAAATACATTCTACATATTAGCCACATCGCATAATTTTGTGGTTAACTAACGTTACAAGACATGACTTCTCCTCTGATTTGAAGGGTCAATAAAATAGTGGTTATGCTCGCTTTAGAATCATATATAGCCCACTTTGGGCCACAATCTTAGCATAATGTACCTGAATTTGAGTCATCTCATCATGTATCTCTGAATCTTTTGTTACTTCTCTAACTTCAAAACGTATCCTTATCGTTTATACATTACATTTATAGCTTGTTGGAGGTCAATTCTTAGCTATAGCTATTGTTTGTAACAGTTATCTTTCGTATACCGCGAGGATTTTGGGTTATTCCAAACTCTACAATATTGTTTAGCTCTACCTGAATGTATTATTTTATATACTCTTTCCTCATATTCGTGGGTACTCATGATTAGATATACATTAACTTGAAGAGCTTAGTGTTGTTATTGCATAAAGATTCGCCTCCTTAGAGCAACTCATCTTACCTTAGCAAAACTTGAGATCATGTACTAAAAATACTTATCCGAAATATTTGTCATTTTATAAAATCAGAGGGCTGCTCGGTGCACTAAGCCCGCGCTATGCGCGGGGTTCGGGGAAGGGCGAGATCACAAGGGTCTATTGTACGCAGCATTACCCTGCATTTCTGCAAGATCATATACTAAAAATACTTATCCGAAATTTTTTGTCATTTTACAAAATCAAAAGGCAGCCCGGTGCATTAAGCTCGCGGTATGCCATCACAAGGGTCTATTGTATGTAGTCTTACCCTGCATTTCTACAAGAGGTTGTTTCCACGACTTGAACCCGTGACTTCCTGATTACATGACATCAACTTTACTAGTTACTCCAAAATGAAATTAATTATGTTTATCCCATTTTACGCTTAATTAATATTAATTGTTCTTGAAAATAAGCAATATATATTAGAATGTAATTTATTTGGAGAGATATAAAGGTAAGATAATAAGAATATATCTTTTATTTAAAATTTCTTAATAGCGTGTAAAAAAAAACGTGACAACTAATATGAAATGAAGAGAGTAATCTCATCGATTTCATTATTTAGTGGGATTTCTTTAATAAGAGTTGTCAGGTGCTCATTGCAACATTACTCATTGCACATTCTTGACCAACGGGTCCTTGTTTGTCATCGGATTTGGAGGTATGTTTCTTCTTGCTTGACTGTTTGCTACTCTTTCTCACCACATAACTTGCCGGTATTGCAATTTTGAGTAAAAACAACGATGCAACTTAAAAAAGAACAAAGCACATAAAATAATAATATCATATTTAGTATAATTTCATAAGTAAGGTCTGAAAAAAGTATAGTGTAGGCAGATCATATCCCTATCTTGGGAGATAAATATATTATTTTCGAAAGACCTTCGGCTCAAAATAAAGAATGATAAAAAGGAAAAGAACAAAGCACAAGCTAATAGGACATTTGATTTTGTAATCCATTATAAATATTATTTTAATTATATAAAGAAAATTATAGTCAATCGAAATGATATAATATATATATATATATATATATATATATATATATTTGAAAAAGTTACATATTTGACAGTTCAGTAAAAAATAGCAAAAAATATTTCTAGTTGTCCGAGTTGATTCAGCTGGCGAACCAATCATCGGCGATGGCCAAACTATCCCTGACTCCACCAATACCCTTATTTATACCATTATCAAGACATTCATAGGTTGTCCAGGTATCTTCAGAGAAAGATCCTCTGAAATACTGAACAATATCAAGTGTAAGACCCTTTCTGACTTCCGGTGGTATAAAGATTCTTTCTTCACCAGAATTTATGAAAGACTTGATGGTAACCTTCCTTATTGAAAAGAAAAATTTCTTGATGGCCTGCCTAAATCACTTAGAGATTTAGTTAAAGAGGATCTCCAAAATCAGTACACTGGTAGTACTGTCCCCTATGAGCAAATATCTTATGGTCAACTTACCAGCATCATCCAACAAGTTGCTCTCAAGATCTGTCGTCAAGATAATATCATCAGACAATTAGCCAATGACATAACACAAACTCGCCGTGAACTAGGAAGTTTCTATGAATAATTTGGTCTATCATCTTGTAACAATAAACCTCACAAGAGACATACGCCCAAACATCTCTCAAAACCTACTTATTCCACGTCAAAAACAAAATATTCTGCACCCAAGTTTAGAAGATCTTCCTTTAATAAAACCAAAGGTTCTCCAAACAAAAACAAACCCTTCTTGTCTCCTAACCAAGGCAAATATCCCTTCTTGTCTCCTAACCAAGGCAAATATTTTAGATGCAATAAATCATGACATATTGCCAAGTATTGTAAATTTTCTAAAAAGGTCAGAAACCTTGATTTAGACGAATCTATCCTCAACTAGATAGAACAACTATATCTATCTTCTAGTGATGCCTTTATTGCTGATGATGAACTTGAACACCAATTAGAAGATGATGATATTAATTCGGGTTCCTCCCAGCTAGAACAAAGTGACCAGCCTGAGATTAATGTTCTCTCTAAATAACATGATCTTCTTCTAGAGATCATAAACAATCTTCAGGATTTTGATAAAAACAGTATTATCTAGAACAATTCAAACAAACTCTAGATAAACCTTCCACTGCGTCTTCATCATCTACTTCTTTCTCGAATATTTTCACCAAACATCCCCAGGTAGCAAATACCTACAACATCACTGACGTCCTTTCTAGATTTTCTTCTAAAAAACTAGACAAGTTACTATCAAAGATCTTCAATCTGAGATAGCACTCCTCAAACATGAAATTCGTGAAATCAAAGCTAGACAAGAACTTGATCGTCTTGTTCTCAAACAACTCTCTACAAATCCTGAAGAACCTACCCAGGTTGATCTAAAACATGTTAATCAAGAAGAATTTATCAATCACCTATCTAGAATTTCCATTCAAAATGGCATATGTGGGTCCTTCATTGTCAACAAATATTTTACTCTTGATATTATCACCTTATTTGATATGGGCGCAGATCTCAACTGTATACAAGAAGGACTCATTCTGACAAAATTCTCTGAAAAACCCATAGAATGTCTTAGAGCGGCAAATGGCGGAAAACTAGAAATCAGTTTCAAACTTTCTGATGTTGAAGTCAAAACTTCAGAAGATAATGATTCCTTGTCTAATTCAAACTCCTTATTACTAGTAAAAGACCTTACCAATCCAGTGATCTTAGGCGCTCCCTTCATTGAAGAGCTTATCCCATTTTTAGTAACCAACAACAGAATTCTAATTGAAAGATTAGGGAAAGAAATTCTTCTTCCGTTTGATAAGCCTCCCATTACGAAGCTTTTGTCTACCATAAAGAGCAAGGAATTTCAAATCAACTTTCTCAAAGAAGAAGTTGCATTTCAAATAATGCAGCAACAACTTCAAAATTCTTCTCTCCAGACCAACTTTTGAAACCAAAATCCAAAATGAACTTTGTGCTGACCTCCAAATAGCCTTCTGAAATCGTAAGAAAATATTGTTAAACTTCCTTACGAACCTGATTTTGATGAAAAAATCATCCCAACAAAAGCCCGTCTTATTCAGATGAATCACGAACTAACTATTCACTGCCAAAAAGAGATCAATGATCTCCTTGAAAAACGCATTATCTCCCCCAAGTAATTTCCCTTGGAGTTGTGATGCCTTCTATGTGAATAAAAGTTCTGAAATAGAAAGAGGTGTCCATCGGTTGTCATTAATTACAAACCTCTGAATAAGGCCCTTCGAAGGATTAGGCATCTTATTCCCAACAAAAAGGATTTACTTCAAAGGCTTTATGCCTCTACTATTTTTTCAAAATTCGACTTAAAATAAGGTTTTTGACATATTCAAATTGATCCCACAAATCGATACAAAACTGCTTTTACCGTACCATTTGAACAATATGAATGGAGTGTTATGCCATTTAATTTTAAAAATGCTCCTTCAGAATTTCAAAGGATTATGAATGGTATCTTTAATCCTTTTTCAAACTTTATTATTATTTATATTGATGATGTTCTAGTATTTTCTACTAGCATTGATCAATATTTTAAACATCTAAAGATTTTTTTTACTATCGTCAAGGAAAATAGTTTAGTTTTATCAAAAACTAAATACATTCTCTTTCAAATTAATATATGATTCCTCGGACATAATATTCAGCAATGGACAATTGTCCCTATCCAAAGATCCATCTAATTTTCTGATAAATTCCATGATCAAATCTTGGATAAAACCCAGCTCCAAAGATTCTTAGGATATGTTAATTATGTGTCCGACTTCATTCTTGGACTTAGCAATTTGCTAAAACCACTTCATGATAGGTTAAAGAAACCTCCTCATCCGTGGATGAGTATCCACTCCAACGTTATCAGAGAGATAAAATTGAAAGTCAGTGATCTTCCTTGTCTTTCCCTACCTGACCCTTTTGCTTTTAAAATAGTCGAATCAGATGCTTCTGACATCGGTTATGGAGGTATTTTAAGGTAGAAGAAAGATGGAAAAGAACAGCTCATTGCATTTGCATCTAAACATTGGAATAATTCTCAGTAGAATTATCCTACAATAAAAAAGGAAATTTTAGCAATCGTTTTGTGTATTTCAAAATTTCAAGCTGATTTATTAAATCAAAAGTTTTTATTAAAACTCGACTACAAAGCTGCAAAATCTGTTTTACAGAAAGATGTCCAAAACCTTGCCTCTAAACATATTTTTGCTAGGTGGCAAGCTATTTTATCTATCTTTGATATTGATATAGAGTATATTAAAGGGAGCTCAAACTCTATTCCAGATTTTCTCATGAGAGAATTTTTATAGGGAAGATAAAAGATAAACCTCTGCTGCTAATCACAACTCATCAATGTCCTACCATTGTTCCATGCCCAAATGCTTGAGCTACTGTGATAAGATATCACAGAAAGATATGCGTGAGTCAGGACAATACTGCAATCATGTAATGTGCGGAGCCTTACTCCAAAAATGAAAAGAGAAAGTCGCTCCTGCAAAAGATAATTTATTAGTTGTTGTACAACAACAAACATATTCCGTTGCTTCCAAGCAACACATAAATTCCGTTGCCTCCAAGCAACTCCCTAAAGATAAAGAACCAAATCAGCCCAAATACCAGACTCCCTCAGATTATGCTATGCAAAGAGTCCCCCAAACTTTCCTAATAACTAAACCAGAACCAATTTCCATGGTCAACCCAAAGAATTGGGTAGACATAGTTGATGAAGAGGAACCTCAAACCATAAATCCTCTTGACCAATTTTACAGTAAAGAATTTTTACAATGTCGTAAACTCATAGGGTTGGCTAGCCCAACAAGCACCCCAAACAGAAGACAACTGAGAGATCAGTTTCAAATTTATCAAAATCTTCACCCAAATATGGCGACACAAAGCTCCACAACAACTTCAAAAAATGTGGTTGCTAAAAGCATCATATCATCTGCTTCAAAACATATGGTTGCTCAAAGAATCATAGAAAAATCAGTGGAGGCTAAAAGCCCCGCAAATAACATAATATACTATGCACCTAATTCAACGCTCTCTTCACCGGTATCACAATCCATTTTTTCAAAATTCAACTCCCCTTCTAAAGAACCTACCTACTTCAAAAATGACACCGTATATCCAATAGTCAGAATTGAACCCGAATTTTGGCACCAAACCCACAAGAAGTTGCTAAACATATGCTTAGCCCTTCAACCAATTTTTTTTTTGCAAAAATCCTCAAGTTGTCCTAAAAACTATTACGAATTCATCATGACAAATACCAAATCCTGCTTGTTCAAGCCGTTCAAGGATAAGCAAACCCAATCCTATATTACTCATACTACTGTATGGATTAACAAAGTACTTACACCCAAGGAATGGGGTATCAGTCCATTTATCTATAGAAAACTATCTCAACCATTCGACCCACAATTTTTCAACTACTATGACTACCAAGCAGCTTGGATGAATGCCTTTACCTTTCAAAATCAAATAGGAAAGCATTCATGGTTCATCCTTGGGAGAAAATAAATTACATCTGAATTCCCTCAATGGTTTATTCATCAATGATGGTTGCCTGTTTATGGCCATAAAATTGATATTCTTCCCCACCAGTAAAAGATGGGTATGAATATTTCAATTCCAAATTTTCATGTGACCAACAGATACCGATGCTCATCCAATTTTCCCACATATTTCATATCCCATGGATTTATTCCAAAAAAGTTTCATTTCATAAGCCAGAAGGTCATAAGGGTCTACTATGGTTAGCTCTTCAAGGCCACTACAAATGGTATAAAAGCTGGAACGAATCATAAGCATATTTACCAGCTGTTGAAAACTGGTTCAGAATCAACCATCAATTTTTGTCAACTACAGAAGCTGCGCAGTTTACTTTCCTACAACAAAAATCTATTGCAACTTCACAGTTGACCCGATCTAACAGCAAGACAGAATTAATCAAGCAAATGGAGCAACTTCTAGCACAGATAAAAATGGAAGTTCCGGGCCAACAATCTCAAGCATCCACATCTGAAAATACATCAGAAGAAAAATAATATTTTAATTAGAAATTTTTAATTAAAATATTTCAGGATTTTATGACATCATACGTGACATCATCAAGCATTATCTTTTTCAATTATTGTATGCCATTTGATGGCAACCTCTTATGTAATATTTATTCTAGACTTTTGGCTATAAATAGTTTATCCCATCTCTTGTAATACACACATCTTCATTGCCCAAGATCTAAAAATACTCTCACACTTCTCTCTAGAATTGGTATGAGCTATCTAAGTTTTCTCAAATTTTTGTAATCTTCAATTTGATTATATAATAATAATCAAGTTTTTAATTATTCTTGTTTCATTTATGGTGGTTCTGCCCCTTAATCAATTTTATTACATCACATTCATATGAAAGGTTGTGCCTCCTAAATTTATTTACCATACGCATGCATATGACTGACTTTGTCGCCTAATTTTATTTTGTTCTTGCATCCCTAACCAAACGGACTGATTAATACTCTTCTAATAAAATATTATTATTTTTTCCTCTTTCCTTTCCCTAATCTTTTAAGGGCTCCACTTCCGATCTCTTGATATATATATATAAGTTAATTTTCCTAAACTCTTATATGATTTTTTTCTTTTATTCACATTATAATTTTTTAAAATTTTTCATTCAATATTCAATATTTGTATTGAGATTGGATTAATTCGAACTCGATTTGGGATACATTGAGGACTGAAGTACTTCTTAACTAAGAATGTACGTATTTAGAAGGTCGATACTCGAAACACGTGTCACCCGACAATGAAGTAAAGATAATATGAGCAAAGATAAAGGCAGTTTGATCATTGGCACATGGCTTTATTCTTATTGGTTCCTTTCTTGACTTTTTCGTGATTGGTGGGACTTTGTTACCATTAAAAAGTTTAAAATTACTGGGTCCCATTTCCTTTTTATTTTATAGTTTGTTTCTTTTCTCTTCCACACAAATTCCCCCCACAGACCCAAAAAAATACTATTTACACGGCTCTATCCAAAAGTGGGGCAGAGAAAAGGATAAAAGAAAAATGAAAATTGCTTTTTCTATTTGAATTTTTTAAGAAAAGGCCAAAATGGACTGATTAAACCTTACCACCTCATCAGAAATTGTAAAATATGGTAGTATGGTGCACAAAATATCTCGTGTTAGCAGGGTTTGGAGAAGGGTCGCACCTCAAAAGATGTGATGTAGATAACCTATGCTAATGTAAGCACATGACTACTTTCACGACTTGATCTCATGACTTATAGATCCTACGAAAGACAACTTTACTGTTACTCCAATTCTCCCCTTCACCTCACCAAAAATTGTAACATGTTATAAGTAGTCTTGCATCTTTAATTAGAGGTCTCGTGAAGTATTGGAACAGAGCTATTATATCAGCTATGAGTTCGGACGAACTCATTGACTTTTATTCAAATCATGTATTAATCTTGAAAATTCATTGAATATGTCAAAATTTTTAATTTAAAATTCAGTAACTTAAAAAGATTAGGATTCAGAACTCATAAATTTTTAATTTTAGCTCCACTTCTAGTGCTAGACTCCTGAAAAATAAAATGGTAGGATGTATTTTTATCACCAAAAAATGAGATTTTCTTACACGAATTCAAATTAGTCGAGCATTCACACAGGAATCAAATATCATGTAAGAAATAAAAAAATAAATTCATTAAAGCTAAACACCTGTCCTATATGATATGAGTAATTAGTATTCCTTCGTTCTGAATGATAATTTTTGAATTTAAATCTTTCAAATGAAACCGCTTATAAAATCAAATTTAGCCTTCAGAATTGAATTTTCTTAGGCGAATTCGGATTAATCGAGCACCAAAATAAAATGAAAACAAATAAAATAAATTTATTTGACTTGTGGGACTCGGGATAGGCTGCGAATCTTTCTCGTCCGTGGGTTAGGTGTTCTGTTTGGTTGACACGTACACAGTACTTGTGGGTCCGATGCTACTTTTTTTTTATATCTAGCTTCCCTGCTTACGCCGACTATTCCTAGAGATAGTAGTCCCGGTCCCTCAGCACTACTACCAGTAAATCGCGGAATGTGCCTAAATGACCAGGGTTTGAAAACATAGCAACTGATATCACCTACAAGGTCCTATCCCAGAAGAGAGCAAATTGCTCATACCAGGGTTCGAACCCACGTTGCAGGCCTCCAGTTGAATTTTAAGTTCCCCTTTGCCATCCAGCTATGCCCCGGGGGACTTTATTATTATTATTTTTTTAATATCTAATTTCCCGATTTACGCCAGATGATTATTCATGAAGATAGTAATCTCATTTTATTTTTTTGTTAATAGGAGTAGGGACCAAAAGCTCAGCAGAATTCCAAAACCTAACGAAAATGAGAAAATTAAAAAAAGGACAAAATTGTTTTTATTTTTGCTTCTAAGAAATGGAAAAACAGTCACATAATGTGGCCCGTGGATTGGACGCGTTTATAGCAGCCGGCTGCTCGAATGCATTGCTAGTGATGCCGTGTTGCATACGTGTGCTTTGGTTATTTTTAATTGAGATCTTAACATTTAAAATCAATCTTAAAAATAAATATTTTAGTCAACAATTATCACATTAATGAAATGTACTTCTTTCCATACCGCAATTATTGTTGCTTTCATTTTAGTATTTCTTTTTTCAAACTGCTTTGAAATAATTTACTTGAACAAAAGATCTATCAAAAACAATCTATTTATCTCTATGAGGTAGGGGTAAAGTCTGTGTACACTCTCCTTTTCAGATATTATCTGTGGAATTATACTGAGTATCTTATTATTGATAGTCAACTAAAAAAATATTTGGTTGTCTAGCCCTAATAGATGGTAATAGTTGTTGCCTTGTCGACGTATACTCAACAACAACACAACTACGGCTACTACCACATCTCTATTTCAAACAAGTTAGAATTGAATATATGAATTCTCACTTTTTTATTTAAGCATATACATAAGTTAACTATGATTTGAGGCATGAGCATAGCTAGGGTATCATAAGGAGGTTCATTTCGAATCCCTTTGTCAAAAAATTATAATATATATAAAGTTAAAATTATTATTTTTACATATATATAGTAGTGTTGAACTCTCTTGTCTTCTTTGTATCTTTACTTTTGTATATTTTCAATCTCCTTAATTAAAATTCAGCCGGCTCTGCTACTGATTTGGGGGTGTTACACACACCTTGTTTACATTAAAGTGCATGTGTTACAATGAGTTATGCACAAAGTTAGTTGAGATTTGATCTCAAAGATATATGTTTTATTATGAATAAATTGTATTTTTAACTCAAGGTATGCATGTGTTGGACAAGTTCTTGAATATTGTTTTACTTTATAATTCTTTACCTTATTGAGTATATGACATGAAATTTGCACACAAGCACTAAAGTGCTTTATGATGTTGTGAAGTATATTTTTTGTATTTTCCACATTACTTGAATATATGAGAAGTATGATGTTTTAACTTTTAAAAGTACATTTGCTTATGCCTTAAAATACTGGTTCTTTTTCAATTACAGATCAAAAGTGGTCAGCCTATGCTACTTTTATAGTTTACTTAGTAATATACCTCAAAACTTATTTCTTGAATATTCTTAGTAATAACCCGAGTAATTTTTTTCATTTACGTATTGAATTTAATGATCGAGCTGGGATATGCTTAACTAATTCGACATAGCCAAAGTGCTATAAAAAATTCAATTACTCTTGTTTATGTATTTTATATGATGATGTTTTGACTGAATTATGAATATTTTTTGACAAATTAACTAAATTAGCATATGACATTTAATGACTACCTTAAATGTCTTGTTACTTTCAATATACCATGTTGTTTCCTACAAGATCATGTCATAAAGGATAAATAGAAAGTTTTAAATAAAAAATTCTAAGGTTTAATTATTTTTAAAAAAAATCAATTTTTATTCGGTTCATATTTTTCAGATACAAAACCGATATGAACTGATATACGCCCACCCCTAGATGATATTATATTGACTGCTTCCTCTGATAAACTGCGCAAGTCTATCATATCTCTTCTCAGCTCCGAATTTGCTATGAAAGACTTGGGGCCTTTTAGTTATTTTTTTGGTATAGTTGTAACTCGTCATGCATGTGGTCTATTTCTATCCCAGAGGAAGTATGCAGCAGAGATTATTGAATGGGCTGGCATGTCATCTTGTAAGTCATCTCCTACTCCGGTTAACACTAAACCGAAGTTGAGTGCTACTTCTAGCACACCTTACGAGGATCCCTCCCGCTATCATAGTCTTGCGGGGGCTCTTCAGTATCTTACGTTTACGAGGCCCGATATTACTTATGCAGTGCATCATGTGTGTTTATTTATGCATGATCCGAGGGAAGAAATCATGCACGCTCTCAAACGCATTGTGCGTTACATTCAGGGCACTCTTGATTATGGTTTACACTTATATCCATCATCGGTATCTACTCTCATGTCTTACACAGATGCTGATTGGGGTTGATGTTCAGATACCAGGCGTTCGACATCTAGTTATTGTATGTTTCTTGGTGATAACTTGGTCTCTTGGTCGGCTAAACGCCATGTTACTTTATCGCATTTTCAGCGCGGAGGCCGAATATCGTCTTGTTGGTTGCGTAACCTCCTCTTAGAGCTTCATTTTCCTATTTGGAAAGCTACCTTGGAGTACTGCGATAATGTTAGTGCGATATATTTCTCTGGGAATCCTGTCCAACATCAGCGCACTAAACATATCGAGATGGATATTCACTTTGTTCGCGCAAAGGTAGCTCGTGGACAAGTACGTGGCTTGCATGTCCCTTCATGGTATCAAATTGCTGACATATTTACTAAGGGTCTTCCCTTAGTTCTGTTTAAAGATTTTAGGGACAATCTCAGCGTCCGAAGACCGTCCGCTACGACTGCGGGGGTGTGATAGAATATATGCAAATATATTCTTTTGGTATAATTAGAGATTTTGTATATATGTAATTATTGTAGCAATATTTTATATTAGTTATGTGAATATTTAATTTTCGTAATTATAGCCTAAAATTACTATTATATATCACGTACATAAATTATTTACATTAATAAAATCACTAAGGGATTATTCTCTTTCACCACGAGTTGTACCAAAAAACTATCTACATCATATTTTTAATTCTTAAATTGTTCCAAAATACGTAAGAACCTTTTGAACTCAATCTAAATCATCCAAACAAGTTCAGAACAATTATATCAACTTATAATATATATATATATATTCAAAACTCAAATTAAAATGCAATTATACAAAATAAGGGGTCGGATTGTTACACAATTGCATTCGATCTAGAACCAAATTGGTGTGGGTAAATCTCACTACTGTCACGTCTATCTACCCGTCATTTTCAAAGCACATTTTATATTTAGTACTCCATTACCATATTATTGCAAATAACATTAATCATGCTTGCAATGAACATATTACAAAAGAGTATATATATAATTTACGATTTTTATAATAGAAAAATTATATTCTTATTCTACTTCTAAAATCTTATTCTATTTGTATAATAACTATACAATTATGGTAAGTGTACAATTCTGATTACAACAAAACATCTCCTAAAATAGGCCACTAAAACGTGATATACACTGTATGTATACACCGTGTATATCACGAGTTTAACAACCCACTTTTGCCTAATCAGCCTGTGATATACATGGTCAATATACCGTATATTTCACGGGTGTTTATCAGCTTCATCCATTAGTCTTTTTTTGTCCGACTAACACATGTAAATAAAAGAGGAAAGAAAAATGTAAAAAATGCAATCACATCCATTTAGAAAATTACTTTATGATCTGATAGCTCCATGCATATCGGTATAATATATACCATGACAAGTGTGACACAAGCCTATGTTAAATTTTGAAAAGTTTGTCAAAAAATAAAAATAAAAATCAAGACTCACAACAAGGGGCGGATCTCTAGTAATTCAATCTTTGAGATTCTTAATATTGAATTTATTATAATTTTAAAAATTATGGGTTCAAACATACAATTTATTATATATATATATATATATATTGCGTCGAAATTATTGGGTTCAAATAAATCTAGTGCCGCAATGTTGCATCGGCCACCGCCCAAAACCAATTATGTTTAGCTAAAAAATAGAATTTAGTAGTGGCTGATCCAGAGTACTATGTACCGATTCACGAGAACCCAGTATCTTTTGATCAAACCCTATATATATATTAAAATATTTAAAATTCTTAAAATATAAACTTAATTATTATTTTATATTAAATTGAGATCACTATCGGAACCATAAACTACAAATTCTGATTTTCCTAAAAGCTTTACATAAATAAATAACAGAAGCAAGTGTCACTTATGCTGTCAAAAGTATAGTCATGAATTGAAGATAATTTTCTTTTAATATTTTAAATTGTCTTTCAGTATAGAGATGAAGTTAAAAAGGCACATAAAATCCACATACAGCATGCCAAAGCGTAGGCAGGGAAAAAGAGAAGATATAAATATATCATTTACATAATTAAATGTTTTTAAAAGATTGTTGTAGTTCTTTTAGGTATATTCTTAAGAAAGTGAAGGATATTTCTTAGAAAATTATATAGTACTCTTTGGATTGTGTCTTTTCCTCATCCAATGTACTCAAATCTAGTGCTCCACGTAAAATAGAAGAATCCAAAAATTTTGTCCCAATATAATAAAGTAGGAATTAATTAAGCTTACAACATCCTTAATTTAATTAGCTTTCAAAATTAATTTAATAAATATCCACTAGGCATCTAGTGAAGTACTTATGAAATATTATATGGTGCTCAACTTGACATAGTCACACACATAGGAGAAATGCACAAGTAAAAATACTATTTCTTTCATGCAAAGTCCAATCATATACTTCAATAGGTGTTATACATGTCAAAAGGATCCACCCCTCAACAATCACTCAACTTTGATTTGACACTATTATTAAAAAATAATTTCAAAATATAATTATTTAAAGATATTTACTTTCATGGTACAAGTAATTCCTGAATTTTACAAAATAGTTTAGATTTACCTTCTGTTAATACTTGGTGCCATATTTATCCATGTCGTAATAAAATGAGCTAGATTTTCCTTATTGACTATGGGCAGAAGCTTTCCAATTGCAATACATGGGCCTATCTTCAAAGAAAGTGAGTCAAGTTCGCTCTTAAACTATCTGAAATGGTTCAAAATTACCCCTTAACTTGCGAATTATCATATAAGCAAGATCTCTCCTACACTTTCATCTTTTCTACTTTCCTCGGTGACCAATTTATCTTCGCTAGAAGACCATCAACCATCAATTATTATAACCCCTTGACCGCCATAATACTGCTACAAATGATTTAGGAATTGAATAGTGTGTACATGAGAGTGTTAAGAATCGGGAGGTCGATCTAGAGTTGTGACGTCATTGTTAGTCATCTCAGAATAATTGGTGATGGAATTGTGTCAATAGAATTTCGGGAGAAATGTGAAAATTCAACATGGTGGTGTAATTGATCATAGTTTGAGTTTTATTTGGGCTTATTTGAAGGTTGAGAATGGTCAATTTGAGCTTAGAAGATATAGACCTGGCCATTGGAGGTTGTGAATGCTGATGAACCGGAACAATTACCCCGTACAAAGTTTAGAGGTAAATTTTGAACATTTCACATAATTCAAAAGCAAATTGAACCCTTTTTTGTTTGTAAAAAGTACGCCCCCGTTAGGAAGTTTATGTCGTTAGTCAATAAGGACAAAGCTAACCATTTTTATTAATAAAGGAGGTAGATCAAATCCCAACTATTAACGAAGAGTAAATCTAATTTAGTGTAATTTCATAAAATTCAAAGTCAAATTTGAACCATTTCCCTATTAAAAATTAAAAATTAAAAATTAAAAATAAAGCATTAACACTTCGGAAAATCTTGGCTAACTTATTACTTAACATAAAAGTTAAGTTTCGACCCTATTTTATTATTGGTCTATCTTTTTTTAAAAAAATATTTTTTCGAATATTTATAAATAATTTAACTTTAAATATTTTAGTTTACCTTTATTCATAACATGCTTTATTGCTCCAACAAACTCATTACGGCAACAACTTTAACCAAAAGGAGATTTAAGTCCTCTAATGCCATTAGTAAGATTTAATTTAAAAAAAAAAAACTAAAAGTAATTTTAAATCAAATCGAATACTGTCCGGCAATTAAGAACTCAATGTATATTTCTTTTTTTCTCATTTGTATCTTAAAAGATTAAAATTTACTTTAAAGCAATATCTACATATATAAATCAATCAAATGGAAGAAAAAAATTTGGTGACATATGAATCTAGCTTGATCTGTTGCCAGCAATTCATGTTATCTTTTTAGAAATAAATATAAATATAACAATTCGTTTGGTGTACAAAACTAATACCATATCTCTATTTAACTACTAGTAGTTAAGTAATTTATTGTATTTTCCAAAAACAATATGATAGATTTGACACAAGCAGAAGCCATGCAGAAATCACAATTAATATATTTTAAATAAAAGTAGATATACAGCTGTATTCAATATATAGTTTTTGAATTTTGTAAAATATATATGTACTTATTATAATCACATATATTCTTCAATTTGGAGTTTTAGAAAAGGAAATATGAAGATAATGATATTATAACTTTTTAGGACATTAAATTGGCCCAGTGTCGCTTAGCATTATAGTTGCTTTATCATCATACCCTTTGCATCCAACCACAAAAACTAACAAAGTAGAAAATAAGAAGAAAAAAAAAGAATTATATAACTAGCTAGGGTCCATTGAAAAGCTTATCTAAAACTTTTTTCAAAATTTAAAACAAGATGTGGTTGAAAAAAAAATACTCCATCCCTCCAATTTATCTGAGTGGATTAGCATGAAATTTAGAAAAAAATAAAGACATTTTAAAAAGAGAAACTAACAGAATTAATTATATTTTGTAGGTTCTTCTAACCAATTATAATTATTTTTTTCATAATTACAGTTGGTAGTTGTTTTTGGATATAGTCGCATATATTTTAGTGTATTTAAATACGTTATTCCAAAATATAGTCAGTCAAAATACAACTATATTTTTACTTGTTTTGTGTGTATTTGGCATATTCAACTATACAGTCACCAAAATACATATGTATATATATATTAGACAAACAACACTTACAGTCAAATACATATGTATATAGATCATTCAATCAACATATACAGTAAATACAATATATTTACACTTAAATCCGGTCAAATCTTCAACGAAAATACAAAATACAATCGAATCTAGTCAAAATCTCCGAAAAAAATACAAAATATATTGTATTTAAAAATGGAGAATACAATCAAATCTGGTGAGATCTTCGGCAAAAACACAAAATACACTTTAGATCACTGACGAATACACCCATATCTAAGATACAAATAAGGAGAAGAGGCCATGAATTTCGGCATCTTCGTCAGATCCAGATCCAGTTATGGCGGAGATAATGGGGCGGCCGGAGTTGGTGGAGATGGAGTAGTGGTTCGTGGCGGTTTGGTCGGTGAAGCTCGTCGAAGTTGGAGGAGCGGACGAGCAGTGACGGTGACAGGGGTAGAGGGATCGGACGACGTGGAGGCAGGAGAAAAGATTGATGGAAGAGGAGCGTGGGAGAGAGAGAGAGAGGGAGGGCGACAGTGAGATCGTGAAACGGGGTTCGGGTGATGCCTGGGCGGTGGTCGGAGATGGAGAAAAAAAGGGAGAGAGGTGACTGACTGTCATAGTGAGGGAAAAATGAGAGAGAGTTTAGGAAGAAGAGAGAGCAGGGTGAGGACGAAGATTGATAATGTGGAATAACTCTGTATTTGGCATAGCAATGATGGGTAAATTGAAAATTTACTATAGCTTCACGCCGCCATCTCTGTATTTGGCATAACAATGATGTCGTCTCTCCTCCCTCTCTCATTCTCCTTCACGCCGCCATCAGTCTTCACGCCTCCCTGTCCCTAAGACCCTGACAACAAGTATTGATTAAGAGGACCTACTACTCTGAGAACAAAATGTTTGATTTTGTTTTCATTTGTGATAAAATTTAGAAAAGCATTTTTGGTTAACAAACTATATGTTCTGGTTTTATAACTGTGAACCAAATCAACTACTCTAAGCTGGTTGATTTTCAAACTGAACATGCCTTTGGGCTCTTTTAAGAACACAAATAATCAATTATGTTTTGGTAGTTATTTTCAAAGGAAAAAAAGTTCATATTTTGTTAAAACTAGTGTGCTTACATGCAATGCCCACTACTAAAGATGTGTCAACAACCTTCTAAAAATCCATCCCTTTTGTGTTTTGTATTATCTGAATATATTTATGACATAAGTGATAGTTGTATTATTAGCTGAAAATATTTAATATAGTGCTTTGGCCATGCCTAACTTTTTAAAAATGTAATTGGATTTTGTGATATTTTCTTCTAAACGACACCCATCACTAATTACTGACTGAAAAAGCACATCGTCGAAATGTAAATACAAAAGAACACCCATCACTAATTGTTGTTTTAAGTGCTCGAGATAATTTGTACAAATATCCACCACTTAGTGAAGATTGGGATAAGGTTGTGAAAATATGTGAACTATTGAAAGTATTTAATGATAATCAATTTTCTGCCTCGACGTATTCTACTGCCAATATTTATTTTCCTAGAATTTGTGAGATTGGAATCTTATTAATCAACGGGTTGTCCTCACCTACCATTTATATAGGAAAAATGGTCGAGGTAATGCTAGAGAAATACAATAAGTATTGGTTAGATGTTAATGGCCTTATGGATGTGGCAACTATACTTGATCCTAGGTTCAAGATGGCTCTCATTCGATTTTACTTTGCTAAAATTTATGATGTGCTTGATGTTGATGTTGAGGTAAAAAGAATTTATGATTTTCTAAAGGAATTGGTGGATGAGTATGGGTACAAAAATGGTAAAAATCCAGCTAGCAGTAGCCACGTATCTTCAACTGATGTTACAAGTAGTATGGAAATGGGGTACATGCAAGAGTTTGCACAATTTGGGTCACACGACAATAGTAATGTTGGACTAAAATCTGATTTGGAGAAGTACTTGGAAGCTGAAACTGTACCACTTGTGGATAATTTTGATATTCTTAATTGGTGGAAAATAAATAGAAATAATTATCTCGTTCTCCAACAAATAGCAAGGGATATATTGAGCATTCTAGTTTCTACCATCCCATCGAAATCCGCATTTAGTATTAGTGGATGTGTACTTGATCCTTATCGTAGTCGACTTCTTCCGAAAACGGTGGAGGCATTGATGTGTGCTCAAAACTGGATTTAGGCGGATATCAAAGGTAACATTAATTTGATTAAATTATTTATATTATATTAAATTGAAGTTAGACTCTAATTACTTTGAGTATACATTATGCAGGTGGTGGTGATGTCAAGGAGATGAAAATATGTGATCTTGAGGAATATGATACTCAAGTCCTCTGTTGAATAATAAATTACCTAAAATATCTCATTGTTTACTTCTACGGAACTTGGTGAAACTGAGACTTTGGTGTTTGATTTTCTTGGTTAATTGCTCCGTGGCCTTTTGAAATTTAAGCTTTTGGACGGGTGAATACAATATAGCTATGAGGGATAATTAAAATACATATTATAGCTACGGATTATAATTTTTTAAAAGTATAGTTATTATATTTAAATACCTTTTACATTTAGTTATAACATGTAAAATTTTCTAAAAAGAATATCACCTTTCAATATTTAGAAACAATTCAACTTAAAAAATTTCAGTTTATCCTTAGTGAGATGATTTATAATCACACAAATATCTAAGGTTTGTTTTAACAATAAATTTTAAATAATTTTCTTTTATTATCTAATTTTGTGTCCAATCAAATTAAATTGGGATGAATGCATGGGCATCTAGAGGCTAGATTACAATTTTACGTGAAATCAATAACTTTTGTTCACATATTGTGTATATTAAGAAATATATTACAACAAAAATAATAATATACCCAGTGAAATCCCACAACGTGGGTCTGGAGAGGGTAGAGTGTACGCAGACTTTACATCTACCTTGATAAGTAGAGCGGCTGTTTCCGAGAGACCCTCGACTCAAGAATTAAGAAATCTATTAGTAGATATTTTATTATAAGCTCAATTATTACTATAAGTAAACTTGAGATTATTTTAGGAATTCATAATTTTCAAATTCTTGATCTTCCGGGCGGAAGGAGTAAGTACAACAACAACAATATACCCAGTGAAATCTCACAATGTGGAATCTGGAGAGGGTAGAATGTACGCAGACCTTATAGATCCAAGCTTTATTAAAATGAAAATAACGAGAGTGAAAAAGTCATGATAAGACAAGCATGAAAAAAAAGAAGACAGTAACTACTACAGGTAAATAAGGTAAAATGCACGATAAAGCATTATTAAAAGGCAGTAACTACAGTCGATATACAAATGAACCAATATCAGTATAAGCAATAACATAATGTAATAGAAGTCGAAGGACAAGAAAGTAATACTACAACTACTACTATAGACTTACTAAGTAGTGGAACGCACGACTACCTACTACCCTTCTACCCTAATCTGTGACCTTCATAGCTTTCTATCTAAAGTCATGTCCTCAGTAAGCTACCTTCGCCATGTCCTATCTAATTACCTCTCCCAAATACTTCTTCGTCCTAACCCTCATTTTTCTGAAACTGTCCATAGCCAACCTCTAACACCAGACGGAGGGAGTAAGTCAAAAGTAAATTTTCATAAAAAATAATGTATGCCCTAAATTTCTTCAAAAAAGTGAAAAACTAATGTAAAAGACCCATTTTTTCTTTTACAATTATCTTCTACCCAGTCCAAGTTGCCAACACAAATCAATAATGACAGTAGGTCCCTTCCCCCTATCTCTTCAACCCTACCATTCTTTTTCTTTCTTTATCACTTCTAGTTCATATCATACTTCATTTTCTCTCTTTTTTCCTCTGTTAAATCCCTATAATCATTATTATTTGTTTTACAAAAAAAGGGGGTTAGTGGAAGTGGACGTTACCTCGTTTTTCAGCTGTTCCTGTTTGTTTCTTCTGACACACCTTTGATCTTTGATGATGGATACGTCGACATTTCTTAAATAATTTTTATATAATTTTAAATTTTTACATCATTTATATAGAAATTTTTACGTCATAATTCAAATCATATTTTTAAGAAAATATCTTTACAATGTGAGACATGAAGTCTTAACAATATCATCGGCTATAACATGTGAAAATGGCTTGAAGGTGTCAAAAATGACTACATGATTATCAATGCATACAAGAGCGAAGTCAGTGTATTATCTATGTGTTCGAATGGACTCAATAACTTTTAGTTTGACCTTGTATTGTATTAAGAAATTCATTACATAACACACTATTAGAAATAGATATTTTTCTCACCAATATTTAGTGGAAAATTTGTGTTATAAAACATGATTTTTTCATCTCTTTCCTATCGAACTAGCTCATGGGAAAAATAGGTTATCAATGAAACGTTGGGAAATTTTTAATTTTTTTTTTGTATGAAAACACTATTATTTAAATTTTTTTTCCACCAAGATTCATTGAAAAATAACCATTGAACATTTTTCAGTGAAAAATAGTTATTTTTTAATAGTGAGACGAGTTATGAATTTATTTCCGGTTCAACACCAATAAAATTTAAATCTTGATTCCGTCACTAAACAAATATCATATAAACCTTTTTTTAATAAATATAAGAAACACACACTCACATATTACACATCCACATCTTTGTTTCTTTCTTCTTTTCTCTCTCTCTGTGAAAAAGTTCAGTACTTTTATAGCTCTCATCACTTCACAGAAGATGGGGGTTTCCCTGCTGATAGCTGCATCAAATGATTTGAAAAGCTGAGTCAAACCAGAAGAAGAAAAAGAAAGTTATAATATAATCAAATATTATTCCCAGGTAGGGTACTACTTCTTTCACTCATTAACAAAGTAAATACATATAGCTTCTCCATTAATTGTTTGATGAAAATGGATCTTTCTCTTCTTCTTTTTTTCTTTCCTTTTTGTGAATTGGATAACTAGAAGAAGAAAGAAAGATGTCCATCTCTTTTCACATCTTTCTTCTTCTTTCCCACCTCTCTGATAGACGGAGACCGAGCAGAATTTGAAGCTTATAATTTCTCAATTATAATCTTTTTAAGTTATTGAGTTTTGAATTAATTAATAGTCTATATGTATTCAATAAATTTTCAAGATAAATATAGAATTTGAAATAAAGTTACTGAGTTCTGCCGTACCCATAGCCGACACTCCAGCTCCACCCTGCTTCGAGGTGGATCCAAAATTTGAAATTTATGAATTTTGAATGTTAGTTGTTGAGTTATTGAGTTTTAAATTAATAATTTTACATATTAAATAAATTTCTAAGATGAATATCAAAAATTGATTCAAAATTATTAAATTTGCCGAAATCGTACTTTCTACTCTGAATTCTCACTCTCTCTATCTTCAGTTTGCTTTCTTTTGTGTTTTCCTTTTCTCTTCACCTTATCAAGAGACAGGAAAAGACAAGAAAAGATAAAAAGAAAGTGAAGGGAATTGAAATTTTTTATTAGTACTAATCCATAAATCTATAGATAGATACATTTAGAGATCCTCGAAGGTCATCATAATAGTATGGTTTTTTCTCTCTTCTTGATCTTCTCTTTTCCTTCTTTTTTTCCCCTTGCGTGTTCACAAAAACACACACACACACATAGTGTAATCATTCTGTGTCACTATAACCAAAAAAAAATCTTCATTTCTTCCGTTTGTCAGATTGTGAGACAGCACGTGCACTTCCAATTTTTGTTACAATATTTTACAAACCCTATTCTTAATTCTTTTG
Organism: Anisodus acutangulus; assembly: GCA_029783415.1. Lineage (NCBI taxonomy): Eukaryota > Viridiplantae > Streptophyta > Magnoliopsida > Solanales > Solanaceae > Anisodus > Anisodus acutangulus. The sequence continues at coordinate 1,980,744 of CM056492.1, read as the reverse complement.
ATCAAGAATAGTTAAAAGAAAATTAAATGAATTTATATTGAGTTATTGAGTGTTTTTTAAAAGGAAAATAAAGGTGTTTTGAGGTTAATAGTATTAATGGAGTATTTAAAAAAAAATACTTTACATACAAATGATTGGTTATTTTGACATACTTAATAGGGTTCATTTAATACATATATATAAAAGCTCTGCAACAAAAGAATAAGAAGACTTCTCCTACTGCTAAACTTGGAGTACTGCTACTCAATAAAAGTTCCAATATTTTACCTCTTCGTGTCTTTGAAGTGTACAAAGTGAATGGGTTGAATCTTGTCTCCAACAACAACAGGTACACACATCATAATTACCATAAAACAACCACTTTTACATAGAGATCTTACCATTTTTAGCTCAGTCGGATAAAAAATATTTCATCTGCCTAACCATAATGGAGCCGGCTAAAAAGAATTTCAAACGCCTAGCCATAATCAAGTCTAGAGCTGGAGAGCAAAAGGGTTCATCTGAATATTCTTTTTACCGAAAAATCATACTACTATACTTATAAGGGTCAATTTTTTATCTACATATAGTAGATGATGGTGAAGCTGAAGGAGCAAAAGGGTTCATCTGAATCTTTTTTATCAAAATATCATACTATATATACAGAGGTCAATTCTTTATATATATTTAGTAGATGATGGTGGAGCTGAAGGAGCAAAAGGGGTTCATTTGAATTTTTTTTTCTGTCAAAACTATGTATATATTATATATATATATATATATATATATATATATATATATTTAGTAGATGATGAACTTTTTTGGTGAAAATTCTGTCTCCGCACTGTAATAATCTGCAGCCATCATAGTATATACTTGATGTATATAGTAATTATATACTGATTATACACGGTATATACTGACTGAACTCGCTTTTATTTATATATGTGTGTTTTGCCTTTCATTTTGAAAAAACGATACGAGTACTTACTTGGACTTAATTTGTTTTTTTCAGCAAGATTAGTTGGTGTTTATTTATTTTGGAGAAAAAAAAAAAGGAAGAGAAATGGCAGCTTATTTTCATGGAAATTCAGAAATACAAGGAGGAAATAATGGTTTACAAACATTAATACTGATGAATCCTAGCTATGTTGGGTTTTCTGAAACACAACAACATCATCAACAAGGAGGAAGCAACAACCCCGTTTTCTTCAACTCCAATACTCCTGGAAATTCCATAAACTTACCTCACGCGCCACCACCGCTGCCATCTTCGCAGCAGCAATTCGTCGGCATACCTCTCGCCACCACTGCCTTCGCCCCCCCTTCTCAAGAGGGTAATAACAACAACAACGATTCAATTTCCGCGCTTCATGGCTTCCTAGCTCGATCGTCCCAGTATGGTTTTTACAACCCATCTAATGACATCACGGATGCGCGTGAGTTCACACGCGCCCAGCAACAAGGTCTTTCACTTAGCCTATCATCACAACAACCAGGTTTTGGGAACTTCACGGCGGCGCGTGAAATTGTTTCGCCTACGGCCGCGGCCGCAGGCGGATCGCCCTCGTCGTCTTCCGGGGTACAACAACAACAGAATAGTAGTGTGCCTTCGAGTTCTAAGTACTTAAAGGCAGCACAAGAGTTGCTTGATGAAGTTGTCAATGTTGGGAAGTCAATGAAAACCACTAGTACTAATACTACTAGTGGTGTTGTTAATAATGATGGCAAGAAATCCAAGAATATGGCAACAACAGGTGATGGTGATGGACAATTAGATGGAGGAGGAGAGAGTAGCAGTAAACATGAAGGTGCAGCAGAGCTAAGTACAGCAGAGAGGCAAGAAATTCAGATGAAGATAGCAAAACTTGTAAACATGCTTGATGAGGTAATAGCTATACTCTTATTTATTTTTCCTTTAATTAATTTCTTTCTTTCTTTCTTTCTGGTACATGCTTTAAATCCCGTGTTGCTCGGACCCTTCAAAGATGGTACCGCACCCCTACGGATCAATGCACATCTAGTGTGTTATTTTTGAAAAGTCTGAGCAACATAGCTTAAATCAGTCGGGAGAGAAACTCCATATCCTTGAGCGCATATTCCCAGAGCAGCTAATCTTCTTCATATTTCCGTCCTTCGTGAAGTTCCAAAAAGTAGGCATATTGATTTTGCCTCCGTCCAGGTATGTGTAATGGTGGACTTGTTGACTTCCAACAAAAATCTACAATCTTGAATAGTAGCCCTTGCTTGGTGGCAGGTAGGCAATTTGTTAATGGTGACCTTGTTGATTTCCCAACAAATATTTACAATCTTCAATAACAACCCTCACTCAGTGAGTGACATTGTATGTCCTTCTCGTCAATAAACTTGATCAGCCAGTAGTCAAAACGGCGGCCTTGTTGGTTTCCAACAAATATTATGACCATGCTCCTATATGGTTATAGTTTTTGGCCTTCCAAGATTATACTAGTAAGAAAGAAGAGTAAGCCCCAAGGGCACATGCGAGTTGGTAAGTGGCAAGGTGATTGGGGTACAATCACTCCGAAGTCGCGGGTTCGAATCCGTGTGATGACAGTCTTTGTTGAAATATTGCAAGGGTTGTTGCTGGATTCGTGTCCCGTTGGTCCTCTCCCTTGCAGGGCTGCTACTCGCGCATATCTCTCGATTTACATCCCACCTGGCCAAGGAGCCTCTGTATCTGGTACAGGTGGGGGGTTTCGCCTTCGGGACTTTCCCCTTCACAAAGAAAGAAGAGTATGGTCTCTATCAAAAAAGTTGCATCAGATCTTTACTGAAAATAATAATAACAATACTAGTACTAAATAATACTAAGAGCAAAAAGTACCTGTCATATGATAAAGACCAGAACTTCAAAAGTGTTACTTTCATCAGGGTACTGTCCTGACACAATCTTGTAAACTGAAATTAAAGTTTTTTTTTTCTTTTATGTTTTGATTGTTTGAATTTTTTTCCTTTGTTCAATTTTGGGTGTTAATATATAGGTTGAGCAGAGGTACACCCATTATCATCACCAAATGCAGGCAGTGATACATTGGTTGGAGCAAGCTGCTGGCATTGGATCAGCAAAAACATACACAGCATTGGCTTTGCAGACGATTTCGAAGCAATTTAGGTGTCTGAAGGACGCGATAATTGGTCAAATACGATCTGCAAACAAGACGTTAGGCGAAGAGGATAGTTTTGGAGGAAAAATTGAAGGTTCGAGGCTTAAATTTGTTGACAATCAGCTAAGACAACAAAAAGCTCTGCAACAATTGGGAATGATCCAACACAATGCTTGGAGACCTCAGAGAGGATTGCCCGAACGAGCTGTTTCCGTTCTTCGCGCTTGGCTCTTTGAACATTTCCTCCATCCGTAAGCACGAAACAACCTCTTTTCATCAGCTATGTTGCTCGGACTTTCCAAAAACGCTGCTGCACTCGTGTCGGATCCTCCCTAGAATGCAGAGATTTTGGAGGATCTGACAAACACCTGGCGATGTTTTTGAAGAGTCCGAGCAACATAGCTTAGCTTATAGGTTACTAGGTTAGTACTACTATATTCTGATAAATTGTGACAATGTGTGTGTATAGTTATCCCAAGGATTCGGACAAAATGATGCTAGCAAAACAAACAGGGCTAACTAGGAGTCAGGTAAGTGATAACATTATCATTCTTGATCTTCAATGGCCTAACATATTTGGCATTGACAAAGGTTTTTTTGGACAATATAGGTGTCGAATTGGTTCATCAATGCTCGAGTTCGTCTTTGGAAGCCGATGGTGGAAGAGATGTACTTGGAAGAGATCAAGGAACATGAACAGAACGGATTGGATCAAGAAAAGATGAGCAAATTAGGCGAGCAGAACGAAAATTCAACAACATCAAGATCCGTTGCTCCACAAGAGAAAAGCCCCGGTTCGGATAGCCAGAACAAGAACTCTGTCTCAAAACAGGACAATAATATGGCAATTCCAATGTCCAACGCTACTTCCATATCGCCTATCGGTATGAGCATCCATAACCAGTCTGGAGGTTTCAACCTCATCGGATCACCAGAGATCGAAAGCATCAACATTACTCAAGGAGGTCCAAAGAAACCGAGGAGCAACGAGATGTTGCATTCGCCAAACAGCGTTCCATCCATCAACATGGATGTAAAGCCTAACGAGGAGCAAATGTCGATGAAGTTTGGAGACGATAGGCAGGACAGAGACGGGTTCTCCCTAATGGGAGGACCGATGAACTTCATGGGAGGATTCGGGTCCTATCCCATTGGAGAAATTGCTCGGTTCAGCACCGAGCAATTCTCAACGCCGTACTCAACCAGTGGCACAGTTTCACTCACTCTTGGCTTACCACATAATGAAAATCTCTCAATGTCAGCAACACACCACAGTTTCCTTCCAGTTCCCACACAAAACATCCAAATGGGAAATGAAGCAAATGAATTTGGTAGCCTAAACACACCAACATCTGCTCATTCAACAACTAGTGTTTATGAGAACTTCAACATTCAAAACAGAAAGAGGTTCGCCGCGCCCTTGTTGCCAGATTTTGTCGCGTGACAGAAAAATAGGAATTAGCAACGGACAACTTCTGTCGCTAAACAAGAACGGGAATTAGCGACGAACAACTTCGGTTGAACAGCAAAAACCTATCTTTAGTATATTGTTTCTCTTCTATTTCCCTATGTATTAGGAAAGAAGGGAATTATATCCATCATGGTGTAGTGTAAAGAATCAAGAAACGAGTTTTACATAGTTACATAGTCCTATACATTGGAGATGAAGAACCATTTAAGTTCTTCAAAATAGGTAGATTTCTAGGCTACTTCTAGAAGATATGGTTGAGGGCTTGTATATTAATTTTGTTGCTGCAGGTAGCATAGTTAATTGGGATTGTTATATTGGATGTGGAAAACATTAGTTATTTTGGGTGGTATAACAAAAATAATACTCCATCCATTTTAGCCAAATCTTTGTTAACTCTCTTTCCTTGTACCATCATAAATCTATTAGTACTACTAACTTATTTTCTTAAGTTTATATTTTTTCCTAGCAAAATTGAAGCATGTTTGAGTAAGGGGGCGGAGCTAAGGGAAGAGAAAATCGGAAAGTAACCCTTATCTCATACTACTCTCTCGATTCAGAATCCAATATTTTGAAAAAGAAAATATTAAGAACAAAATTTCTCATGTAGAATTCGAAGTGACATGCTATTTGTATTCATATGACGGAGGCAGTCTTTACGTTTGGTAATTTCTCATCCGACCAAGATTAAAGATCCAATTGAAGCGGATAATTTCATGCATATTGTACAACAAATAACTCTGTTTATATAAGATTAATTTTTTTATGCATATAGTAGATGTTGAATTTTTTTGATTTATGTATATATTTACTTCTTTATAATTTAAATTCTCTTAGTAAAAATTTTGACTCCGCACTAATCTATCTTTCCTAAGTTAAAAGTCTAATAACTACAATTTTCCTCTACAACTTTTTGAGTCTAAGGCCTCAATCTGAGCCTATAAGTCAAAACAAACAAAAGGAAGTTACCCTCAATTATTTGGTGAAAATGATATTTATATCATTCTCATCATAGTTAGTGGGAATTTAGTTCAAATCATTTCCCTTCTAGAGATATTTTAGAAAGTCAACATTTTGAACAAGAAATTTTGAACATAATCAGCTAGAGTATAGTGTTGTTCAGATCGAAATAATAAAGGCATTATGCGGAAGTTAATAATTGCAAACCTTGAATTACGATAAATTAACGATACATAAATTATACTAAAAGAAGCATAATATATTACGATGGTTTGGCCAATTGGCCTACATATCAAAAATTAATATGAAATAAAGATGAAAACTATTAAGAGAAAAATCTCTCCCTAAACAAAATTCTCTTAACGACTACATTGTGGATGATATTGTGTTCTGTCTGAGAATAAAAGATCTTCTATTTATAGAAGTCCAAAACTTCTCCTATAAGAAAGGATAAATATGAAAACTTTTTCCACCAAGAAATTCGTTTTGAAGTAAAACACAATTATGATAGAATCCAAATAAGGTAGGAAATTCATGACAAATCCTAACAAATCTCCCTTTGGCCTGAATTTTCTGACAAAATAATCTTGATTCTCCATCTTCATATAATCTCCATCCCTGTTGCTTGATATGTTTAAAAATGAAGCCCTTGCGAGTTAAAAGTATTGGAGCCCTTTCGGGTTAAAAGTTTGGAGCCCTTTCGGGTAAAAAGTATTGGAGCTCTTGCGGGTTAAAAATAAGCCTTTTACAGGGTTAAAACTGAGCCCTTTGCGGGGTAAAAAATGAGCCCTTTGCAGGGTTAAAAATGAATCATTTGCAGGGTTAAAATGGTTTTTATTTTTTAAAGATTGCAGCAAAATTGTTGAAAATATCATTAACACTCTTTTTTTCTTCACATGTAGTAGCTCGGATTTTTTTCTCTTATTTGATAAAAAAATCTCCATTATCGTCAATAGGCTGCAACTTGATATGAATCTGCCTTGAACCTGTCTTCAACCTCGTTGAACCATTGTCTTTGATACCGCTTGTTGAGTTCGAAATAATATGGACGTCATGCGGAAGTTAATAATTACAAACCTTGAACAATGATAAATCAGACGATACATAAACTATACTAAAAGAAGCATAATATATTAAGATGATTTGACCAATTGCCCTACATATCAAAAACTAATATAAAATAAAGATAAAAATTATTGAAAGAAAAATCTCTCCCTAAATAAAATTCTCTAAACGACTACATTGTAGATGCTATTGTGTTCGGTCTGAGAATAAAAAATCTTCTATTTATAGAAGTCCAAAACTTTTCCTACGAGAAAAGAATAAATATGGTAGAGCCCTTTTCTACAAATAAAACTTTTTCCACCAAAAAATTCTTTTTGAAGTAAATTGGACAAATCATAACAAGTGTTACTATTATTTTCACTATTTCTTAGGAGATTTACTTTGACTTTTTGGACAAGCAAATTTCAAGCCCCCCCCCCCCCTACACACACCCAAAAAAAAACCGTCCCCCATCCAAACCAAACATTTATTTGTTTTTTAAAAATAATCTTGGTAGTGAATTAGTGATTAACAAAGTGTTAGAGGTGCTCCTTATCGACATGTATAATGTGGTAGGTAATCAATCGCTATATATATATACTAACAAGGTAAGTAAATATCTCTAATTAAGTGTACAATATTCTAAGATAACTTGTGGAATATTTTATATGATTTTCCTTTTTCAAGTATAATAAATCTAAACGTGTAATTGCATTCTAATTGTTTATATACAAGACACGTATTTATATTCATTTGCTTGTTGTGAACAATAACTTCTGAATAAATATATATATATATATGTTTGTTTGTTTTCATTTCAAGCTATAGTCACTATGTCATGTCAATTATAATATAAATGAAAAGTCATCTCAAATCTCAACATAGCTTGTTACACATGGAAAGCTTAAGTTTCAATATACAAATAGAAGGAATAAACACCTTAAAATAATATCAATATGTGAATTATCTTTAAACTTTACTATCAAAGAATTTTATGGGTGGAAAATTAACGAACATAGCCATTATTCTACTAAATAATCATCAACCCTCCCTCCCCCCTCCCCCCGCCCCCCCAAAAGTAAAAAAAAATTAACCCCCTCAAAAAGAGAAAAGATAGGACAAATGAAATAAAAGCCTACTTTCTTGTTTGGACAGATAGTGATGGATCATCTGAAAATGAAATGAACCTAAAAAAAAAGGTCGTTACTTGTAGATACAAGTTATATAGAGAATAATTTTGTCCTTGGAAATTTTTATTTGTTTAGGCAATTGCTTGACTAGATTAGACTCTTTTAATTTCTTTTTCTTTTAAAGAATGGTTGATTGTAATGTGAGAGTGATTAAAGTGTTCTTTCTCTTATATGTTGATATCACTTCATTTGGATATAATCTTGCTTTTGTGATTCTTTTTTACTTGTACCTATTTGTTCCTTCCACTTTTTTTGATAAATAGGGTTCTTGATTCTTGATCCAAATGCAATTGCTTTTCGCATTATGGGTAGGGGCGGAAGGAGTTCATCTAAATCCCCTTCATTGAATAGAAGGAAGAGGTTCATCCCTTTACGTTCTTCGTTGGAAAATCACATTCTTTTTTTTTGTGTAAAAATATTAGATGATGAATCCTTTAATAAAAATCATGTATGTGGTATTGCTTTTAGGTAATGTTACGTAAAAATGTCTGAACATCATGTGTAATTATAAATTACGGATTCGAGTAATAAAATTAGTCAATTATTACATAGAGTAGGTTGTTTACTATGCCCTCATGAGGTGTGATCCTTTTACGGACCTAACATGCACCCGAGATGGTTTGAGCATCAAGCTACCCGTCCGTTCATAATTCATGTGAATTGTAATTTACTAAATTATTCCTATTTATTAGATTTTTTTTTAAATTGAGCAATATTAAAAAGAACTACTCCTCTATCCCAAAAAAAATATCCTACTTTCTTTATTATTTTGTCCCAAAAAGATTAACTCCTTTTTATATTAAAAAATAATTTAAGTTTATAAAATAATTTACAACCACACAAATATCTAAAATTTATTTTAGACCACACGTTTCAAAACTCTTTAATATTAAGAGTTTAGTTAGAAATAATTATCATCTTTAGTCTTGAATTCCTAAAGTGACACTAATTATTTTGAGCTAAGAGACAATTAAAATGGGATATGAGTAGATAAGTTGAATAAATAAGAGAGAAGCCTAATTAATTCTCTAAAGCATAATTCAGAAACTAGAATCATCTTTACATAATTACTCCATATGAAATAGAAACTAATCCAACAAGGACAATAATAGTAGTAATATATATTGTTCTTCCTTGTCTTTTTTCTAAGTTGTCTTGAAAGATATTTGTAATGAATGGACAAAATTGAACACGTTTCTTACAAAAAGGATAAAAATGAAAAGAAAAAGAGCATCTGGAACAAGAACTATATCTGTGACAAGTTTCATGCATGGAATTTGTGGCCAAGATTGAACCAATTTCATATAAAAACAAGGTTAGAAGCTAAGAGAAATACGTTTAGAATTTTTAAAAAAAGAAGCCAAATAAGTGACCATTTTTTAACTTAGGTAAATAAGAAACAAAGATCAATGCTCAGCGTTAAGAAGCATATAACAATATAGACCATATGCATTCTATGTTGCTCAGATTCTCCAAAAATGCAGCTGCACCTGTGTCGGATCCTGTAATGATACTTTTTGAAGAATCTGACACACATGCACTGACATTTTTGGAGAGTCCGAGCAACATAGTCTGCCTTACCATAGCTCAAAGAAAGCACTACAAAAGAGAAGGTTCAGTTAATTTTCTTAAAAAGAAGAAAGGTGAAATAGAACAAGCTCCTAAAACTTAACAAGCAGATTCATATTTGGCTGGGAATCAGTTTAAGTAAACTTTCAATATCAGAACATAAGTTGACATTAATCATCACTTGGCATACAGTTTCAAGGCAAAATACCAGTTTTTTGAGTTCTGAGCTATGTTGTTCCGACTCTCCAAAAATGTTGCCACATCCATGTTGGATCCTTCAAACTGCACTACTTTTGGAGGATCCGACATGCACCCATCAACATTTTTGAAGAGTCCAAGCAACATAGGTTCTGAGTATAAATAGATTGACATGATATTGCAGCAGATACAGAACCGTCTTGCTGAAAAAGATTGGTATACTTCATAGAAAACTAAGCATAAAACACCGAGGGAGGCAAAAATAAAGGAGGTGACTTTACAGAACCTAGACCATGTTACGCCGTCTTACCAGTTCAGCTACGTTATAAATCGAAAGAATAAAAGAAACTTTTCAGCATATAATCACCCACCCAAAAAGATACCTAAATCCTAGAATTGGCAAAAGTTACAGAGAAGTCATACTGCCTTAGCCGTATTGTGCTCTTCCCCAAGTGGTGTCAGCCTTCGCTTGGCAACCTTGGACCGATAACACCATACTTCAAATGCCTCGGTGAGGTCTGGATATCGAATCTGCTGATTTTCCAACCATTCCATTAAAATATCTGCCTGATCAACTGATGGCAATGTAAGTATAATAGCAACAAACGCCGACTCCAAGGATTGCCAGATGTCACTATCGACTTTTAGTGTGACAACATCCTCGGACTCCTCAGTGACGGAATCAACTAAAGGCTTCACGGTCCGGACGAAAGGAAGCCAGAGCTTCACCATGTGAAGTCGTTTTACTGTAGGTAACACAGCTACGCCATATCCTACTGCCTCTAATACTTTTGCCGTCACCTCAAGAACCTTCAGCTTTGTCTTTAGAATTTCATTTTCTGCATCTTTTTGTTGAACAATTGTTATTAGTTTCACCGACAACTCCGTCCAGCTGCAAATAAAATCTCTAATTATCTCCAACTTTCCTAATATCTGACATGCCCATAACAAATCTGTTAAACAAGAATGCAATGATTGCATTTTCCCGGTATCTGAAATAGATTCTTGGAGGTCACACAGTAGAGATTCTACAAGGCTGTTAAATCTATCAAACAGCTTCTTGACACATCGCATGACTTCTAGCTTTATTTCTTCATCGGCGCTCAGTAAAGGAGCATCGTCGTCCTCCGTAAGCATGTATTCGAGCTGTTCTTGAGCAGTGGTTTTCAGATCATTCAAAGGTGAAGGAGGCGATGATGTGGCAAATTGAAGGGCCGCAAGAAAAATCTTCATTACTGCAGTAGGATTGACTGGTTGGAGGCGAGCCAGTACTGGTTCCACCTTAGATCCCATGCCTGGTATTAGGGTGACAAATTAGCTCATGAAAACAAGACCCGCCCAACCGGCTCAAGTTTGGGCGGGTCATTGACCCGCTCATTTCAGCCCATCTAAAAATTGGGCTAATATGTAGCTCAAATTGACCCATAGAAATTAGAAAACTTGTTAAAATAATTTCAAAAAGACATTTTTTATTTGATATGTTATTTATAGCCATAATAAAGTAATAAATAAATAAATTATTAGGTAATTAAAAAATTTAAAAAGAACAAACAAAGAACCTAAGACGACGACGACAACAACAACAATAACATACCCAGTATAATCCCACCAGGTGGGATTTGGGGAGGGTAGAGTATACGCAGACCTTACCCCTACCTTATGAAGGTAGGGAGGCTGTTTCCGGTAGATCCTCAAATAAAGAAATTAAGACTTAGTATGAATCAAGTGAATTGGGTTATGACCCGCTTTTTAGCCCAACCCATTTCAATCCAAGTAAATTTTGGGCGGCATTGACCTGCCCATTTACTAACTCAGCCCATCTTGACCCGCCTCAATTCAGCCCGAACCGCCCATTTGACACCCCTACCTGGTATAGTATTTAATATCTCCTCCTCTTCAGCTTCCTCCCAAGGGACAGCTTCCAAATAATCCACACATACTGCAATAATTCTCGGGCATCCAAGCTTGACAGCAACTCGTAAAATGCCAAGCGCGTTCTTGACACCGTGGCAAACTTCAGTCATTAAACCATCCGCAATGACATAAAAGAGTCGAAGGATGTTGACGTGAGAGTCCAGATCAGGTTCTTCACAGTAAACCTCGACACAATTGCGTGAATCGAGGATCTGACATGTCGGCCAACTATCTGACAACCGATCAGCAAAATATTTGCTCTCTTCGACGAGAATATGTGAGTGGCAGTAAAGCCAATCATCACGGCCATCCTGTGTTCTAAGTCTTACGACAACATCACTGGTTGGTCTATCTCCAATCTTGTTTGGTGTCTTCAATTCATTAGGCTGCAATGGGGAAGATATAGGTTAGTAAACGTGATAAATTATTGACAATATTTAACAGACAGAATCAACAAGAGAAAACAAGAGGTAAACTTCTATTCCCTCCGTTTCAATTTGTTTGTCTTAGTTTGACAAGACACGGAGTTTAAGAAAGTAAAGAAGACTTTTGAATCTTGTTGTCTTAACTCTTAAACAAAATATATGTATAATGTACCAAAATGCCCTTTAATCTTGTGGTCTTAAACATGCCATGTGGAATATTGAAATTAAAGAGTTGCCAAAATAGGAAAGAGACATTTTTTTTAAACAGACTAAAAAGGAAAGTAGGACAAACAAATTGAAACAGAGGGAGTATGATGCCTTTAAATGATTAATGTTCATACTTCAATCCTTAATGATCGTTCCATTAGCATAGGAAAGAGAACGCAACCCATAGGAGCAGCCAAAGAAGTAGATGCAAGAATTGACGTTTTAAAACAAATTCATGTCAATGTCTCTTGAGGCAAACAAAGGCCTAACTACACTTAGGTAGGCAGGTGGCGGCCAAACACCTCTGGGCCATACATCTTCTGGCATGAGGCCTTCATCTCTTAGCCTGAACATGAGGTGTAAACCACCACTTGAACTTTCCTTCCCGTCATAAAAATAGAACATTTAGGAAAGGTTTATTATTCAAAAGTTAAATTGACTAACCTACGCCATGTGTACACAGTAAGAGAAAATGGGATCTGTCTAAAGTTTTACCTAACAAAATATGAGGGGAATAAACAAATTTCCAACTTCCACGGATTCTTGTCATCTGTTGACTCTTCTATTATTTTTTTTGAATTATTAAAGCAGTTCCAAGTTAAAAAAAAATGTTTACACTCAAAAGGCAGACCCCTTGCTCCTAACCGCCTACAGCTTATGCTTTTGCCATTCACTTCACTATTAAAATCTTGAAATGTTTCAAATAAAAAGTTACGTAAATTGTTGCATCAACAGTTTCCTGTTTATTCCAATTTTCATGGCTCTGGTGATATGACACAAACGCCAAAATTACAACAACAACAACATACCCAGTGTATTCCCACAAGTGGGGTCTGGGGAGGGTAGGATGCATGGAGACCTTACATCTACCTTTATGGGGTAGAGAGGCACAAGCGCCATAATTCTGTTAGTTTTTTATACTAATGCAAAGACACTTACAGCTGTCTCCATTAACGCACAAGACTAATTGGTGTAGCTTTGATGCATTGTCAGACCTACAAATAGAAAGTATATATGACATCAGATAAAAAAGAAAATAGTGGAACAGCTTAAATCAGATTCTGTATTCAATCATAGCCTGTGCATCCCCAACCAAGTCAAAAGTCCAACAGACGTTTCTTTTGGACAATTAAATCCCAACAGGACTTCATGTTTTTTTCTCGATAGATGAAAATCCGAAGAGAACTTTAAACAACAAAAGTGAATAAACATTGATTAACCCAGAAACACAACAAAGAATCAAAAGAAAAAGTTCTAGAGTAGTCACTATTAATAACTTTTTTTAGCACGGTGTGCAAGCCAACTTGCAGCGCACCTTGTCTATTCCTTTGAGTACTATCTATGTCCAGCACAAGTATCGGTAACTCTGCCCACCAAAGCTTAGGCTGGGCGTGGGGGAGGGGGGAGTCTCCAAGGTTTGCACCTCAGAGCAGTGAACTTTTATCATCGATAACAGTGAAAATGGACCTAAGAAAACCCTAGATGTGATGAGGATATATATAAATATAATGTCTTGGGACTCTTGGGGATAGAAATCTACTATATGCAAACAGCATCAGGCATCAATTCACCAAACACATAGGACAACACTCGAAAAACTGGATTAAGTAGTAAAATAAACCATACAAAATGGTGGGAAGATCAAGTCAGTTTTCAAAAATGGTGGACATGGCAAAAAACTTACATATATCTACCATCTTTCTCTAAACTGAACGTCCATCAACTTTCGATTTTCCTAAAAGAGAGAACGTTTGAAGTACTTATCATGAGTGTGTCACCTTACTTAGCTTAAGGATGTCGGATCATCCTCTTACCTTCTACTTCATCCTCTTTTTTTTTTACAGAACTTGGATCAACTACTGAAATTAAAACTTAAATACTCCCTCCACCCTAATTTATGTGACACTATTTCTTTTTTAGTAACAACTTAACCTTAAACTTCTCATTTTACCCTTAATGAGATGATTTATAGCCACACAAATATCTAGGACTTGTTTGGACCACAAGTTTCAAAAGTTCTTTCCATTCTTAAACTCCGTACCCAGCCAAATAACTTCACATAAATTGGGACGGCGGGAGTATGAATAATTGGCCTTCTCCGAGGACCGAGGGCTCGGGAAGGACATGAATATACAGTTGTCAATGTGGAAAGTTATGTGTCATTTCAAGAGTTGGCACATGGCATTAGGTGACTTTTTAGAAGCATACTAGTGCTTTACTCATTAATCTTACAAAATGTATTCCAGAGTCAATAAAGTTCTATAGTAGCTGCAGCCAATAGGCGTCTTTGACAAACAAGTTAGGACATATAAGCATGTATATATGATCAATAAAAGACTAAGAAATTATGTTAAACTAGGGAATTAAGGCAATCATTTATTACCTTTTGAAGGACCACCTCTCCCACAAGTTCCTAGATTTGCTTGGTCATAAAATGGATCTTCTGTGTATATGCCCAATTGCTAAAAACGTGAAAGAACTGAATATGTCTTAGTTGGAAAGAAAGGCCTGTGAGATTCATAAAGTCAGAAAAAGAAATAAAAACTCAAATGTGAAATCCGTGCACATAGCCACCACTACTAACATAGTTTCCGGCTGGGGCATTATTACAATTATCACAAGTCGAAATTTTGGTAGTTGTAAGTTTTAGTAATTTATCTGTATCTTCTAAGTTAATAAAGTAGGGAAAATTTTGGGAAAACAGGGATAGTTGCATCATTGACATGTAACATGAACTGTTAGAAAATTAATCAACATTAACCTACATTTGTCATTGTAGCTCACTACTACTTCTCAAAGCAGAAATTGTCCAAGCACTCGCATACAACAACAACAACATTCCAAGTGTGATCCCACAAGTGGGGTCTGGGGAGGGTGGGGTATATGCAGACTTTACCCCAACCTTTGGTGGGGTAGAGAGGTTGTTTCCGATAGATCCTTGGCTCAAGAAAAGCTTTTGTCATAACAGGTTTGAAAAATACAAGAGTAAAAAAAAGCTACGATGAAAATATTGAAGAAAGAACAATATTGACAGCAAAAATAGTAAAGATAACCACTACTAACGTAGTTCTGGCTGGTGCATCGTTATAATTATCACAAGTAGGAACCTTGATAGTTGTAAGTTAATTTATCTGTATCTTCTCAGTTAACAAAGTAGGTAAAATTCCGGGAAGACATGGATAGTTGCATTATTGATATGTCACATGAAGTGTTAACAAATGAATCAACAATAACCTACATTTGTCATTTTAGCACATTACTACTTCTCAAAGCAGAAATTTTCCGAGCAACTAACATAAGAAACATTTTCCAATAAAAATAAGTTGCAATGTTTGATATGCAAAATCTATTGAATGTGCACAAATTATTAATTTAGAACCCAGTAAATTAAAAGAACTAGAATCCCGAACCCATAAGCCTCAAACCTTGGCTCCGTCGGCTACCCCTAGAACGATGCTCAACAAAGTTGCTACAACTAGATAAAGTAAAAAAACAACTCCATGATCACATTCTATTCAACAATTCAGCTACTTAACAAAAGAGAGAAATTGCATAATAATTAGTAACATAACCATCCATAAACTGAAGCATGTACAAAAGAACGAGTTTAAGTAATATACGCTGCCAGTGTAAGCAATTTTTGCACCATTAGGTCATCTTTACTTGTTGTCGCAGTTTACATATCTTACTTTCAAGATTCCAAATCCCACATTTTAAGGAGGCTTACCTATACATATCCTTTGAATGACCTGACAGTGTCATTATTGTTTACACTGATGGTGTATAAAACTTAAACTCTAAAACAAAACAATGGGTAAAGTTATTTTTACCCTTTATCAAAAATGACCCACATTCTCCTTCCCCTCAACGATTCAGCTAACAACAACAACTACTACTATGCCTTAGTCTCAAACAAGTTGGGGTAGGCTAATTTAGCTACTTAACATAAAAGACATCTTGCATAATAATTAGTAACATTTCAAAGATCCCCAAACATTTCTCGGATTTGACGAAATGCGTATAAAATGAAACGAAACAACGGGTAAAGTTCTTTTTTACCCTTTATCCAAAATGACCCACATTCTCCTTTACTTCATGAACCCCAGTTTCAAGATTATCAAGCTTAGCTCCCTTGTTTACTTCCCCTTCACTCAGCCACACATACCAAAGTCTTCAAGCATATTTCTGCAAATGATAAACAAAATCAAAACACCTAACAACATTCATATAAATCCAGCAAATATCTATTGAATGGAACAGTTCAGTATCAAAAAAAAAACCTAAAGATTACATTTTTCCATCAATTTTTCTTAATAAAAACCATATCAAGAATGTAATAATAAGGTTCTTAAAGAGTATATATTTACATAATAATATTATCTGATAAGTGCAGAAATTCTTGATTTTTTGTGTAAAGAACATACCTTTTGTATTCATTATGAGTTGCCTCTAATTTTGTTCTGTTTATCTAGTAGATTTAGAGTTGTTGCTCTTCAAATTGTTGAAGCAAAGAGTAGTACAAAAATTGGGGATTTGGGCATTTGATTATTGGTAATATGGAGTAGTTGTGTTCACCTTTTTGGAAGGGAAAATTTGAGGAATGTAATTCTTGAAAATGTTTAAAAGGGGAATGTAACTAAATTATGACGATGATTGGTTTATTATTTTTGGGAATATTTTTTGTTTTTTTTAAATTATTTTAAAAATAAAATAAAATAAAATCTACTCCTATCTTTTAGCACACACTACTAGTAAAACAGAGGTACAATGTACAAGTTAGACATTGCAAGATATTCCAAAAAGTTATAATTGTTTCTAAATAAAAAATATATTGGAGACTCTTGTGGTCTAAGTACTTCATAAAAATAGTAATATCATATCTTCTAGACTAACACTATAAATGCTAATTTAAGATCATGAATGGGATAAGTTATTTTCATGATTCTTCAATTACCTTGAAGTATAGGTAATGACTTTTTTATTTTGTTAATTAATACGTTGCAATACAGTTCTCGAAGCATCACAACACACTATGTAATCATCCGACCCTATAGGTAATGTCAAGATTGAAGCTGTAGTCAATCTTATTTACTAATAGAATATTTTTTAATATTCTTTTATTAATTGTATTAATTATATTTCTCTTATTTTAGATAGAATTATAATATTTTTATAATTAGATTAATTAATTACCTAGTTTGTATCAAAGTAAATATTTCTATAACATTATATATATTGTAAATCATTCATCAATAAATAAGGAACATATTCATTTATGATATCAGTAGTCTAAAACTACAAACCCTACTATAGCCGTCGATACACCTTCTCGGCCACCATTTTTTTTCCACGTTGGAACCCTAGACACCGACCTCTCTCGCCCCTTTTATTTTCCCAACGACGGAACCCTGATTTTTTCGGCCATTCTCCCTCCCTCTTCTTCCTAACTCTTTCATGGCTAACAAAACAAAATCCATCTGACACTTGTCATAAACAACATTAAAAACTTCATTCATATGACTCTTGAGATGGAAAAGGGTCAATATTTCTCGTGGGCGGAGCTTTTTAAGACCCATTATCGTGTTTACGAAGTTAACGACCATATCATCTCTCCCACGTCGAAGTCCACAGACGTACCATCGACTTCGACTTCTGATGATGCACTATGGTCTCGTTTGAACGCAGCCGTCCTCCAGTGGATATATGACACAATATCTAATGATTTGTTGCACACCATCATTGAGACCGATGACACTGTCCGCCAAACGTGGGAACGTTTGGACAATATTTTTTACAACAACAAAACTCAACGAGCGTTATACCTTGAAAATCAGTTCAATAACGTTCATCAGGATGATTTCCCAAACGTGTCTGGCTATTGTCAAGAATTCAAGATGTTTGTCAACCAACTCTTCAACGTCGGCGCACCAATTACTAATTAGCGATTGGTCATGCAACTTATTCCAGGTTTGAACGAATCTTATGACGGCGTTGCCACAACCCTCAACCACCACCCTCTCATTACCCGACGCTACCAAACCCACCTCAATCGGCTCCGACCGTGACCCCACCACTGTCGACCCAACCAGATCTAACCGTGACCACCGCCACACCTATACCCACACCAAGCTCCGACATACAGCCACCCACACACCCGCAGCAGCGCCAAACCCGACACCCACCAATCACCAACAGACAAACCCACCCACTGCCTCCACTCACCAAATGGAAACGCGTGCCAAATAAGGGATTTTCAAACCCAAGGCCCAATTTAACCTGTCTACCTAAATAATTTCCCCAATTCCTAAAAATCCCAAATTGGCCAAACAAGACCCTAATTGGAATGCCGCTAAGTGTGAGGAATTTAATATTTTAACGAAACAACACACGTGGTATTTAGTACTTAGACCGGAGGGGGTGAATGTGATTCGTTGCATGTGGTTATTTCGTCACAAATTCAGAGACAGTGGAGACCTAGAGAGATATAAGGCACGACTTATGGCTAATGGCACAAATCAGCAGGAGGGTATTGATTGTGGCAAGACATTCAGCCCGGTTGTCAAACCGGCTACCATCTACACACTTCAGAATATAGCCATGGACAAGCACTGGCTGATACATCAACTTGATGTGAAGAATGCATTTTTACATGGGGACCGGAAAGAAATAATCTACATGCACCAACCACCTGGATTTGTCCATGCAGCAACCCCCAGTATGTATGTCGTCTTCGTAAGTCACTGTATGGCTTGAAATAAGCCCCTAAAGCATGGTATGATCGCTTTACTCAGTATATTTTGCAGATCGGATTTGTGTGCAGCAGGTGTGATAATTCTCTATCCATTTTTAACCGAGGTAGTAGCATTGCTTATTTATTGTTGTATGTGGATGATATTGTGCTCACTGCCTCATTTGAGTTGTTAAAAAAATGAGATTATTGCACTGCTAAAATCATAATTTGCTATGACTGACTTGGAGAAGTTGAGCTATTTCTTGGGTATTTCAGTGATTAGATCTACAGATAATATGTTTCTTTGTCAGCGTAAGTATGCAGAAGAGATTGTGTACAGGGCTAAAATGGCTAATTGCAAGATCATGGTTACTCCAGTTGATTCTAAATCAAAGCTCAGTGTTTTGGATGGTGATCCGGTGTCAGATCCCACTCTCTACAGGAGTTTTGCAGGTGCACTATAATACCTCACTTTCACCAGGCCAGACATTGCTTATGTCGCTCAGCATGTATGCTTGTTTATGCATGCCCCAGGGAGCCTCACTTTACTGCTCTCAAACGTATCATTTGATATGTTAAGGGCACACTTGACTATGGTTTGTATCTATACCCATCCTCCCCGACCAGGTTGTTAGCATATACAGACGTTGATTGGGCAGGTTGTCCGGACATGCAACGTTCTACCTCAGGCTACTGTGTGTTCTTAGGGATAATCTTATTTCATGGTCTGCCAAGAGGCAACCCACACTATCCCGATCTAGTGCAGAAGCATAATATAGAGGCGTTGCTAATGTTGTTGCTGAGATCTATTGGCTTATAAACCTACTATTGGAGCTTCAGTGTCTGTTACGTAAGGCTTCTTTCGTTTATTGTGATAATATATCCGCTGTATACCTGTCTCATAACCCGGTTCAACATCAGTGAACCAAGCATACTGAGATGGATATCCACTTTGTTCGTGAGAAGGTTGATCTTAGTCATATCAGGGTATTGCATGTGTCTTCTTCCTATCAGTATGCAAACATATTCACGAAGGGCCTTCCTAGACATCTATTTCTTGACTTCAGATCCAGTCTTAGCGTCCGGCCTCCTTCCGCTCAGAATGAGGGGGTGTATTAGCACACGTGTAAAGTAGGAATAAAGAGTATATATTTACTATATTTTGTATTATGTAATTATGATAGGATTAGGATCCTTGTCATAAAAGGATTTAATATTGTACACCTATAAATATTTGTATTAATGAGAAAGGCTCCCCAATGGAGATTAATACAATCTTACACTAAAGATATTTGTGTGTTTATAGATTATCTCGTTAAGCGTAAAAGCTAGTTAAAAGTTAAATTATTGGCAAATAAGAAAATGTGTCATTTTTTTAGGACTGACTAAAAAGAAAAGTGTTGTCATATAAATTGGGACAGAGGGAGTAGTATAAATTTGTTTTTCAGAAGCTGAAGAAAATAACTTTTCTTTGGAAGCACTTTTGGAACCTTGATTAAATACAAATTGTTGCTTGCTGGCAAAAGTATCTTTTAAAACGATTAGTCAAACACAAATTGTTATTTAGTAAAAATACTTTATCAAGAAACATTTTTAAAAAGTAGATTTTAAAAATTTAGCCAAACAGACTATAAATATTGTCATATAGCAATATTATTTCATCTCCTAGCTAAATCAAACTCTTGGACCTTAACAACTTACTTGTATGTATGTGTGTATATATATGTATGTATGTTTACTACGTTCTGGGGACCTGCTTCTTCTCACGTGTATACTTAGCATCCATTGTTGCAGCAAAAACTTACCTGTACACGAGTTTTCCCAATTGCATACATATTCTAAGAATCAGCCCAGTCCATTTCAATAGCCCATAAGTTAAGCCCAATCTTAAGGCTGTAGCATTGGGCTAAAATTCAACTAATTTGAGCTTGATGATGAAAGGACCTAAACTATATTTTGTTGGGCCATTTGCACTTTTTCCCTATTTTATGCTGGTCTTTAATTTTTGTCCTTCAAATGGATTGGTCTTTAATTTTTTCTATTTAAAATAGATCTTATACCTATAGGATGTAAAGAACGTATGCCCCTATAGGCATACATTCAATTCCATTTATCGAATAGTTTGCGTTTTGATTGGCTTGCACATGTACAATATTTCATGATTCGACCTCGATATGGTTCATCACTTCATTATACAATGATTGCAGAGAGACTCCCTCCGTCTCAAATTATTCATCACTTTTTTTATACGTCCCTTAAAAAATATTAATTATAAGGGATATTTGATTACTTTTACTATTATTTATGTCTAAATTATAAATCTCTCTCCATTAAATGTTTACTCTATTTATATGTCATTTCCATTAATGACCAAATTCTGCTAAGAATAAAATAAAGAAAAAATAATTAATTGTGCTTTGAACTTTTAAAACGATAAATAATTTGAAGCAACTATTTTTAGTAAACACGACAAGTAATTTGAGATAGGGAGTAATTTTTTCTTTTCTTTTCCAATTTTTTGTTTAATCGAATTCAGTACTAAAGCTTCAAGCATCACCTTGTACTTCACAAAGTAAAAACTTATGAACATGATTTTTTTTAAAATAACCCTTTTGTTACTCCATCAATCCATTTAAAAAAAGAATAACACATTTCTATATTGAGATATATCTAATTATAAACTTCTTATTTTATTTTTAATGATTTTTCTTATAGCCATACAAATATTATGATTTGTTTAAGATTATAGATTTCAAATAATTTATAATCACATAAAAACTACTCCTATGTAATATGACATCTAAAACCACACATTTGGATCATGACATACATGACCAATTATTACTATAGCTGCTTCCATTATTAGCTACGACTTTTGAGTAGCAAATAAATGAAACACGTGTTGCAGCTCATTTTAACTTTATATTTTGGTCAAAGCCTTATCATAAGTGCTATGTCTAGACTTCACTAGTTCTACGAGGATAATATATAATTTAATGTTTGCAGCCTCAACTATATATACGTTATTGTCTAGGTTACCACATATGTATAGTCAATAACAAAGACAATATGCAAGAGGTCACAATTGAAGCAACGATCCATGTATCTTATCTCAAACTATAGCCACCCAAAAATTCAAAACACAAAGTAGAGAGTGAAAGGTGGGGAAGGCAGGTCGTTATTTTCTTATTATGGTATTGACAAAAAAAAGTTCGATGCCACAAGATGTTTTACGTGTACGCAAAGTTCGGGAAGGGCCACATCTAAGAGGATAATGTAGGTAGTCTACCTTGATACAAACATCAATAACTAATTTTATGACTTGAACCCATAACTTATATTTCGCAAAAATGAATTAATTTTAACCGTGCTTCAAAACCCCTTCTTATTTTAGTCTTCACTAAAGAAAAAACATAATTGTTTGGGATGAGTATAGTGATCTATAGGTCTAAAACGGCGGAGTGAAATCAATTTCTCATACTTGCTCAATAATTAGTGAATCTTCACAAAATAAAGCATATTTGTTAAACAAATGTTTGAGTTATGTTATATTTCCAAGTTGTTTGTATCACACGTTAAACAATTTATATCTTTTGAGTTTCATTCAAAAGTTATTCGATGACTATGTGATTCGTTTCTTTTATTTAATTCATTGAGTTTTTGTCATTGAGTACATCGGATTGATGAACAAAATGACGGTTAAAATTTTATATAATGTGCTCAATTATGATTAATATTCTTAAAATTTTAATGTGCACATTGTGCGAGTTTGAATACTAGTGGTTTTTTATCACGTGTGTGAAGCAAATAGGTTTAGTAAGAACGTAACCAATTAAGTTAGGGCTTGTTTGGTATGAGGGATAAGGAATATTTAATCCGAAATTAAATTTCAGATTAGTTTATCTCATGTTTGGTTGGGAAAAAATCATGGTATAACTAATCCCGGTATTAGTTATTTCGGGATAGTAGTGTTATTCTTATCCCTGAGAAAGGGTGGCATAACTAATCCCGGGATAACTAATCCCGAATATCTCAGAATAATTAATTTCGGGATAACTTATTCCCAACCAAACGACCCTTATAATTTAACTTCATGCACGTGAGATTTGATTTAGAATTTTTTTTTAAGCGGGTGCATGCATAACTAGAAAGGGATGAAAATAATGGCGTGAAATAAAGTTTATTAACTTCAACTTCTGATTTTTATAAAAATATTACAGACATCTAAACAATGTACATGAACAAAATATGTGGAAGAGTTGAGGTAGTTGAAGAATCTAATAAGACACGAAAATTTCCAACAAAATTCAAACTTGGTCTCTTATATTTGTCCCTTTCTGTATGATGAAAATTAATTTTTAATTTTTTTAAGTCTTACGGCTGCTTGAAAGGAACATTACTTATTAAACAAACAATTAATAAATACTGTAATAAATAAGTAAAAGTTACAAAAAGGGTTTCTATATGAACCAAAATATGTTTTATGAAATGGAGTAAAAGTACTAACCTTAAGATGGGTAAAACTCTCACTCGGTGTTTATACCGGACCATATTAATTTATCATGATTAAGACATAAATTAAGGTGTGAATATATTTTAAATAGCCACTCCTTTCGTGACATTTTATGTAAAGGTGTTACTATTATTGAGGAGTCAAATTTACAATCTTTTCTTAACTTTTATTTTTAAATGTTTTGAATCAGATATATTAATTTGGAGTACTTTTCTTATTGTTCTAAAAAAATATAGATTTTATTTAAAGAAAATTGAAGAATCTATTACCGAATTTACATTCAAAATTAAGTATTTTAATCCTCATACTTTAAACCCTTTCACATAAATTAGGAATGAGGAGTTTAATTTAGTGATAAGAATATTTGTAAAAGTATATATTCATATACTTAATTAAGTGATACGAACATCAGATGCGAATAAATTTTCATACAAAATGATCCCTAACTGATACTCTTTCTTAAGAGAAATACTAACGAAATGACAAATTGAATAATGTTCTGATACGAACAAAAGTGGAAATGTCGATAGTGAATATACTTACTTCGTTTTTTTTCTTAATTTTTTTTACGTACGTAAAAGACAATAAAACTTTACATTGTGACTTATTAAGACTAGTGCTAAATTGCTAATGCTGAAGTTGGCCGGGAGTTTGAAATTTTATCTTTACTATAAATATTCTAAAGAGTGAATATGGCTATTCTGGAAATTGAAGCACACTTAATGCAAGTGCAAGAATAAACCATTTCCATTAATAAATAATAAGTTTAAGATTTTTTCAAAGAAAATAATAAAAATTATTGAGTTAAGAAAATGAAAATATGGGATTAGTATTGAACTGTTTCAGCTAAGATAAACCAAACTAAAGAAAGAAAAAAATTATCAAGGAGAAAGAAATATTAACTTGGTGCAGTTAATATTGTTGGGAAGAAACAAACAAATACCAAATTGCACGATAAGGTAATAGTAGAAGAAATACTTAAGTCAAAATATCTCATACTACTTGAACAAGAGGAGCAAATTAATTCTAAGCACAAACGAAAATTTGGGCCACAACTATACCAACAACAAAATACCAAAGCAAACAATAATAAATCATATGCAAGAGATACCAAATTTACGTGAAAAACCCCTTCAATGTAAAGAGGAAACAACCACAGGACTTCCGCCCACAAAAGCTCCACTAAAATCAACAAGCGTTACAATAATGTTTTCCAAATGGATACAACATCAATGCCAAATACGGAGCAACAATACATAAAAGATAACACCAAAACTAGTGAAGAAATGAGAGGAATCACCCCTAAAACGAGCTACTGTTCCTGCCTCCGAAACTGAAGTTATAGACTACAAAATCCAATCTTCACCGTTGAAATTCAAGAACCATATGTTGAGAACCTCAATTCAAATTTGAGCACGACCCAACGATTAACGAATCGGAAAACGGAGTTTGAAGCAGTCTGCTGTAGCAGAAAATTTCTGGAGCAAAAAATTTCTGGAGCAAAAGAACATAGCTTTTTCTTTCTCAAGACTTCAAAAATGGTTGCACCTCTCTTTTTCTTTCTTGTTGTCTTTAAGACCTAAAATAGGTCATATTTATATGTCCTTGACATTAGTGGGCTATAGGGCAAAGTTGGCTTGGTCCAAAAGGTGTTTTATTTATCCACATAGGAAAGGAAAAAGCCCCAAAATCCAATAATTCTCCCTCTCTCGACTATGTGGAGGAGACCGTCATCCCGACAATCATGCAACACTCTTCAAACTTCCCTCTTGACAAACCTTTAGTCATCATGTCTGAAGCATTATCATCAGTGTGATCTTCTCAAATTCAAGCAACTTAGAATCCAACACATCTCTAATCCAATGGTATCTCACATCAATATGTTTCGACCTACCAGAGAATGTAGAATTCTTGCCAAGATGAATAGAACTTTGAATATCGCAATGAAGCACATACATCTCCTGAGTAAAGCCAAGTTCCCCCAAGAATCTCTTCAACTAGAGCAACTTTTTACAAGTTTCAACGACAGCAATAAGCTCAGCTTCTGTAGTAGATAGAGCAACACATTTTTGCAACCTATATTTCCAAGATACTGCTCCCCCAGCATAAGTAATCAATTAGCCTGAAGTAGACCTGCGAGTATCAATATCACCGGCCATATCTGAAACAGTGTAACCACAAATTGTAGGATTTCAAGTACCAAAACACAAACTCAGACTAGATTTTCCACAAAGATATCTCATAATTCACTTCACAGCATCCAAATGCTCTCTTCCTGGATTAGAAAGAAAACGGATAACAATACCAACAACATGAGTAATATCTGGTCTCATACAAATCATTACATACATCAAATTACCAACAGCTGAAGTATAATGAACTTTCTTCATATCTTCCTTCTCATCATCACTGGAAGGACACTACTTCGTGTTCAATTTGAAGTGCATAGCTAAAGGTGTACTGACAACCTTAGCTTTATCCATGTTGAACCTGTGAAGTATTTTCTGATGTACTTTTCTTATGATAGCCACAACTTTTTGGCCTCTCTATCACAGACAATATGCATGCCAAGAATCTGCCTTGCTTGTCCCAAGTCTTTCATGGCAAAAGACTTATTCAACTCTTGCTTCAACTTCTGAATTCTGCAAGCATTATGACCAACGACAAACATATCATCAACATAAAGCAATAAAATGATAAAGTCACCATTAGAGAATTTTTGTACAAAAACACAATGATCTGAATAAGTCTTCTTGAAGCCCTGTTGACTCATAAAATAACCAAACTTCTTGTACCACTGTCTGGGAGCTTGTTTCAAACAATATTAGCTTTTCTTCAATTTTCAAACATAATTCTCTTTTCCTTTGACTTCAAAACCTTCTGGCTAGTGTATATAAATTTATTCATTTAAGTCACTATGGAGAAAAGCAGTTTTAACATTCATTTGCTCAACCTCTAAATCTAGACTTGCAGCCAAGCCCAGAACAACACGAATGGATGACATCTTCACAATTGGAGAAAAACATTTATCAAAATCAACTCTCTTGGAGTCTTGGAGGAGTTTTCTAGATGCCTAATACCCTGCTCTCAGCAATAATTATCAAAAGGACGAATATATTCTTCACATTTGTGTGAGCGGATGCATTTTTAGTTTCTTCCTTGTTTGTCTCTCAATCAGGGCGTAAAAAGTCTTGAACACATCAAGTACTTCATACTTGGACTCCAAAGAAAATACTCAGAATTTGCGAGAATGATCATCAATAAAAGTCACAAGGTAAAGTGCACCGTCATGAGACCTTACTTTAAGAGAACCAAGCAAATCAAAATATACCAACTTCACAAATCTAGCTTTCTTAAAGGTGAATGACTCTGAAAAGAAACTATTTTATGTTTCCTGACTAAGCAATGAATACATCTCTTTAACTTTACTTGTTTCACTCCAGAAAGAAAATTCTTCTTAGCCAAACTATCAATTCCCTTCTTGCTCATATGACTCAACCTTCTATGTCATAACTCTGATGAAGTATCATTCTCCATCAAATTTACCGAGCCACTATAAATGGAGTCCTGAAATAAGTACAAGTCAGATATCTTGTCACCTCGAGCCACAACCATTGAACCTCTAAGAAGCTTCCACTGGCCACCACCAAGAGTTTGATCATAACCCTCATCATCAAGATTTCCTACAGAAATTAAATTCAGACGAACATCTGGAGCATGCTTGACATTGTTAAGAACTAACCTCGAATCATTCTTACTCTTCAAGCAAACTGTACCAATTCCAAATACCTCAACCTCACTATCATTACTCAATTGTAACATTCCAAAATTACCTGGAGTATAAGAAGAAAATAATTCCTTCTTTGGCGTGACTTAAGAAGTGACACTTGAATTCACAAATCAGGTAGACTCATCACAAACAAGATTGATATCATTTTTACCACAAACAATAAAAAGATCATTTTCAGCAACAATAGCAACCCGATTTTCATTATCGTCATCCTTCTTTTGATATTTCTGGTCTCTCTTAAACCTATAGCAATGTTTCTTGATATGCCCTTCCTTGTGACAATAGTGACGTGTAGCATTCTTGTACCTAGATCTTGACTTACTTCTATTTTTGCCTCTGTCATTCTAACCTCTGAAGTTGCTTCTCCCTCCGTCTTCAGTAACTAAAATATTGGAGTGTGAAGCTGAAGAAAATGAGACTTGAGATCTTCTTCTCATCTCTTCATTTAAGACACCACTCTTAACATATTTCATAGTTACGACACCAGTAGGAGCATAATTAGTCAAAGAAACTCAAAGAGTTTCCCAAGAGTCTGACAGAGTATTAAGAAGCCAAAGTCTCTGTATGTCATCATTGAACTTGACACCCATTCCAGATAGTTGGTCAAGGACACATTGGAAATCATTAATATGATCAGAAATAGGATTGCCCTCTTTGTATCTGATATTCATCAATTGTTTCAATAGGAACAACTTGTTATTTCCAGTCTTCGAAGCATAAAGTGTCTCGAGTTTATCTCATAAACTTCTAACATGTGTCTCATTCACAATATGATTACGCACATTATATTCAACCCATTGTATGATATAACCACAAACCTGTAGGTGCTATAATTCCAAATCTTCATCATTCATAGACTCGGGCTTGTTAGAAGCAAACACAAGTAAATACATTTTCTTGACAAATAGAAGATCTTTCATCTTGTCTTTCCAAATATGGTAATTACTGTCATTTAAACAAACGATCTTGCTCATATTTGCCTCCATCATTCAAATAGACAGTCAACACAATCAAATACAACAACAAGCTCTGATACCACTTTATTGGAAAAAACAAGCAAATACCAAATCGTACGATAGGGTAATAGCGAAAGAAATACCCAAGTCAAAATTTCTCACACTATTTGAACAAGAGGAGCAAACTAATTATAATCACAAACAAAAATTCGGGCAGCAGCTATACCAATAATAAAATATCAAAGAAATTAAAAATAAATCAAATGCAAAAGACATCAAATTTACGTGGGAAAACCCCTTCAATGTGAAGAGGAAACAACCACGGTTCCTCCGCCCACAAAAGCTCCACTAAAAAATCAACAAGAGTTACAATAATGTTCTCCAAATGGCTACAACATCAACGCCAAACACGAAGCAACAATGCATAAAAGATAGCACCAAAACCAGTGAAGAGAAGAGATAAATCACCCCCCAAAAGGCCAAAACGGGCTACTGTTCGTGCCTTCAAAACTGAAGTTACAGACTACAAAATCTGATATCCACTATTGAAATCCAAGAATCAGATGTTGAGAACTGCAAGTTCAAATTTGAGCATGATTAATGAATCGGAAAATGGAATTTGAAGCGGATTGTTGTAGTAGAAAATTTCTGGAGCAAAAGAATACAACTTTTTTTCTCTCAAGACTTCAAAAACGGTTGCACCTTTCTTTTTCTCTCTGATTGTCTTTAAGACAAAAAAATAGGTCATATTTATATGTCCTTGACATTAGTGATCTATAGGGCAAAGTGAGCTCAGTCCAAAAGGTATTTTATTTATCCACATAAAAAAGAAAAAAGCTCAAAAAACCCAACAAATATTACATGTGAAAGATCCTCGAGTTTCCTTAATAATAACAAAATGTGAAAATCATGTAAAACACATGTTTAAACAATTACTCTTATCTTAGGTTGATACCCTTTGCATAGTCGACATCCACTGCAAAGAAATGGGTGGAAACCTAATCACCCATCAATTTACTAGTAAGAGACTTTTTTTTTGTTACAATATGAGTATATATTACGCATCAATAAATTCAAGGACCAAATTCAACGAATTTTGTGAACTATAAAGTACTTGTTCAACTTGTCTAATGTTTTGTCAAAATCATATATAGTTTAGATTTGAAGTTAGTCATAAATGTCTGAAGTACAAGTATAACTAACCAAAATTTAGCTTGGACAAACTTAAATTTTTAGTTGCATGTGTTTGAAGTATAGACAAACATATATGATATTTGGCTTTAGTAAACCAATCAGTCCCATATATTTGAAGTTCAAATAAAAATGTTTAAAGTTTGCTTGCACAACATGCTAAACTTCGCACAAAATTTTGTAACTCTCTATGCAAATTTTTGAAATTTCACTGACATATATATGAAATTGATTTTGAAATGGCTAATTAAAGAAAAATTATAAACGTCAACTATGTCTTAAATAGAAATCCCAAAATTGGCTATATGTGCCCTTCCACCGTCGTATTACCTTTATCTTGATTTATTTGAATCTTGTTCTTGTCTTTTCTTTTCTATGCAAGATATACATATGCATCTATCCACACGTACGTATTACCTTTTAACTTGATTTATTTGAATCTTGTTCTTGTCTTTTCTAAGCAAGATATACATGCATATTACCCATTACAGCCCTGTTTTTTTAACTGCCAAGTGAAACACAATATAAAAATTAAAAGATATTTATATAAATAGCCGGTCAAATTTATTATTTATTTTTCTTAGTCGGTATATATTGATCATACATTTAAGGGGTCGTTTGGTAGCCGGTTAGAATCAGGCAAATTTAGTTATTCATGTCCGGGACAAAGTCAGTCAATTTTTTCCGAGGGGGCTAGTACTATATTATACAAATTTTAAAAAGTAGGTAATCATTTAAATTCTAAATAACATAAATACAAATCGTTTAAGAATAATGAAAATATAATCACAATTTTTCTCGACGAGATTTCATAGTATGAAACCGTTGCATAACGACTTCGTTACTGATCTTATACAAAATTTCGTTTTCAATATAAGGTACTAATAAATCATTAAGCCAAATATCCGATATTCGATTTCGCAGTCGATCTTTGATGATGCTCATATCAGAAAATGCTCTCTCTACACTTGCAGTAGCAACTGACAAAGTTAATGTTAAGGTAGAAGTGTGTAAACCAAATGATAGATTCCGTGTCTTATTGGGCTTGGTAATTTAAGAGTAGCAAAAGATTGAGGGCTAATGTTTTTTTGTGTGGGGCTTTTTGGCAATGGTTAATCTAGTAATAGTAATTTTTTTTTTGTTGGGTCTATAGCCCCTAGTGGGCCATGTGAGGTTTCGTCCCTGATTCATGTATTAGTTAATTATTTCAACTTCTATCATACATAAAATAATACATAAATTTTCTCATAACTTTTACATGTATTAGTTTTGTGTATTTATAAATTACAAATCACGTTTAATTTTATAAGTAACTTACCTCCTAACAGCTACATGCATAACTCACCTCTAAACCAACTACCAAATAATCTCTTATTATATATGATTATACACCATATATTATATATTCATCAGCTAATTTTAATTTAAATAATTAGGGTGAGGGAAAGATTAAATCCGTTTAAAATAACCCTCTGAAATGTTCTTGCAAATTGTCACTACTAAAAAGAAATCCAACAAAGGAATTGGCAAGGTCAAAATGGAGTAACCGGAAAGTAGACACAGCCAAAAAGGTAAGTAAAAAAACACATAAACTGCAGCCAAAATGGAAATCGAACAAAAACAAAACCACGTCTACGTAGTAGTTGTCACGTCGGCAAGTGGTAACTGTCGCTTTCTCTCACTATAAAATACTTCTTCCGTTTTTAAAAGATTATTTTTATTTAACTTTGATATAAAATATAAAAATAAAAAAATAAAAAAATTTATGATCTAAAATAAATTATAAATATTTATATTGATGTAAATCATCTAATAAAATAAAATTATTTTAAGTATACAAATATATTAATTTTTTTAGAACAATCTATAATAAAAAAAATATTTTTGAGATGAAGGGAGTAAAAATAAAGCACGAGTTAGATAGAGATGAAAACGAAAACATGCATGTGTTTTTATTTACTACTTTCTAGAGAGAGAAAGTCAAAAGTGTGCTGTATTTTTTCTACGTACATACACTTGGCCCGCGCAGATACACATAATAATCTACTCCTTTTAAAGTTATTTATATTATAATTATATCTTTTGTTTATGACGCTGGGTATGTTGTTGTTGTTGCTCCAGTTATTGTCATGGAATTGGGGCAAAGATAGCCTTCAGGATGCGAATTTAGTAGAACTTAGTAATTTGTTATAACTATGTATAAAATATAAGTATAATTAAATTTAAAATTGAGTTACTAGAATTTGAAATTTCCGTCCTAGAATCCAAACCTCATAAAGTTCAAGAAAATAATAGAAACTTTCAAATATTATGATCATAAAGTGAGGATGTGTATAATATATCAAAAGTCTTTTGAATTATATAATTTAAAATATGTCACGTAGAATATTGAAATTAAAGAATTTACTAAATATAACAAATAAAAATTTTAAATATACAAAAAAGGAAAATAATACACACATTAAAATAGAGGGACCTAGTATATATATATATGTTTCCTCGAGCTCCAAACAATCTTTTAAATATATTAAATGAAGCACCCTTGGAAAAGTCTTCTCTTATTACCGTGTTTTGACTTTGAATTTCTCAATCTCCCAGTCATATATATAACCAGAACCATCCTCTCATTTTTCAAACACTACTCATCTTCTCTCTAAGTCTCAACAAAACAAAAACTTGTTCATCTACTCAAAAGAGTCTCATATTTGCAACTTTGTTATTAAATTCTCCTTGTTTGAATCTTGAAATTTCACAAAAATACAAATGGAAGAAATTCAAGTACCTCCCTATTTTATCTGCCCAATTTCTTTAGAGATGATGAAAGACCCCGTCACAGTCTCAACCGGAATAACATATGATCGAGAAAACATCGAGAAATGGATATTCTCCGCCAAGAATAACACTTGTCCGGTTACGAAACAATCCCTCACAAGTATAGAGTTGATCCCAAACGTCACTCTCCGGCGATTTATCCAATCGTGGTGCACTCTCAACGCTTCCCATGGAATAGAAAGGTTCCCTACCCCGAAGCCTCCGGTCAGCAAACCCCAAATCACAAAGCTCATGAAAGAAGCAAAATCGCCTGAAATGCAAATGAAATCTCTTAAGACCCTAAGATCCATGGCTTCTGAGAACGATGCAAACAAACGCTCCATGGAATCCGCAGGGGTAACAGAGTTCTTAGCTTTTATCATAAATAATTCGAATCAAGTGTCAGACGAAGAGGGTTTCACGAGTACTAAAGACGAAGCACTTAGCATCCTCTACCAACTCAAATTATCTGAACATGGATTGAGGTCACTCATCATGAGTGGAAATGGAAAATTCATCGAGTCGTTGACACGTGTCATGCAACACGGGAGCTATGAGTCTAGGGCTTACGCGGTGATGCTAATGAAAAAAATGTTTGAAGCATCAACTCCAACTCTAAGTTTGAGCTTGAAGCAAGAGTTCTTCACCCAAGTGGTTCAAGTCTTGAGGGATGAGGTCTCTCAAAAGGCGATGAAGGCGTCATTGCAAGTGCTAGTACATGCGTGTCCGTTTGGGAGGAACAGAGTGAAAGCAACAGAGGCAGGAGTTGTTAGGGTTTTGGTGGACCTATTACTCGATTCATCAGAGAAAAGGGCTTGTGAATTGATGCTAATTTTGTTGGATCAAATTTGTCAAAGTGCAGAAGGGAGAGCTGAGCTATTGAATCATCCCGGAGGATTAGCCATTGTTTCCAAGAAAATACTTAGGGTTTCTAAAGTGTCAACTGAAAGGGCTATCAAGATTTTGCATTCAATCTCCAAATTTTCAGCAACAGCAAGTGTTGTGCAAGAGATGTTGAGTTTGGGTGTGGTAGCAAAGCTTTGTTTGATGCTTCAAGTTGATTGTGGAAGTAAGGCTAAGGATAGAGCTAGAGAAATTCTCAAATTTCATGCTAAGGCATGGAGGAGTTCTCCTTGTGTACCTATGAATTTATTATCTTCATACCCATTTTAGAATTTAGGATTAAAACAGCAAAAACTCCTTAGGCAGAAATAGTAATTGGTTTTTGTGTACATAATTTATTCTTTTCAGAAAATAGAAAAAAAAAAGAAGAGGACACAATAGTCCATGAAATTTAATTGTTCATATCCATCTTCAACATTAATGTGATTCATTAGAAAGTACAATTAAAGTTTTTGACAGTTTAATGCCATATGATTCCCTTCTTACTAACCCATATTATATTGTAATTATATGAGGAATAAGAGCTTGAAAACACGCACAAAAGCTTTTTTAAAATTTAAGCTAAAAAAAGTATCTAATAAGAATATTTTATTATATGTTTAGGTGTTCATTTGAAATATGTTTTAAATTTGAATGTCTAATTAGTAATTAATGACAAATTTAAAGAGTTGTTTATATACTCTGTCTAACTATTTTTAAATATAGAATATATCATTGTAATATATAAAAGTACAAAAACCAGAAAAGAAGATTGAGAAATAAAATTATTCCAATATTTAATTTAGAATTCTTAACCGGCCACCCATATACATAGGGATGGCAACGTATCGGATCTGGATCGGATCCTACTAGATCCAGATCCAAATCCGTTTTTCATACCTGGATCCAGATCCATCAGGTCCATAAAAATCATATTCATATCCGGATCCACCGGGTCCATGGATCGGATCTGGATCCACACGTAAAAAAATTTGTCTTGCTAAGATTTTTTTTTTGAACTGACAAACGATTTTTACTTAGCTAACAATTTACTGTGTTTCAATTTTGAAATGTTCATATGAGATATTTTGTTCGTTGTCTCGTTTTGATTGTGAGCTATTAATTGAAAATGTTGGACAACGACAATAGTTGTGAAAAATGATGACTAGTATTTCCACAATGCAGAACTTGCACGTGCTTGAAATCTTCACAAATGAAGTGAATATAATTTTAACTACTTGTCTATAGAGATGATAGTCATTCACTAATATAACATTAATTTTATTATCGAAATTACCTCTTTGTTTTTTGGTTTTTGAGTTAATGCAGAGATAAATTAAACTTGTTTGAGAATTAAACTTGCAAGGATGTGTTTTACAATTTTAAGAAAATACTTATAAAATTACATTCTAGGTTATGAATATATTTAATAAAAAACGGATCCACTGGTCTGATCTGGACCGGATACGGATCTTAAATACCAGATCCGATCCGTCAGAAATGGATCCGGTCCGATCCGGATCCAAATTTTAAAGATTCATATCCTATAAAATGAATCCGAACCGAGTTCAGAATCCATTGCCATCTCTACATATACATGTACATGGAAGGTAGTCTTCCATAATTCTATTAACCTAATATAGTCTCTCACTACTCTAGCAGCTAGCCATATCTGACTCCTCCCTGCCCTGGCATAAATTTAAAGGAAATTACTATTTTGTTCTATATTATTAATACTTATCTCAAGTGGTAATAATTTAGTTTTAAATTTTATATCTGCACATATATAACACAAATACGTTGTTTGATAAAAAATTACCGAGTCTAGCCGAGCTCTTATTAAGGCTTCTAGCTCCGCCCCTCATTTTTTGTGATTTGAAAACAGTTTTCCCTACGTAATTAAATAGAGAGCGTATTATTATTATTATTATTATTATTATTATTATTATTATTATTATTATTATTATTATTATTATTATTATTATTATTATTTCTTGTTTTGTCTTTCAACTGGCAAATATAAAGTGGCATTAGCTGGATATGTTCAAATCAGTATAATAAAGAGACTGGACCTTAGCTGCTCTATCAACAAAACATTCAATTAATTAATGAGGCCAAGGTCTCCCCTTTGCTTTGTGGAATAGAATTCACAAGTTTCCTCTGAAAATGAAAAAAAAAAAATCATTATTCTATAGCCGCATTTTTGGAGTCTACATATTCTTGGTAAGACGATTCATGAAAATTTATTTTGAGGAAAAACTTTCGTATTATTACCGCAAATATCTCTTCTTTTTAGGTTGTTATAGTATATTAGTTGTTTTTGTTTTGTTTGATCTTTGGTAATTTGGTGGGGGAAAAAAGATCTTTGGTTTGGTAGGTCTGTACCCAAAATTAGCAATTTTTATTTTTTAGAAACCCTTATTTAATTTAATTTTTTTTTAATTTTTTTCCTGCTGACATTCAGTGAAAATAGTCACTGAACATTTTTCAATAGAAAATTTCAAGAGAAAAATAGTGTTTTTTTTAGTAGTGTCTAACAAAGAATGAGTTTAGAAACCCAATAAACTGGAAACCTAAGTTCGAATAATTTTTCTAAAAAATAAAAATTGTTAATTTTGGGTACAGACCTACCAAACCAAAGATCTTTTTTCCCCCACCAAATTACCAAAGATCAAACAAAACAAGAACAACTAATATACTATAACAACCTAAAAAGAAGAGATATTTGCGGTAATAATACGAAAGTTTTTCCTCAAAATAAATTTTCATGAATCTTCTTACCAAGAATATGTAGACTCCAAAAATGCGGCTATAGAATAATGATTTTTTTTTTTTCATTTTCAGAGGAAACTTGTGAATTCTATTCCACAAAGCAAAGGGGAGACCTTGGCCTCATTAATTAATTGAATGTTTTGTTGATAGAGCAGCTAAGGTCCAGTCTCTTTATTATACTGATTTGAACATATCCAGCTAATGCCACTTTATATTTGCCAGTTGGAAGACAAAACAAGAAATAATAATAATAATAATAATAATAATAATAATAATAATAATAATAATAATAATAATAATACGCTCTCTATTTAATTAAGTAGTGAAAACTGTTATCAAATCACAAAAAATGAGGGGCGGAGCTAGAAGCCTTAATATGAGCTCGGCTAGACTCGGTAATTTTTTTATCAAACAACGTATTTGTGTTATATATATGCAGATATAAAATTTAAAACTAAATTATTATCGCTTGAGATAAGTATTAATAATATAGAACAAAATAGTAATTTCCTTTAAATTTATGACAGGGCAGGGAGGAGTCAGATATGGCTAGCTGCTAGAGTAGTGAGAGCTATATTAGGTTAATAGAATAATGGAAGACTACCTTCCATGTACATGTATATGGGTGGCCTGTTAGGAATTCTAAATTAAATATTGGAATAATTTTATTTCTCAATCTTCTTTTCTTTGTGAAGGGGAAAGTCCCGAAGGCGAAACCCCCCACCTGTACTAGAGGCCTCTTGGCCAGGTGGGATGTAAATCGAGGGATATGCGCGAGTGGCAGCCCTGCAAGGGAGAGGACCAACGGGACACGAACCCAGCAACAACCCTTGCAATATTTCAGCAAAGACTGTCACCATACGGATTCGAACCCGCGACGTCGGAGTGGTTGTACCCCAATCACCTTGCCACTTACCAACTCGTCTGTGCCCCTGGGGGCGTCAATCTTCTTTTCTGTTTTTTGTACTTTTATATATTATAATGATATATTCTATATTTAAAAATAATCAGGCAGAGTATATAAACAACTCTTTAAATTTGTCATTAATTACTAATTAGACATTTAAATTTAAAACATATTTCAAATGAACACCTAAACATATAATAAAATATTCTTATTAGATACTTCTTTTAGCTTAAATTTTAAAAAAGCTTTTGGGCCTGTTTTCAAGCTCTTATTCCTCATATAATTACAATATAATATGGGTTAGTAAGAAGGGGATCATATAGCATTAAACTGTCAAAAACTTTAATTGTACTTTCTAATGAATCACATTAATGTTGAAGATGGATATGAACAATTAAATTTCATGGACTATTGTGTCCTCTTCTTTTTTTTTTTCTATTTTCTGAAAAGAATAAATTATGTACACAAAAACCAATTACTATTTCTGCCTAAGGAGTTTTTGCTGTTTTAATCCTAAATTCTAAAATGGGTATGAAGATAATAAATTCATTGGTACACAAGGAGAACTCCTCCATGCCTTAGCATGAAATTTGAGAATTTCTCTAGCTCTATCCTTAGCCTTACTTCCACAATCAACTTGAAGCATCAAACAAAGCTTTGCTACCACACCCAAACTCAACATCTCTTGCACAACATTTGCTGTTGCTGAAAATTTGGAGATTGAATGCAAAATCTTGATAGCCCTTTCAGTTGACACTTTAGAAACCCTAAGTATTTTCTTGGAAACAATGGCTAATCCTCCGGGATGATTCAATAGCTCAGCTCTCCCTTCTGCACTTTGACAAATTTGATCCAACAAAATTAGCAACAATTCACAAGCCCTTTTCTCCGATGAATCGAGTAATAGGTCTACCAAAACCCTAACAACTCCTGCCTCTGCTACTTTCACTCTGTTCCTCCCAAACGGACACGCATGTACTAGCACTTGCAATGACGCCTTCATCGCCTTTTGAGAGATCTCATCCCTCAAGACTTGAACCACTTGGGTGAAGAAATCTTGCTTCAAGCTCAAACATAGAGTTGGAGTTGATGCTTCAAACATTTTTTTCATCAGCATCACCGCGTAAGCCCTAGACTCATAGCTCCCGTGTTGCATGACACGTGTCAACGACTCGATGAATTTTCCATTTCCACTCATGATGAGTGACCTCAATCCATGTTCAGATAATTTGAGTTGGTAGAGGATGCTAAGTGCTTCGTCTTTAGTACTCGTGAAACCCTCTTCGTCTGACACTTGATTCGAATTATTTATGATAAAAGCTAAGAACTCTGTTA
The DNA here is from genome assembly GCA_029783415.1 of Anisodus acutangulus. NCBI lineage: Eukaryota > Viridiplantae > Streptophyta > Magnoliopsida > Solanales > Solanaceae > Anisodus > Anisodus acutangulus. The sequence continues at coordinate 1,942,778 of CM056492.1, read as the reverse complement.
CCCCTGCGGATTCCATGGAGCGTTTGTTTGCATCGTTCTCAGAAGCGATGGATCTTAGGGCCTTGAGAGATTTCATTTGCATTTCAGGCGATTTTGCTTCTTTCATGAGCTTTGTGATTTGGGGTTTGCTGACCGGAGGCTTCGGGGTAGGGAACCTTTCTATTCCATGGGAAGCGTTGAGAGTGCACCACGATTGGATAAATCGTCGGAGAGTGACGTTTGGGATCAACTCTATGCTTGTGAGGGATTGTTTCGTAACCGGACAAGTGTTATTCTTGGCGGAGAATATCCATTTCTCGATGTTTTCTCGATCATATGTTATTCCGGTTGAGACTGTGACGGGGTCTTGCATCATCTCTAAAGAAATTGGGCAGATAAAATAGGGAGGTATTTGAATTTCTTCCATTTGTATTTTTTGAAAATTTCAAGATTCAAACAAGGAGAATCTAATAACAAAGTTGCAAATATGAGACTCTTTTGAGTAGATGAACAAGTTTCTGTTTTGTTGAGACTTAAGAGAGAAGATGAGTAGTGAATTGGTTTGGTTCTGGTTATATATACGAGTGGGAGAATAGGAAGAGATTTTCAAAGTCAAAACACGGCAAAATATGAAATATTATTTTTAAAAATGCATTAAATAACTTTACCAAGTCTAATATGTGTATTTTCAGCAGCCCAAGTGTGTACGTAGGAAGAATCTGCCCACTTTTGACTTTCTCTCTCTAAAAGTGTTTATATCACATGTTCAATTTTCTTCTCTTTCTAACTCGTGTTTTAATTTAAAAAGTACACCTTTAAGTGTATTACTTTACTTGTTACTTTATCAACAAAAAAAAAATATCTTCTTTTATATTTAGTAAATTTTTAAATTCCAACTCTATAGACCACAAGATTTAAAGGACTATATACATCTTTAATTTAATATCACAAGTAGGGGTGTAAAAAAAAAACCGACAAATCGCACAGGAAAAAAAACCCGACTAGTGGCTTGGTTTGGTATTTGAAAAAAAAAAACCGACCATAAATGGTTTGATTTGATTTTAACCAAAAAAAGTCAAACTGAACCAAACCAACCCGAGGGTACATGTATACAATTTTTAAGATATTTTATATATAAAAACATTTATTTATAATGTAATTTATAAATATTTCTTAAGTTTTTTCATTTTTGTCTTTTAGCATATTATTTCAAGCTTGAATTTAGAATTTTTAATGGTACAATAAATTTTATAGCTCATTGATGTTAGTAACTCAAATAAAGCCTAAATCAATACTAATGCTAACAAAAGAAATTCAATTCTAACACTAGGAATGATAATAATGTTGGATATCTATTACTACGTACTATTAGTTTTGCATTGGTTAAACAGTGAAAAAATATAACTTAATATAGTTTTTATTTAATATATAATCATGTAACTAATAATTAGCCGTACTTTTTTCTTTTAGTACATTTAGATTAATGTAATTATCATTATTGCTTAGCAATTTTATTATCTTTTTTGTTGAATATTTTAGTACAATGTCATTGCTTATCTCACATTTTGTGTCATTTTTTTTAGGAAACACCTTAATTAGATAGTTGTATCTTACTAGGAGTAAAGAAATATTCTAAGCACAAGTTATATGTTTTGTATGAAGACTTTACTGAAAAAACCCGAACAGCCTAAGAAAACCACAAAATCCAAGAAAACCCGACTTTTGTTGGTTTGGTTTAGTTTATAAATTTAAAAACCCGACATAATTGATTTGATTTGGTATTTGAGAAATTCGAACCAACCCGGTCCATGTATACCCCTAACTATAATATTCAAAAATTTCTCTTTATTTCTTAAACGTTTGTGCCAACTCAAATTTAGCACTTAAAAAGGACGGAGGGAATATATATTTCCTAACAGGACAACCACCATACATTTAAAACACTTTTGCTTTTGACTAAACCAATTATTTTGCTTGGCTCTTTTAAGTACACAAAACTTAGAATGAGTTTTTTCGATTTAAGTTATATACTTTAATGTATTAGTGTAATGAATTTTTTTATATTATCAGATCATCTAAAAATATTTATATGTCAGACTTTTCAAAATGTGAATTTGTAATCTTAGAAAGAAAAATTTTACCTAGTACAACTGGTAAAGGTTACGGAAATTAAACAACCTAATTTTTAATCCGATTTTATGTGAATGCAGGTCCTGATGAACCAGATTGGACATAAATACATCCAGATAGGGTACAGACACATTGGACAAGGAAGGAGAAAGAAAAAGTATTTCTGGGACATGGTCTGTCAGTTCCTCCTTTGTTTATTATTGATGCTTTTGTAGCAGACAAATTAGGAATATTAGTGAATATTCACGGTATATTTATAATTATGATAGATGTATATTTAAGGTAATTTATTATTCTTACTGTATTAGGAATCAACCATTTAAGATTTGAATAATTTTCCTTACGGATTTCTTTCATTAATCACAATATATATAGTTGTATAGAGATTGATTCATAATACAGTAATAATCTTAAATTATCTTAAATATACCTCTATCATAATTATAAATATATTATGAATATTCGAAGAATATTCGCTAATAAGGAACATAGTTTGCTAGAAATATTTCGGCTTGTAATAGTAATGATCTACTTGACTCCTACCTTAATTGATTCGGTCTAGCGTGACCCTCTATTTTGTTATGACGCTTAATATATCCAATAAGTACGTAAGTCTTTATTTTTATCACCTCAAAAAAAAATCAGAGATTATCGAGTAATTGTAGCTTAGCTAGATGAGTTCAATTTGTGCAAATACGTGTGTGGATTGGATTGGCTTTAGGTCATTTCATATACCTAAAAAAATATTATACTTGAGTTTTCAATTTAAAGTTATAATTAGTTAATTATCAAATTATATTATGGGGATGAGGTTGACCGGCATCCTCTTAAACGCAAGAACCTCGAAACATTTAGAAGGGATTGGATCTACCTCAATTTAAGACTAAACTCGGATTTTATCAATTTCAATATGTAGATCAAATAAAAGTTTCTAAATTTATAGAGATATAAAAGAATACGTAAATTACCATCCTTGCAGATCTCATTACGGTTCAAGTTTTATCTATAATACAAAATCATTTAATAATTAAAGTGATTTTACTGGCTCCTACATCTAATCAAAACTAACAACATATTAATTATCTCTGGTTATTGTAACAATCAATTGTCGATCTTCTTTATTCTCACTACTAGACATTGACATTCGTTATGTTTACATCATGACGTTGATCATCCACTCAATCAGCTAGAAGCCAACGTATCTATTGTTAAGAGTCCCACATCAGATATGAAATGGAAACATGAATTCCTTATATGGATTTGAACAATCTTCACCCTACAAGATAGCTTTTGGGGTTGAGTTAGACCCAAGATCCATTCTTTACATAGTATCAGAGTCATGCTCATTCCAATTCTTTGTTCACCGATGTTGGCCCCCCAAATTATATTATCCACGCTCCAGTTAACAAGGTATGGGCGTGCGGGGGAGTGTTAAGAGTCACACATCGGATATGGAATGAGAACATAGACTCCTTATATTGACTTGAACAATCCTGCTCAAGTTTGTGTGACACTACAAGAAAAGGCTTATTTTGTGGAGGTTCAAATGGAATTGTGGCGGTTTTAAGAACAACCAAGGTTATGTGCGCCACGACGCATTTTGTGGAGATTTTTAAAAACCTCCACGACGACCTCCGCAAATTGAAAGTGTAATTAGTGGGGTTTTTAAAGTCAACTAAGGGTGGTTTGTGACCTTCGCAACATGATTTTAATACTTCAACATATTTAATATATGGGGGTTTTAAATTATCGCATTATAATTTCAATTTTTTTAATAATTAGTGGCGGTGTATATCCGCCACAATATTAGCTTTCTATTTAAAAACATTTTAGTATGTTGGGGTCTACAATCTCCACAATATAATTTCATTATTTTATAAAATTTAATTTGTGGGGGTCAATTACCGTCACAAATTGATTATTGAAATGTGTTTTCTTCTCATTAAAAAAGTTCATTGCGTGATTAAATAAGACCAAGCTTGTATATAACATAAATCAAACTTCATAAAAATAATACATAATAGCAAAAGTCGCAAATTCAAATACTTTACTACCTAAGAAACTGAAGCAACATAAACTAATATATGCTAAACATTACTAGTATTTCATAGAAGCAAATGTGGTTCCATACTGAAATAAATAAAATTCTAAGTATTTGCTTGATCATTTCCATTGATGTCACCAAATGATATTCACTCCCGACATCACCGCTAGGCTGAAATAATAAAAAAACATATTCGATGAGAAATTTTAAAGCTAACGTCTAACTAATTAGAAAAGAATATGCAATACATTAACTAAATCATGTTAAATGGAGCATTAGAGAAGGGAAATCAATTCAGATTTCTGATAAATACAATGGATAACATAAAAAGTAAACATCCATTGAATATAAGATTTTTTTCAATGCTCTATATAAAGTGACTTATTCTTCTATTATTCTTAATGAACTTGTAAGCTATAGACACAAAAAACTCACTTTACTAAACAATTTGACATAGGTGGTTCAACATGTTCATTATGTTTCAATAATTCAACCAACCCACATGAAAAGATAACAGAGAAAATATATAACACAAAATAAAAATTCCAATGTTCTTACTTGTGGTTGAGGAGCAAAGAGATTGGAAAATTCTTCAGGAACCCCTCCTTCCTTGGATATCATGTAATCCTTTAGCGCAATCAAGGTTCCTTCTAATTGGGACTCCAAACGCGCAATATTTTGATGCAAATAGGTAAAAGTTGTGGATGACGCATCAAAGCTAGTTGAAGTGTTCAGACCATTAAGTCGTCGCTTGAAATTATTGAATGTGTTTGAAGGAACTGCTCCCATACCCATACATCGTACCCTCCCAGAGTGCTTTGTTCCTAATACCTTGCCGATAATATCATCTGCAAAAATGTCAGACTCACTGACTTAACTCAAAGTTAGTGTTGTAATACCTTGAAGGAATAGAAAAAAATACAAAGTTAAAATCTAGTAGCAATAGTTAATATATGTGTATCACCTTTAGCAGTGTTTCAAAGCAGTATTCCTTATATTTTTAGGAAGACCCGACGGCCCTGACCACTTGTCAAAATTAATTGAAAACAAATTGCTATCAATGGCTAATGATCCACAATATCCAGCAAGCAACCCTTGCGCTTCGCCATATAGTGCACCATAGTTACCAAAGTTCACAATGATGCGTTCACCTATAGGCAGGTTGTTGACCTCATTGACCTTGACATTAATATGTTTGGTAGCGTTGTTTGAGTCTTTAATAAGAAAATAAGTTACTCAACAAAAAGGGATTAAGTAAGATATTTATTAAGTGAAATAAACATATATACAAGGCATATACTTATTGCATCTACTCTCCAATATTGTATAGAGACCCGTCCAGCAGGGCGTGCAAATGTTGCAGATGGATTCGAAGGCTGAGTCGGAGTGTGTTCTTGTTGCGGGACTTCATCAGCTAGTGAGGAATTTGGTGGAGCATGTGGAGGGGCTTGTAACAATGTTGAGGGCTCTATAGCACGAACCGACTTTTGTGGATTCCGAAAACGTTTAACCTTTGGCATGGCTAAATATTCATATAAATATGAAGCCGTCGTTGAGAAAATAACCTCAAATCCGAAACAAAATAACCAAAACAGAAATTAATTTAAGTTACAATTTCTAGAGTAGCCAAAACAAAAACAAAATAACCAAAACATAATGAACATGTTAGATCAATAAAAACGGGATGTTCAAAATATCTAAACCTCAAATATATGAGATTTCAACTATCTAAACCTCAATCCGAAACTAAATAACCAAAACAAAAATTAAATAACCAAAACAGAAATTAATTTAACTTGCAATTTCTAGAGTAACCCAAATAGAAACAAAATAACCAAAACATAATGAACATGTTAGATGTTCAAAATATCTAAACCTCAAATATATCAGATTTAAACTATCTAAAACTCAATCCAAAACTAAATAACCAAAACAGAAATTAAATAACCAAATCCGAAACTAAATAACCAAAACAGAAATTAATTTAACTTACAATTTCTAAAGTAACCAAAACAGAAACAAAATAACCAAAATATAATGAACATGTTAGATCAATAAAAACTAGATGTTCAAAATATCTAAACCTCAAATATATGAGATTTCAACTATCTAAACCTCAATTAGAAATAAAATAACCAAATCTGAAACTAAATAACCAAAACAGAAATTAATTTAACTTACAATTTCTAGAGTAACCAAAACATAATGAACATGTTAGATCAATAAAAACTAGATGTTCAAAATATCTAAACCTCAAATATATGAGATTTCAACTATCTAAACCTCAATTAGAAATAAAATAACCAAATCAAACTAAATAACCAAAGCAGAAATTAATTTAACTTACAATTTCTAGAGTAACCAAAACATAATGAACATGTTAGATCAATAAAAACTAGATGTTCAAAATATCTAAACCTCAAATATATGAGATTTCAACTATCTAAACCTCAATTAGAAATAAAATAACCAAATCAAACTAAATAACCAAAGCAGAAATTAATTTAACTTACAATTTCTAGAGTAACCAAAACATAATGAACATGTTAGATCAATAAAAACTAGATGTTCAAAATATCTAAACCTCAAATATATGAGATTTCAACTATCTAAACCTCAAATAGAAATAAAATAACCAAATCAAACTAAATAACCAAAACAGAAATTAATTTAACTTACAATTTCTAGAGTAACCAAAACATAATGAACATGTTAGATCAATAAAAACTAGATGTTCAAAATATCTAAACCTCAAATATATGAGATTTCAACTATCTAAACCTCAATTAGAAATAAAATAACCAAATCTGAAACTAAATAACCAAAACAGAAATTAATTTAACTTACAATTTCTAGAGTAACCAAAACATAATGAACATGTTAGATCAATAAAAACTAGATGTTCAAAATATCTAAACCTCAAATATATGAGATTTCAACTATCTAAACCTCAATTAGAAACAAAATAACCAAATCTGAAACTAAATAACCAAAACAGAAATTAATTTAACTTCAATTTCTAGAGTAACCAAAATAGAAACAAAATAACCAAAACATAATGAACATGTTAGATCAATAAATTTCAAAATATCTAAACCTTAAATATATGAGATTTCAACTATCTAAAACTCAATCCGAAACTAAATAACCAAAACAGAAATTAAATATTCAAAACAGAAATTAATTTAACTTACAATTTCTAGAGTAAAATCAAAGAATAAGGAAGAAGAATACCTTAGATCAATAAAAAATGGAGCGATTTGGGATGATTTTAGAGAGAGAGAGAGTCATTGAAGGTGGCATAGAAATCTGATATATTTGGGGGGGAAATGAGGAAAATTATCGAAAAAACAAAGGGAAAGTCAATATTTGGTGGAAAAAATGGAGGGAAGAAATGGAGGGAAGTGGCGCCCCTATTTTTTCAGGTCTAACGTAGGTTAATGGGAAAAAACCCCGTAAATTAACCTCCACAATATAAAAAAAAAAACCGCAAAAAATATGTGCGAGATGATGATCATTTGTGTAAGGTCGATCAGCGTTCCACACTCTGCGTAAGGTTTTTATAGTGTCAGCGATGAATTAGGCTCCACAACTAACACTTATTACATGACTAAAGCAAGTCAACTTAAGCTTTAACGTGCTGAGACAAATATGTGCGAGATGATGATCATCTGTGCCGACTTAAGTTTGTTACTCAAGCCTACATATACAACAAATCGCAGTACTTATGATCAATCTAAAGCATATTATTTCACAATAATCATAAATACTTGGCCTCGATAGAGCCTATAATTAGTCTAAGACTTTATGTAAGCCATTTCTTATTGTTTGTTGATAATGGAAACATATATAAACATTCATCAATAATTTTTAAGTGCTTTCAATTTCTATTTTAGTCTAATTTTATTGTTCAATTTCTAGTGCCCTATTCTTCATAATTGTGAGTTTGTTCATTCACAGTCAAATCAATATATATTTATTTAACATTGAGAATTAACAAATAAGAAAAGAAATATAAACTTTAGATTTTTAGTTTAATATGAAAATACAAACTAAAGAGCGCAAATATAATGGAAGAAAAAGCAGCGAGTAAAACATGAAGATGACAGAAGACCTCTGTTTGTCGATCTTTTTTTTTGGGGGGGGGGGGGGGGATGAGAGGAATGCTAGTGCTAGGGGAAAAGGACAACAAACTACAAGAAAATTGGCGTAACATGCATCAATTGATAGAGATTTAACTCAAATGTGCAATTTCATTCAATTGCTAAAAAGTGGAGAATATGATTAAAAGATGAACCGTTACAATTTGTATTGAATTGCAACAATTTCACAAACAATCGAATTTGATGTATTTGTGGAGATTATCACAAACCCCCACGATAAAGGTGTCACCATAAAAATTATTTTGTGTAGGTCTAAACAAATGACACAAATTCAATGTATAGTGGGGGTCTTATCAACCTCCACAGATAAACCGCCACAATTTTTATTTTTTTTGTGGGAGTTCACACAAACGCCACAAAATAAATGTATAGTGGCGGTTTTTTAGAACCCTCGTAAATAAACTGCCAAAATATACAATTTTTTTTGTAGACGTCAATCTCTATATGGATTCCTTAAGTCGAGATTAATTTATATTAATCTATTATCTCACACTAGCCTCTCAAATCATATCATCATAATCATTAACATAACCTCGATCGGCTTAACTAGCCTGCACGAGTAACATCATATTATCTTGTACTTTTGAAATGTTAGGTCACTACTTAATTCAATCAGCCTTTAGTTAGTATAATGGTGCTGTAAGGATTTTTCATGAATTATAGATTATAAAATATAAACAATTTATCTTAAAATCCTGTTAATTATTGAGGATCGTAGAACTACATGATCTTCTCATATTACGCATAAACGATAAGTTTGAACAAGAAAAATCATACCCGAATCCATGATTATTTTCTTGTTTCTTGAGTGGAAATATTATGATTTTGCTTTCTGTTAAGAAACTTGTTTTCTCTCTCTTTTTTCTTTATTGTTTTGTTCTGAATAGAGTGGATGGAAAATACGTTATTCTACAGTTATAAAGGCATAGAAAGAATCGGTTACTATTAGTCCCACTCTCCATCAAAGTGGGTAGTGTGGAGTTATAACCAAAATTAACTTCCCCTATTTATCCAATTAGAATTTAGCTAATTAATTATTTATTAAACCAAATATAATATGGGCCACGTGGGCCAAATCTTACATTCTCCAACTTGGCGCACATGACCTTATTCACGTAATGATTTAATAAATTTTTCATTCATTATGTGCACCATTAAATGCTAAATTCATCTTTGATTGGATACACTATTCGTTGTTATTAAATAAATCAACTAATATGAGTCACGGCGGTCATACATCCCTTTATTTGATATAATCCCTTCCATGTATTATAATATTAGTCTTTTATCCAACACAACCTTTATAAATACATAATGGTCCACCAATAATGCGTAAATTACCTAATCTAAGCAAGAACCTATCATCGTCATTGTCAACATTACGTATACAAGAGAAAACAGGTAATAACAGAAACATATATATAAATGAGCTCAAAGTGTCAATTGCATAAACATAGTAAAGTTTTATACATAAAATCATTCATTACCGTCAATATGACCCATTCTTTTAACATGCTCGGTAAATGTCTTGGGCGGCAATCCTTTCTTCAAAGGATCGACAATCATAAATTTGGTGCTAATAAGTTCAATTGACACTTTATGTTTCTGAACTTCTTCTTTAACCGAAAAGTATTTCAATTCCATATGTTTAAAACCATTCGAATACTTATCATTTTTTAGAGAAGAAGACTACTGTAGTCAATAAATTTTCAACAGCCTGGCAATACTGTCGACTAGTCCAAGTCCTGAAATAAAATTTCGCAGCCAATTAGTCTAAACTGTAGCCTCGAAGCATGCCACAAACGCAGCTTCAATAGTGGATGCAGCTATAACCGACCGCTTCACACTCTTCCATAAAATTGCTCATCCAACTAATAGGAACAAATAGCCAAATGTGGATTTTCTTGTATCCACACAACCAGCATAATCTGAATCTGAATATCCAACCACATCAAGATGATCAGATCTTCTATAAGTGAGCATATGATATTTCGTTCCTTGCAAGAATCGCAACACTTTCTTTGCAGCCTTCCAGTGGTCCATTCTTGGATTACTTTGATATCGGCCCAACATCCCAACATCAAAACTGATGTCTGGTCTTGTACATGTCTGGGCATACATTAAGCTCCCAAAAATTAATCCATAAGGAATATCTTTCATTTGCTTACATTCTAATTCATTCTTTGGACATTGATTGAGACTAAATTTATCTCCTTTCTGAATTGGAACGAGACGTGATGAGCATTTTTTCATTCTAAATCTCTCTAACACTTTATTAATATAGGCTTTCTGAGACAAACCCAACAATCCTTGTGACCTATCCCGGAATATTTCTATCCCAATCACATAGGATGCCTCGCCCATATCTTTCATTTCAAAGTTGTTAGAGAGAAATTCTTGGTATCATGCAACAAACCAAAATAATTAGTAGCAAGCAAGATGTCATCAACATACAGGACTAACATAATAAACTTACTCCCACTGACCTTCAGATATATACACCGATCAACATTGTTTTTCTTAAATCCAAATGTGACAATAGTTTCGTTAAACTTAAGATACCATTGTCGGGAAGTTTGTTAAAGTTCGTATATTAATTTTTTTAAGTTTACACACCATGTGTTCCTTCCTTTAATGACAAATCCCTCTGGTTGATCCATATAAACTTCCTTCTCTAAATTGTCATTCATAAAGGTTGTTTTCACATCCATTTGATGTAGCTCTAAGTCATAATGAACTACTAAAGCCATTATAATTCTGAGTGAATCTTTTCTAGAGATAGGTGAAAACGTCTCTTTATAGTCAAAGCCATCTTTCTGAGTGAAACCTTTGGCAAAAAGTCTGGCCTTGTGACGTTCGATGTTTCCATTTGAGACGCGTTTGATTTTAAAGACCCATTTACACCCGACTCTTTTGCAACCTTTTGGTAATTCAACAAGGTCCCAAACTTCATTATGTTCCATAGATTTCAACTCATCATTCATAGCATCTATCCATTTATCAAAATTATTACTTTCAACGACTTGTGAAAATGTAACTGGATCATTATTATTGTCTACATCAATTTTGGACTCGTGTAGATATACCAAATAATCATCAGAAATAGCAGGTCTCCTTTGTCTTTGAGATTATTGTAATGCTACTTCTTGTGATTCATCAATTATGGCTTCATTCTGAATAACATGATAATTTATTTGTTATTCTTGTTGATTGTTGGGCGGTATAACAATTTCAGGAACAACAATCTTAGAAGAAGTGCAGGGTAGAGGAATTCGCATCCTAACTTCTTTAATTTCCACATTATGTGGTTCATCACTCCCACTAACTTCACCATTCTCAATAAACCTAGCATTTTTAGTTTCAACTATTCTCGTATTATGACTAGGACAGTAAAATCTATACCCTTTTGATTTTCCTGGATAACCAATGAAGAAACCACTGATTGTTCTTGAATCTAATTTCTTTTCTTATGGGTTATAGACTCTAACTTCTGCCATGCAATCCCAAACATGCATGTGCCTCAAACTAGTCCACAACTCAAAAGGTGTCTTCGAAACTGCTTTACTAGGAACCCTATTTAATAGGTAAATGACAGTCCTTAAAGCATACGTCCACAATGAAATGGATAAAGATGAATTACTTAACATACTCCTAACCATATCCATTAATGTACGATTACGCCTTTCTGTTACACCATTTTGTTGTGGTGTGCCAGGCATTGTGTATTGAGCACATATCCCACGCTTTTCAAGGAATTAATGGACCAGGATATTGTTCAGTTTCATCATATCTTCCATAATACTCATCACCTCTATCTGACCTGATTATTTTCACTTTTCTATATAGTTGTCTTTCAACCTTATTACTAAATACCACTAAGTCATTTAATGTTTGAGAGTTTTATGCAACAAATAGACATATTCATAACGTAAAAAATCATCAATAAGGGTAATAAAACTCTTTTCTTTACTGAAAGATGCGACATCAACAGGACCACATATATCAGTGTATATAATTTCAAGAAGTTGTGTGCTTTTTGTGGCTCCATTCTTTGTGTGTCTTGTTCGTTTTCCTTGAATACAATCCACACAAATATTAAGGTATGTAAAATTCAAATCTGAAAGGATTTCATTCTTAACTAATCTTTCCAATCTTTCTTTGGATATGTGACCTAATTGTTTATGCCACAAGTAAGCAAATTGTTCATTCACCAAACTTCATTTGATTTCAAAATTATGATGCAGAGTTAAGAGTGTTTCGGCAAACAGATTATCAAGATTCGATTTGTATAAGTTATCACAAAGAATACCAGTACCAATGAGATGATTATGCTTAAACAAAAAAAAATCATCCATTATTGAAATTAAAAGAGTATACAGTCTTATCCAACTTAGGTAAAGAAATTAAATTTCTCAAAAAAGAAGGTACATAATAAGTTTTAAATAAATCTAAGTGATGACCAGTATCTAGGATCAAACGATAAGTCCCGACAGCTTCAACTGTAGTCTTCACTTTATTCTACATGTATTCTATCTTTCATTCTTTTTTATGATATGTGTTGTAAGGAATCCATAATATGAACGGTGAAAGCAGAGTCAAGCCACCAAGTATTATAAGGAACTTCAGTTAAATTTGATTCGAGACATGTAAAAGCACTAGACTTACCTTTCTTCTCGAACCATGCCTTAATTTTTAGGCAATCTTTCTGAAAGTGTCCAAATTTTCCACAGAAATGACACTTATCATTCTTGTGTTCCTTCTTACGTACTTTATAGGAGGACTCATTAACATTATGTTGCCTCTGTTTTTCCTTACCATGTCTCTTTCCTTTCTTTTCATCTCCTTGATGTCTTACAAGGTTAATGGAGCGGTTTCCTTGATTCTTCAGTCGTGTTTCTTCCTGAACCAGCATACTGTTCAATTCATGCATGTTTTATTTATCTTTCATGGTGTTGTAGTTCATTTGGAAAGGACCATACTCAGGCGGTAATGAGTTGATGATGAATTGAACAAGAAAAATTTCACCCACTTTCATTCCCAAAGTCTTAAGTCTTGCTGCTATGTTTGTCATTTCAATGACATGCTCATGCATGGTATGTGAACCATCAAACTTCATGGTGGTCAAAGTAACCATTAGTGTCCCAACAAGAGACTTATCAACTGCTTGGGAGCATTCTTCCACTAGTTTCAGAAGTTCTTTAGCACTTTCAGTTTTGAGAAGAGTAGTCATAATGTTGCCCGCAATATTCATACGCATAAACATTAGGCTTAGTCTGTTAGACTGGTCCTAGTGCTTATAATGATACCTTTCTTCAGCACTGCTAGTATCAGTAAAAACAGTTGGCTTTTCAGTGTAAAGTGAAGCATCAAGATCCAAAACTCCGAGATGAAATCTGATTTGTTCGCACCAATATGAGTAGTCCGTTAAAGGTCGTAACAGAAGCAGAGAGTGGATAAAGAGCAAATGTTGCAAATAAAATATGCTCACTCGTTAATGCTTTGAGTTATGAATTTAACCATATTATCATATTCAAACACGGTTTCATGCACTCTTAAATGTATATTGATGTTGTCCTTTGGGTGAAACATCAACATACAACTTTAGACATAATGATGCTTAAATGTGACTTTAACGTAATTCGATAATCTTTAATGTATCAATTAGTAGTATTTATTATCTTTGAATAAATGAATAAACTAACAGTACATCTAAATTATCATCATAATAATGATTATAAGAACAAATAATCAATCTTTGAGCGATCCATAAATGTCTTATAACCAAAAACTTCAATTTACCTATAAGTATTATATCGTTTATAAGCATCAAAATTAATGGGTAATTGAATATAGAATCAATTATTATTTTAAAATTAATTTCATAAAGATTCGATCGCTTTGGTAATTAACGAATCTTTCTTAAGTAATTCCAAATAAATTGCTAAGAAGTATCCTTTCAATTTTCACAAACTTAGAACTTATAGACTCCTAAGATTCTGCTTAATGTGAAGCATTAAACGATTTTTTTTATAAACCGGAAGTCCTTAAGACAACTACTAATGAGTCAATTATATGGGTATGTAAATTCAGTCAATTGCTACGTTAAAATCACAGAAAGTCTTGAGGCCAAACTTATAATGTAATTGACTTTACTCAAGACAAGAGACAGAGAAACCCATCATACAAATTCAAAAGCAATCTTTATAAATCCAAAGGATTTTAAAATCATTGGCAGTGTTCTCTTTTCATGTTTGAAAGTCCAAAGGAGAAATCTTTCTTCCTAAATACTGGCCTTTATTCTTTTATAATAAAAAGAAGAAGCACAATCATAATTTGGTTTCATACCAGAATCTTAATATGGTTCATTAGGCCAACTACAACAATGTTGGAAATTTACTAAATGTGGAAATAAGTATATCCCATTAATTTATAACTCGAACTATTGGGCCCGCACGTCAGAAACGTCGTTTCCACACACGTGCACACGTAGTGCCAAGTATCGCAAATTTCATTAGTGAAAGAGATATTGGTACGTATGTAATACGTTTGAGACATAGAATTATGGACGGTTATTGGCCAAATGACAAAGTATTCCACGTTGGTAAATGAAGGAAGAAATGTACAGAGTGTAAAATGAAACGAGTAGGAAATCGCCGTGGAGCCGTGAAGGGCCGCGGTGCTTCGGAGGCAGAATGCTGCGACTGGAAGTTGGAAAAATCTGACGTTTGGCCTGGTTTTGGAGCATTGATTCTCCAATACTTGCCACATGAATTCAGCCATTATTTGGCTAAATGTAACCCCTCAATCAAGTGCAATTACATGACTATTGAAGGCCTTTAGTTGGCTAGTTGAGGGGTCCTTCTACTTACTCTATAAATTTAGGCATTTGGCTCAATTGAAACACACTACACTCAACACTTAGAAAATTCTCCAGATTTTCTGATTTCATATTCTTCCTCTCTAGCAAAGTCACTATATTCAAAGTTCTTCAAGAGTAACACTTGAATTTCCTTTGCTCACTTGTTAAAGTTGTTGTTGTATCTTGGGAGACTATTGCTCAATATCGTAAAACGAGATATACAGGGCAATTTTGTCTTAAAGACAGAGTGTCATCACTAGACTCAGCAAATCACACAAGCAGTTTGTTAAGGTTTTGATTTCCAGTTTTATTGTAATAGTTTGTTTATCCTTTCTAATATTGTAATAGTTACTTACTTCTCGTTCCCTACAACAATTGTATCCCAACAAACAATTCGGTACTCAATTCCAGTGAAAATAAAATTCGATCATTGTGATTTTATGATTAACAATGGATTTCTGAATCCATAATAATAATAACAGTGATGGATGTTAAGTGATAAAGAATAACTTTGAATCCCCTCATAATTAGGGTTTACGGAATTTGAAGCAAATTTTTAATCGTTACGGAAAATCACTAGTTCCGAAAACCTGGCTTTGATACCACATGTAAGGATTTTTCATGAATTATAGATTGTAAAACATAAACAATCTATCTTAAAATCCTATCAATTATTCAGGATCGTATAATTACATGATTTTCACATATTACGCATAAACTATTAACGTGTATAATGTCCACATATTTAGCCATATTTAGTGTTGTATAATTATGGTAGATATAGGATCCTTATAGTATTAGGATTCCACATTGTACACACTATATATATATTTGTATTAATGAGAAAGGTTCACCAAGGGAGATTAATACAATTCTACATGGTACCAGAGCCAAAATTTCATTACTACCCTAAACCCCTAAATCGTCTTTGGTTTACTGTGATAACATATCGGCCATATATTTATCTCATAATCCGGTTCAGCATCAGCGAACCAAGCACATTGAGATGGATATACACTTTGTTTGTGAGAAGGTTTCTCTCGGTCATGTTAAGGTGTTGCATGTGCCTTCCTCGTATCAGTATGCGGATATATTCACGAAAGGTCTTCCCAGACGGCTCTTTCTTGACTTCAGATCCAGTCTAAGCATCTGTCATCCTCCCGCTCCGACTGAAGGGGTGTATTAACGTGTATAATGTCCATATATTTAGCCATATTTAGTATTGTATAATTATGGTAGATATAAGATCCTTATTGTATTAGAATTTCACATTGTACACACTATATATTTATACTAATGAGAAAGGCTCCCCAAGGGAGATTAATACAATTCTACATTATTCAGGATCGTAGAACTACATGATTTTCACATATTATGCATAAACTATAAGTTTGAACAAGAAAAAACATACCCGAATCCATGATCGTTTCTTGTTTCTTGAACGGAACTATTCTCATTTTGTTTTCTCTTAAGAAACTTGTTTTCTCTACCCTTTTCCTTTGTTGTTTTGTTCTGAATAGAGGGGATATAATATACGTTATTATACAGTTATAAAGACAGAGAGAGGACCAGTTACTATTAGTCTCACTCTCTATCAAAGTGGGTAGTGGGGAGTTATAACCAAAATTAACTTCCCCTATTTATCCAATTAGAATTTAGCTAATTAATTATTTATTAAACCAAATATAATATGGGCCACGTGGGCCAAATCTTACAGGTGCAAGTTTAACTAATTTTAACATCCAATTTTGTTCGTCTCTTATCGAAAATATTAATAAATAGTCTATTGACCACGAAGGGGAGCCTTGGAGTAACTGATAAAGTTGTTTTCATGTGACCAGGAGGTCATGGGTTCAAGCCGTGGAAATAGCATCTGAAAAAAATGCAAGGTAAGGTTGCATACAACAGACTCTTGTGGTCCGATCCTTCCCCAGATTCCGCGCATAGCGAAAGCTTAGTGCATTGGGATGCCCTTTTAGTCTATTGACCACCTTATGTTCTAGTCAAACCTATTTCTAATGAAACTCAAATGTAATATTGTTTGCATGTGGGAATATTTTTGAACCATTAATATTATGATCTCTATAGCATTGAACTTTCACATCCTCAAAACAACGCCAAGACTGTCGCCTTTGTCACCGTCATTTACAGTTGGTTGGTATGCCAAATCGGACTTGTTCCAAATTAAGTTGAACTAGATTCAAAAATCAAATTTTCAAACATATTGAATCTTAAAATATACGTGTACTGTACGAGCGTAGTTGATAATTCAATGTTGTATTTTTTTTATTTTTTTACTCGGTGTTCGATAGTCAATTTGAGCTTACTCGATCTGTTCAATTGAGACCTTATAATGCAATTGTATTTTTTAATCCAAGTGTTGTTAATTTTTTTATGTACTTCTAATTTATTCACTATATCAGCCTGGGTGATTCTTTGCACCTAGTTTTGATAGGTCTTGAGCAAGAAATGAATGAGCCACCAATCATTCTAGCGGTAAGAGTCTTTCAGATGTTGAATGCTCTGTTCAACTCACTTTGTTCCTCCATAGAAAGGAAGTAATCCGAAGGTATCTTCTATTGATTAACGAACTGAGAATCATAGTCCGCTCTTCCTTTACTTTGGATCTTCGCTAACGAGAGCATCCACTGTAATGGGGCTCCAACTAATTCAGATTTGCGCCGGATAAGGTCCATTAAAGAGGAAAATGCTCCCTACTAGCTAGGATTTTTTAAATACTCATAGCTCGAATTCTAAACATTTGGTTAAGGGTAGAGGATTCTATCCATCCCACCACCGTCCTTGGTGATCTTGCATCATTTAGTTGAGTACTATTCTATTTAATTCTCTCTCTTTTTTTTTTTTAATTTTCAATTTTCCTTTCAAGTAACTTTATAAGTATTTGTCCTATGATTAATTTTGAATACAAGTAGCAAAAACCATCTGTCATTTGACCAATCTATTTCCTTTTTTTTTTTATCTTCAGGTGATTTTAGGAATTATCCGTATATGTTGAAAATTTACTAATGTGGAATTAAGTTTATCCCATTATTTATGACTCGAACAATTAGGGGCCCCGCACGTCGGAAACGTCGTTTCCACACACGTGCACTCGTAGTGCTAAGTATCGTAAATTTCGTTAGTGAAAGAGATATTGGTAAATAAGTAAATGTTTGAGACATAAAATAATGGACGGTTATTGGCTAAATAACAAGTGTTCCACGTCGGTAAATGAATGAAGGATTGTGCAAAGTGTAAGATGGTGCGGCACCGGAAAGGGCTGCGGCACCACCCGGACGGAATTCCAAAGGTTTGGCTGATTATGGAGAGGTTTTGGAGCATTAAAATGACAGATTTCCCTCCATAAATCAGCCATATTTGGCTGCATTAATTGGTGAATCAAAGGGCTTTACATGGCATTTAAATGGCCATTACGTGGACACTTGAAGAGACCATTCTTACACTACTATAAATTGAGGCCTTTGACTCAATTCTACACACACTTTTCAAGAACAACAATTCTGAAATTCTTGTTGCAAATCCTCTCCTCTTAGAAATCTTTTGTTATTCGTTTTCTTCACTAGAATCACTTGTGTTTGCTTTGCACAAATGATAGTTTGTTGTTTTATCTTGGGAGACTATTTTCCGCTAACATAAAAGGATATATACTGGGTAATCTTGTCTTAAAGACAGAGTGTCATCACTCGACTCAACACAGTTGTAACACTTCCAGATTTAGTGTCTCTTGATTTCAGATTATCAAGATTCAAAGAGCTTTATGCAAATTGGTATAAAGATTCAAGACTGATTCAAGAACTTAAAAAGTTTGTTGTTGTCACAATTTTTATTTACTACAAGCTTGTTGTTATTGTAATATTTATGATTTATCTTTTCGAAGCACTTGTAATAGTTATTTACTATTTCCGTACTGTTTTATCTCCAACAGTACAATTAATTTAGTCAAAGTTTAAAAGAGATCAATTTGTGATTTTTTTTAATTCAGAATGAGTATCAATTTGTGAATTGACCAGTCTGTTTCCTAGGTTTTTATTTCCTCAAGAAAATTATTAGCATTTGTGACGTGATTAAGTTTGATGAAATTGTACTTGCAAATAAACTCCATTGTCCTAGAGATTTGTCAAGAATATGATTGTTGTCCAGGAGAGTTGTCTTGGATCATGAACCTTTCTTGGATCATGTGTTGTACTTTGAAAATAGATCTGCATTAATTACTTTGAAAATGAATTTAATGAAGTATATTTTTAAAAAAATTTAAGTTAGTTGTTAAAACGTCCTTAGGTTATTAATTTAGTACTCCTCATTTAATTTGTTGGCTAAGTGTATATTATCTTTGTTGTCCTATGTATATCTCTAGATTGATTTGCATGGCTATTATAAGTTGTAAAACTTTTGAATTTTCAAGCAAATTTAATAGTGGAAGAGCATGAAGAAGGATGATGCAGACTTTGTGTCAAAGTGTTTGAATTGTAAGAAAGTCAAAGCTAAGTCATCATACTTCATTCCAATCGAAACTACTTACCTTATAGTACAGTGATGTCAATTTTACTTGGATGAGATCGCAAGATTCATAGAGTTTTGGTGTCTATCAATTATTATAGGTGAATTGTAATACCAAACAATTTCTTGAGAACATACTAAGGGTGTCTAGTGGGCAAGGACGGTCCGATCCTGCCCCGCCCCATAAAAACGTTTGGGATGGTATATGTCGGTAGTGGGGTTTGAACTCGGAACGGGACTAGGGTTCGTTCCGCCCGTCCCGAACCTCTCCCCTTTGCAGTAATAACCGTTGTACAATGGTCAAATTTCAATTATCGCCTTTGGCAACGGCTAATAACGGTCCTTTTGCCCCCCACCCCATAAATCTCACTACTCCCTTAATATTTATTTTTAATTTCTAAGTTAGTATATATACACTTTAACCCTATTTAGTTGCTGTTGATGATTTGCCTTTTTCATTTCCTTCCTCTCCTGGTTTTATTCATTACATTCGAGAAAGATATAATTCTGCTTTTAACGATTTTCCTAGATCAATTGTTAGAAGAGATGTTTTTAAATTTGTGCATGAATATCAACAATATTTACGGTATACATTGTATCATTTTAATAGCAAAGTGACTATCACTTCTGACATAGACCGTAGTACTAATAATAATGATTATTTAATTGTTACATGTCATTGGATAGATCAGAATTGGTCTATGCAAAAACGTATATTAGCATATAGATATATTGATGATAGACACACTGGAGCTTTTATTTCAAAAATATTCATGAAATTAGTGAATATTATGAAATTACTGATAAAATTATGACTATTACATTAGATAATGCTTCTTCTAATGATTCTGATGTAAACATTTTAAAAACTCGATTGACTCCATCTTTTCCCGATATTTTTCATGTTAGATGTGCATAAGATCTCTTCCATTTTCTCGATTTAATCAACTATGTGCTCAGCCCCCTGATCCCTTTATTTGTCTTTCACCCCCTGAATAAGTAAGACTCACTTAGTTGTAAAGGGACCTAAAACTTTTTAGCTCTATTCTTGATAAAGTACAATTTGCTATCAACTTTATTTTTAAAGGTAATAAAATATAAAGACGCAAAGAGTATAAAAGAAATATGTCATGATTGTGGATTACTTTATAGGAAAATTCCAGAAGAAGTTGCAACTAGATGGAATTCTTTGTATGAACAATTATTTGTTCCTCACGAGTATATAAGACCTATAACTTTATTAGTTAACTTCCATAATCAAAATTCAAGGGATATGCTTGTAGATGATGATTGGGAAAATATTTTGGAACTTAATGTATTCTTAGAGAATTTTTTTCTAGCTACTAAGGATTTTTCTGATATTTATTATCCTACTATTTCATCTATGTTATTTTATATAGCTCTAATATTTTTTTACTTAATGAATATATGCAAAAACCAACTTACGCTCCATCTATTAAAAAAATATTTTTTTCTATTCCCACTATTTATTTTATCTGTGATGTATTAAATCCTACTATTAAAGTAGACGGTTGTAAAACACTTGTTGAAATGATTTATGAAAGGCTTAGAAATATTTCCAACTCCAACTCCAACAGATCCAACTAAAGAACCAACTTACGAACCAACTAAAGAAGAAGTTATGTCTAGCATACACACTGAATGCAAATATATATATATATATATATATATATATATATATATATATATATATATATATATATATATATATATATATATGTGTGTGTGTGTGTGTGTGTGTGTGTGTGTGTGTGTGTATTACCAAGAGCAAAGTGCAAATAATCAACTGGCTTCTGTACCATCTTCTTCTACTTCACTGCAACCTTATAAAAAACATGTGGTTTCTGCTTCAAGTATTCAAAGCCTTAGAAATAAAATGTATAGTGGTTCAAGTTCTTCACAAATTAACGAGTTTGATGTTTATGTTTTGCAGGGTGTTGTACCGTACGAATCAATTGTCAATGAAGATACTGAAGGGAGAATGAGAAGACATTTCCAACACTATCAAAGATGTCCTGACATGTGTTGAATATTCAAGCGTCATCAACAACTTCTGAAAGCGTTTTTTCTGCTGAAAGGTTTCAAATAGGAGAGCACATACACTCATTGGCGGGAGATAGCTTGGAGATTGCAGTTTTATTCAAAAATTGGATTAGAGCGGAGCGTAGAAGGTGTGGTCAACCAGAGATTAACAAAGAAGAAGACTACAACTACAACGAAATCTTATCCGAGGGAGCAGGAATCGACGTCGAACAATTTGACCAACAACTTTCAATTCCAACAGAAGATCCTTAAGAGATTGTGAGGAAATTAAAAAAAGTATGGTTGAATATGTAATTTTTTTAATGGCAGTTTTACTATGTGATTTGCAACTTTTGAACTACGAAACAAAGTTGCAATTTTGAAAATGTATTAAAAAATCATATTTCTATTATATAATATAAGAGGCACAAAAATAACCTTGAGATGTTTTTATTCACTATTTTGTTCAATTATTTAAGTGTTTAAATATATATATTTTAAATTACGGGTCTAAAAAAATTAAAATTCCCCAAAATCCCATATCCGACCCGTCCCCCCAAATTCCGTCCCCTCTTCCGGCGGAATGTGTGACGGGACGGGACCTCTTCCCGTCCCCCTATCCCGGCCCACCAAATCCCGATCCCGACCACCCACCCCGTCCCCCCAAATCCCGTTCCGTCTCGTCTCATCTCATCCCGTCCTACTGGCCACCCCTAGAACATACTAAGAGCATGTGTTGTAAATTTTGGAGGCAGTTGGGTTACTTGCAACTTGTTGAGTTTGCCTAAAATAACAAATTAAATATCTTTCTAGTATTCAGATAGTACCTTAAAACAGCTCAAAGCAGGCATAAATCCTACAAAAGCCGAGTTATAGTTCATGCTTGAAGACTAGGTGTTCTTGAACGTATCACGCATTTAAGAGTTATTAGGAATGAAAAGAAAGAGGCTCTCAGGGGCACAGGCGAGTTGGTAAGTAGCAAGGTGATTGGGGTACAACTACTCCGACGTCGCGGGTTCGAATCCGTGTGGTGACAGTCTTTGCTGAAATATTGCAAGGGATGTTGCTGGATTCGTGTCCCGTTGGTCATCTCCCTTGCAGGGCTGCCACTCGCGCATATTCCTCGATTTACATCTCACATGGCCAAGATACCTTTGATACAGGTGGGGGTTTTCAACTTCGAAACTTTCCCTTGACAAAGGAATGAAAAGAAAGAGGAGTTGAGCTCGAGATTCATCGGGCCTTGTGAGATATAAAGCCGAGAGTTATAGCACACCATTGGAAACTTCCGCTTGAGTTATTAGTTGTACACATCATCTTTCATGCAATTTTAAAAAAATATGTCCCTTCACCACATCATGTCATGAAGATCAACCTGATTTCAAGGTAGAAAGCTATAAAGATAAAGCCTTAGTGTAAGTGGAAAATACTTTTGTTATGTTTTTTTTATTTTTTATCTTTAATTTCATGAGCAGTCAATTACTATCATAAAATGAATATAACTAATTAATATTCAGACACAAGGAAACAAGTATGCCGAGCAGAACTAAGTGAAAGGAAAGTTAAAAAGTACAACGAATTAGTAGCAAAACAATACAAATTAACACAGAAAATGGTGACATCCCAAATGTGAAAATCACCAAAATGCAACTTTTAACTTTTATTATTTTTTCGTATATATATTGAAGTGTTTGCTTCACCAATATTACAAAATTCAGTAAGTATATAATACTTATTCTTCAGATAAATGTTTTCACCTTTTCTATACATGTACTCGTATATATATATATATCCAATGTGAAGACTGCAGCAAAATAATGTAAAATATACACCACAATTTGATCTCAAGGCCTGAAAATATTTCCAAAATTGGACAAGCTGAAAAGGCTCCCGTCATTTGCATTATTCGCGCTATGATGACTTGGATCTTGTACTGCTAATTTTGGTCCTGGTTCTGGATCTCGCTCTCGCTCTGATCCTCCGACTGACAAATTATGACTTGTATTTAGAATATCATTAGGAAATACCATAGGACTTTCATGATAGTTAGACCACATCATCTCTTCACCAGGCAATGGAGGGAGCTCCATATAATTGTTGCCTAATTGATCATAGTTGATAAGATTATTGGCATTCACATTCATGTTTGCATAGTGAACATCATGAAGATCATTATGATTCATAATATTTTGCTTCTCCTCATGAATCCCACTACAGTAAACACCATCACCATCACCATCACCATTGCCAATTAATCGCGATTCTTGGCCTAAATTGCTAGTCATGAACTCCATGTTGATCATGCTTGAAAACTCGAATGATGGAGTGACGAGTACTCCTTCTTGATGATCATTAGGCAATAATAAATCATCGGGCAGTTCAAGATTTCGATGGTCCTCCGGTTGTGATGGCTTGGAATTAGTACTATTCAAGAAATTTGCATAGACTAAAGCAAGATCAATACTTGGACCATCATGATGATTATCATGATCAAATGAATTACTAGTAGATTGATGATGATCAATATTAGTAGGATTTAAACAAACCCCATGTCCCAAATTTCTTGAAATAAGACCATGCTGATGATGAATTGTACTAGAAGAAGACTTACCTCTTCTACTCTTTCTGCAGCCACCACCAACAGGAACATTCCTTAATGAACCACCTTTAGTCCAATACCTTCTACAACCTTTGCAAAAGTACCTAGGTTGTGTCAAACTATAGTTGTTGTAGTAACAAAATTTGGTATTTGTTGAACCACAACGAGGACATGCTGGTGCTAGCTCAACATTGGGTTTGCATATCCCTCTTTCCATCTAATATTAACAGAAGATTGTTATTGTTATTGTTGTGCTTCTTGATCATGAACTTCCTCCTTTTGCATAATAACATCTCCCTTTTGAGCTGCTGCCAGCAAATGAAGTGAAAAATCTTGACTATATGACTATATTTTCTTGAAATATATATACTCCCTCCTCTTTAATTCACATTACATAATTTGACTCGGCACGAAATTTAAAAATGAAATGAGAATATTTGGAACTTCATGATAAAATTGAATTTTCAAAACTTGTGGTATTAAACAATGTCATAATATTTTTGTGTATAAAAGCTTCTCATTAAAGGTAAAACGGGATTCTAACCAAAGGCGGACCTAAGATATAAACTTTATGGTTCTAACTTCTAGGATAGCAACATCATGTGTTAGTTAGTAACTGAATTTTGAATTTAGTTTTGTACATATTTAGTAAATTTCTTAATATAAATATAGAATTTGGACTAAAGCTACGTACCGGGATCAGCAAACCAATACGTAACCTTCTAGCTGCGAATAAAGTTAAACTTCTTTTATTTAAGCAGTCTAGTGCACTAAGCTCCCGCTATACGTGGGGTGCAAGGAAAGACCGGACCATAAGGGTCTATTGTACGCAGTCTTACCCTGCATTTTCGCAAGATGTTGTTTCCACGACTCGAACCGTGACCTCCTGATCACATGTCAACAATTTTACCGATTACGCCAAGGTTCCACTCATAATAAAGTTAAATTATGTTTCCAAATATAAAAATATGTTATTTTCTTAAAGCTGACGAATAAGAAAATAGTGTGACACATACTGAAACCGGAAGTAAATATTATTGGTATATTATTTTTATTGTTATGGGGAATTGCATTGGAAATGTGTGTGAAGAGCACATGGTGGATTGATGATCAAGAAGGGTACAGGGACCGTTAAGGACGTACGACGGGAAGAAGACTTAACAATCCCGGCGGCGAAGAAGAGGTGTCGGATGTTTGTTACACGTGGAGAAGCATGATTGGTTGAGTAGGGAGCAAAGTCCTCGAGAACCTCATGTATATATATAGCTTTTGGGGACAGAAAGCTTGGGTTCTAAAAATAATTAAAATAATGATAAGTGTTTATAATAAATTCCTCTAATTTTAATTTATGTGAATTTATTGGACAGGTTAAGTTTAAGAGAAATAAATGAAGCTCAAGTAGGTTTTTTTATTTTTAATTTTCACTTAAAGTTCCTACTTGTTTTGAGATTCTAACTAATCTAGAGGGTGTCGTATATGATCCATTAAAAGGAAAGTGCACCCTACTGATCCCTAGCAGTATTTTTTCATTTTTCAGGATTGATACTTGAGACTTCTGGTTAAGAAGGTTGCAATAATACTAGTACTCTTATCATGACAAAAGTAATCCATGCAGTTGATATCACCACCTCAATCTTTAATTAATGGTTTTAGGTTTGAGCTCTTTGAATAGAATCGTCTTTGATAGAAAGTGTTTTATTTTTTAAAGTGAACTTTTTGAACTAATCTAAATTAATGGGATCCTAAAACGGCTATCGACCACCGAAAGAAAAACCCCAAAAAAGAAGTCTATGGCTAAAATGCTCCAATATGCAAATTAAATTGACTAAAAATAACTTCTCAAACCTTTAGGCCTAACAAGTTTCAAGAAAACTAATTCCAAAAGATCAATTATTGCAACAGTTTGGTCTCAAAAGTTTGCAGCTGGACTTTTCTTTTTCTTTTTTCTTTTTGTTTTTAAATCTGCAGTGAAAAGGTTTTATTTTTCCTTTTCAGATATCTTGGGAATTTAACTGCTAGCTGCAAGTTGAACAAATGTTCATCAGTTTGATATTCTCATGTTATTGTTGCCATCAATATCAAAGTAAATGTTGGTTAGTTAGTGAACATATAATGGGGGAATCCCCCTAACCCCAACTTCCTTTTGTTTTCTTTTTTAATGAATTTTTATTCATAGGGGTACGTAACGAAGCTAGAGTATTAGATACAAACTCGGACGAACTCAATAAGTTTTTCATAAATTTTATATTTGTACAGATATGTAACTGCAAACCAATAACGAAAATGAGTTACGTGTTCGGTAGCAAATTCAAAAGCATATGTTAAATCTTAATTCCGCCTTAATTAATTTACAACACAACAATATTCAGAGTATAGAGAGGGGGGACGTGGCTTTGTTGTAAAGAATGGATCTTGAGCCTAACTCAATCCCAAAAGCTAGCTCAAAGGGAGGAGGATTGCCCAAGCCATATAAGGAGATCAATTACCCATCTCATATCCGACGTGGGACTCTTAACACTCCACAGCACACTCAGGCCTCGTTAAGTGGAGCGTGGACTGTAAAGAATAGATCTTGGGCCTAACTCAATCCCAAAAGCTAGCTTGTAGGATGAGGATTGCTCAAGTCCATGTTTCCATTCCATATCCGATATGAGATTCTTAACACTCCCCCACACGCCCAGACATCGTTAACTGGAGCGTGGATAATATAATTTGGGGGCCCAACATCGGTGAACAAATAATTGAATGGGTCTGACACTAATATCATGTAAAGAATGGATCTTGGGCCTAACTCAACCCCAAAAGTTAGATTTTGGGGTTGAGTTAGGCCCAAGATCCATTCTTTACATGGAATGGGAACATGGACTCCTTATATGGACTTGGGCAATCCTCACCCTACAAGCTAGTTTTTGGGGTTGAGTTAGGCTCAAAATCCATTATTTACATGGTATCAGAGTCTGGTGAAAGTAAGGTACTTTAGTGCACTTGCAAGACTCCGGTAAAGAGTGGGATCTGACATTGGATCACCATCCAAAACACTAAGCTTTGATTTAGAGTCAACTGGAGTAGACATGATTTTGCAATTTTCCATTTTAGCCATGTACACAATCTCCTCTGCATACTTACGATGACAAAGAAACATAGTATCGGCAGATCTAGTCACTGAAATCCCCAAAAAATAGCTCAACTTCCCCAAGTCGGTCATAGCGAATTCTGTTTTGAGCAATGCAATGATTTTATTTTTCAACAACTCAGATAAGGCAGTAAGCACAATATCATCCACATACAATAATAAATATGCAATGGTACTACCTCTATGAAAAATAAATAGAGAATTACCACTTGCTGCATACAAACCCAATCTGCATGATATACTATGCAAATCGATCATACCACGCTCTATGGGCCTGCTTCAAGCCATAAAGTTACTTACGGAGATGACATACATACTAAGGGACTGCAGGATGGATAAAACCAGGCAGCTGGTGCATGTAAATAATTTCTTTTAAATTCTCATGTAGAAAAGCACTCTTTACATTCTACCCACCCGTGCGATTCAAAATAGGACACCCACCGAAATTATCTACCGTCGGACCCCTACCTGTGACCATCTTAGAATTTTCGATTGTCTGTGTTACCCTAATCCGACATCCACGGCCCCTCACAAATTGGCACCCAGATTTACTCTGTGTGCCTTCCTAGGCTTTCCGTCTAATCATAGGGGGTATCTGTGCTATAAACTATCCACCGACAAAATCATCATCTCACGCCATGTCACTTTTGTTGAGTATGTGTTCCCGTTTGACAACATTCAAAAATTCTGAGTCACTGATTACAAATTTCTTGATGATTCTGACACATCACCGCTTGTCCACCAAGATCTATGACATGCTACCACTGTTTCGGCAACAATCCGCACCCTGTCACCACCACCACTACCCAATCACCGTTACTACCTCTCACCGCGGCCACCACCGGTGGCTCACCTGGACCATCATTGTCACCACCAGCTCTTTCTTCATCAATCGTCGAAAACCCATTTTTCACTCACCGGCGCCTTCTGCCCGTACACCCAGTGATGTCACCAACTACCCGACATTCCTTTCACCCAACCGAACCCCGACACTGTATCGGCAAACCCCACCCATCACCGTACCCACACCCTTACCCATATTGGAAAATCATCGACCCCACACCCTCCTCCAATAACCATCCTGTCACCAGTCCTATAATTAGAACCATAGATCGACGTCGGTCCCCTCAGATCGACGACTCCTCCATATCTGCCGACACAACCAGAAACCAGTACCCAAATCCCATTACCTGATACCCTACCTAGACAACAACTCGATTCCATCAGCTTCTGTGACCAGGTCCCAAAACCACCGCAGCACACCCACCATACCCCCGCCCCCACGCACCATATGGACACTCGTGCCCAACACGGGATTTTCAAATCCAAAGTCCATTTTAACCTGTCTACACAAACAATATCCCAAATTCCCAAAAACTCAAAATTAGCCAAACAAGACCCCAATTGGTATACGGACATGTGTGAGAAATTTAATGCTTTAACTAAACAACATACTTGGGATTTGGTTCCTAGACCGGATGGGGTAAATGTGATCCGATGCATGTGGTTTTTTCATCACAAATACAGAGACAGTGGTGAGCTAGAGAGGTATAAGGCGAGACTTGTGGCTAATGGCACAAATCAACAGGAGGGCATTGACTGTGGTGAGACATTTAGTCCGGTTGTTAAATCGAGCACTATTCGCATATTTTTTAGTATTGCTATGGGTAAGCACTGGCCGATTCATCAGCTTGATGTAAATAATGGATCTTGGGCCTAACTCAACCCCAAAAGCTAGCTTGTAGGGTGAGGATTGTCCAAGTCCATATAAGGAGTCCATGTTCCCATTCCATTTCCGATGTGGGACTCTTAACATAGACAATATAATATGGGGGTTCAACATCGGTGAACAAAGAATTGAGATGGGTCTGGCTCTGATACCATGTAAAGAATGGATCGTGGGGCTAACTCAACCCCAAAAGATGTAAAGAATGGATCTTGGACCTAACTCAACCCCAAAAGTTAGCTTATAGGGTGAGGATTGTCCAAATCCATATAAGGAGTCCATGTTCCCATTTTATATCCGATGTGGGACTCTTAACATTTGTGTACATCTATTTAACATTAATTCTGCTTCTTTAGATAACCATAGTCGACAATAATATCACTTAGCCCATCGCTATATATTACAAAATCATACATAAGATTTTCACCTCATACGGCTCCAGAGGTGAAATAAATCTTAGTGCCCTTCGCAAACAAAACTACATGTAGATTTTTTAAGTTTAGATTGATTAATATTCATATAATTTTATACTTTGGACTAATGATTCTCAAATAAGAAAAAATAGAAATATTAGCATAGAAAATGGAATTATTTGAGCCCACTGCCCACCCCACCTCTCTAACTCCACACAAACCCTTGCCATATACACTGACAGTAAAGTGGTAAAAAAGGCAGAAAATGAATGATATATAGTAATAAACTAAGTAATAAAGAAAATTGAGAAACAAGTATAGGACTTTATAAGCTATAGTGTAATTGTACCTTTGTGCACTCGTGTGGTGAGAAATCAGGAATGTCACTGCACCTAAATAAATTTAAAAATTAAACCTCAAAGTGGGTACCTTTGTCTTGGATCATGGGCTTCTTGGATCATGCACCATTCCCTGTCTCCAATGCTTTGCAATACATAATTTATTGGTTAGTATTAATACAACTATGATCCACATATCTTGAAATTACATACAACAACTATGATCCACATATCTTGAAATTACATACAACAACTATGATCCACATATCTTGAAATTACAATTTCTTCAAAACTAGAAGCAAAATATAAATCATGTAATCTCCAAGTAATTCCCAAGCTATTTTCAATCACCAAACATAGCTGTTAAATTCATAATGCAATTACTAACTAACACCTAATATTACCTAATATTACTATCCTATAGAATCATAAATTTTAAAAAATTTAGCTCCGCCTTTGTTTAGACTTCTCGTTTTACCCTTAATGAAGTTTTTTAGTCACTCTAATGTTCATGGATGGAGCTAGGGTACTGGAGCTTTCACTGTAAACTTATAATGTATATAAAAAGTAAAAATTATTTTTTTTATATATATAGTAGATGTTAAATCCCCTTGACTTTTTCGTATATTTACTTTTTAATATTCTGAATTCCCTTAATGAAAATTTTAACTCCATTATTGCTAATGGTATGACATGTTTATGACTAAAAGTTTCAAAAGTTTTATAACCACATAAGTATTACACACGTTTAAGACTAGAAGTTCTAAATATTTTCATATCTTTCTTAAACTTTGTGCCGAGGTGAAGTAAATTGAAAAGGAGGGAGTGATGTTAGGTGTATTTATATGACTTTCCACCGTACTTTACCCATGTTTCCACCTTGTTTTGAGAGCTAAATGCATTAAATACACCTAACATATATTGATTTTGCGATGTCAAGCTAATACGTGTGTTATTGTTGAATCTAGGTACTTTATGTTGAAAATACTTTATTTCGAATAAAATAGATCAAAAGAGTCAAGTGACGTGTTCCCGAGCTAATGAATAAATTTTGAGCTAAAATAGATACTTTGGTACTTTGAAGTCTGAGTAGAAGTCCAAGAATATCATTTGGAATCAAGATTGGAGTTGGAGGGCCGAAAATTTGAGGTTCTGAAATTTTGGCCTAGCGCCCCGCGCTCAAGTCCAACGTGGTCGCCCTACGCCCGGTTTAATTTTCAATTTCGTGTTTTTAAGGGTATTATGGTCCGGGTTCATTTGTATATGTTATAAATACATTATAAACTCATTTTTTAGAGGGGAGGTGAATAATTTTTTACCTAGGGAGAGCTTGGAGCCGCCGTGGAGGCCGGAGATTATTTGGTTTTACCTTTTATTCTCCTTACTACTAGTTTTTATATTTTTTTAGATGAATTGTTGTTTTTCCTCCATGTCTATGTGGAGCTAAACTTCGCGTTCTAGGGTTGTGGTATATCCATGAATATTGACGTTTGACGATTATTTTTATCTTGATACGAGTTGTTGATTTTGATTGTTTCTTTAATTTTATGCATAATTGCTTGATTGTTTGGCCACCAGTTAAGTTCTATCGACTATCTAATACACGTGCTTGGAAAAGACGTTATTAGATTAGAGAAGGGTTAAAGAGGGTGTGATCTGATTATCCTTACAGTTGGGCTAGGATTTATGGCTAAGATAGGAATATACCTAGACACTGCATTCAATTAAATACCATGGATGAATTGCGTTCTTAACAGGTCAATTCCATAGGAATATAGGTGGTGAACTATTTTGTATCGGTGAGTAGTGATTCAGGAAAATACTATGATATTAATAATTCGGTTAATTAGCAATCATCAATAATTTAGATTAAGGTGAAATAGTTTGATAACTCAATAAGATTGGAGAACCAACCGCAACCCTGGACATTCATCTCTTTGATAACATAAAAACTCTGCTCATCTTTTGGTTGAAGTTCATTATTTATTTTCTTTTATTTTAGTTATTTTATAATTAAAATCTTCGTATCTCATCTCTTATTTAGATAATTAGAATCGTCTGACTTAGTAAATAGTTAGTCACAAGTCAATGTGGCTTTGACATCTGATTTCTGAAATCACTATGTTACTTGCACTACCGCGTATACTTGTGTGCGTTTGGTAGCAACAAATTTTTAACGTCATTGTCGGAGACTTAGAAATTAACTATTTATCAAGATTAGACCTTTCTTTTTGTCGATTTAAGTTGTTTTTTTATATTTGGTATTCTTCTTGACATGACATCTTGCAATGATAAGTGGTCCAATGTTGGTTGTTTTTATTTTGGTGATCCTTGTCTGATGTGTGGAGGACCCCATCTGTGGCAACACTGTCATAATATTTTTGGTAATGGGTTGTGTGCACCTCCCCAATCATTTGAGTGGAATGTTTGTAGTATATGTGGTGGTCAAGACGACCATTGGAATTGTTGTCCTAACTCTTATTCTCAATCCCGAACCCCTATTATGATTCTCATGTTATTTGTGATGTTGACAGGAATACTGAATTAGAGGATGCGAAACTTCTTGCTTGAGTAATCGATCTTGCAAAACAGGTGCGTAAGATGAGCGGAATGCAAAAATAATAGAGCAGAGCGCGGAACAAGATAAAGCCATAGAAAGGATTAGTGACAAACTCGCAGAGATACAAGGCCAGACTGAAATTTGTAATGATCTACAAGTTACAGGCCTAGCCAATACCCAAGACGAGCCTCAAACAGAAGAAGAGAGTGAGTTCCGGCAGAAAAATAACTTTAAAGAAACAGAGATAGTGAATCAATCTTGACTTGAGGAACAAGCTCAATAAATAAAATTTCATGGGTTACTTCGTGATGGTCTTACGAACATGGTGACACAATTAATAGAAGGCATAACTGAGCTAAGACAAGAGATAGACCAATTTTGCTCAGATATTCATGACCTACAGGCTAAACTAAATAAAAAGGTTGCGGAGTCTAATGCCCACCCATAAATTATTGTGTATATTGGCCAATTTGTGGAGCAAAAAGAGGAATACCAATCATTCAACTAGAAATTTATTGATGATGTTGATGTTGATGAGGTATACAAAAGTGAAGGTATAAAAAATAATGTAGTTTTAGAGTTAGGGTGTGTTGGACCTCATTCCAAATACTTTTCTACATTATGTTTAGTTGGCGACAAGGGAACTGAGCCTTCCAAACCTGTGGAGAAGTGAATAGATGAGGAACAAGGTCTTTACATCCTAAAATTTGTCATGCCGAAGAGACAAAATGACATTCCTCACTTAAGGGCCAAGAAGTGCAAGATGCGACAACTACAGTTTGGGTCCTATATGTTCACACCACCGCCCTAGGAGCGGATCAGGAAATTTGACGCAAAATTAAGGGCGCAGTTTATATCTTCAAAGTGGAAGGAAAAGTTGGTTCGCGTCATGTCACGACGTTAAATCAGACGCTTGTTGGGAGGCAACCAACTTGTATTTTATTTTTAATTTATTTTATTTTTTTAGTGTTATGTTTTGTTTTGTTTTTATTTTGCAGATTAGGGAAAGTCTGAGTACCTGAAGTTGAAGTTGAGGAACATGTTTGGGTTTGAGTGTGGGGTCGTGCCGACCCTTGATGTTAAGGATCATGTTGCTCGCTAGGCCCTAGAGGATTTCGGGGAGTATTTTTCATCCTTGTTTTAATTTTGTCTCTGTTATACATGCATTGAGGACACCGCATATTTTTAAGTGTAGAGTGGGGTACTTCGGTTACTTTTGAGGCTGAGGATGATTCTGTCATAAGAATTTTTTATTTTAGGAGTCTTAGAAGACAAAAACATCAGAAAAGTGAAAATTTTCAAAAAGATTTTTACTTTGTCTTTTTTTTTTACTTTTATATAGCTTCTTTTTTCTCATTAGTAGCATAAATCATCCACCCCTTGGTTTTTCTTATGGCCTCGGTTCTTTTTCAAAAGGGGCCTTTGAACCGGGTAATTTTTTTTAAATTTTTTAGGATTAATTTTTTTTAGGAGTAGTAAAGGAGAGAGAATAACAATATTTTTACTTGTTTGATACTAGTATATTTAGGCCTGAGCTTGAGTAGTACTTTCCTGTGAGTGCGTGAGTTAATTTAGAATAGCAGACTTTTTGACACGTAAGCTTAATGTTGTGACTCTATATATAGCTTATTCTTGTTTTATAGTTCGTCATGATCCTATCTGTCTTACAGTAGAATTGATATATCTTGATTGATACTTGTGCCATGTGTGGTGAGGATTTTCTTGCATATATTCCATATTTTGCATCTTAATCTAGAACTTGCCCTGCATGTTATTGAAGCGAAATAAAAAGTGTTGCTTTGTTTAGAGGATGATGATAGGATTTCTTTGATATGTCTTGTAAATTTTTAGCCTTTTTAGATATTGTACCGCTAGTTAACCCTTTGAGCATGTAGCCTTTCATCGTTAGCCGTATTTTTGCCTTGACCCATTTGTTTGAATCCCTAGTTTTTGCGCCCTGCTTCTTTAAGCATTGTAGCTTAGACTGTGATATAATTCTTAATCTGAAGAAAATGGATGGTCGGGTGTAAAAGGTGACCAATGATAGCTGCAAAGTAATGAAAAGGCCCTCTTAGAGAGAATGTGACATAAAAAATAATGAGAAAAAAAGTTTCTTTGAAAAAAAATATCATTGAATGTTCTTTATATGAGAAAAATACTTGTGAAATAATTGATGAAGAGAAGGCTGAAAAATAAAGTTAATAGTAGAAAATAATTGGTGATGAAGTCTAAAAGTGCAAAGTGCTTAGGGAAGTGTAAGTCACTATTATATGGTTTTCCTACCCATCCCCAAGCCAACATTACAACCCTATAAAGTCTTATTTGATTCTATTCGAGCACGCATAATTAGTAGAGATGTACATAATAGGCAAGTCTATGATTCATTTTGCATACATGTGAATTCTTTTGTGAGTGCGAGAGTTGTGCATTGATGCTAAGTCCTTAAACTATATTCGATTCTTTGATTTGAGCGTGTGGACTATTTCTTCTTGTGAGGGCACTTGTTTCATGATAGATAGGTGATGTTATTAGATTTTTTTACAGGGTAGGTGAGCGAGCTTGAATTGGATGAGTTAGAGTATGTCTTTGAGGTTATGAGGTCAGAAGCCTGTTATTTGATTGAGTTGACTTGTATATCTTGCATGATGATCAGGAAGTGTATATTTGATGGTTTGAGTTGTTATAAGGCCTAATTATTGGTATCAACCAAAGTGGTGGTGTTCATAGCTTGATTTATTGAGAGTGTGTTTAGTCGTTTGTTCGAGGACGAACAAAAGTTCACGTGCGGGGTGGTGATGTTAGGTGTATTTATACGACTTTTCGCCGTACTTTACCCATGTTTCCATGTTGTTTTGAGAACTAAATGTATTAAATACACCTAACATATATTGACTTTACGATGTCAAGCTAATATGTGTGTTATTGTTGAATCTAGATACTTTATGTTGAAAATGCTTTGTTTCGAAGAAAAAGAGATCAAAAGAGTTCCAAGTGACGTGTTCCCGAGCTAATGAATAAATTTGGAGCTAAAATATATACTTTGGTACTTTGAAGTCTTAATAGAAGTCAAAGAATATCATTTGAAATCAAGATCGGAGTTGGAGGGCCGAAAATTTGAGGTTATGAAATTTTGGCCTAGCGCCCCGCGCCAAGCTTAATTTTCGGCTAATTTTTCTATTTCATGCTTTTAAGGGTATTATGGTTCGGGCTTGTTCGTATATGTTCTAAATACATTATAAACTCATTTTTTTAGAGGGGAGGTGAATAACTTTTGACCTAGGGAGAGCTTGGAGTCGTCGTGGAGGCCGGAGATTATTTGGTTTTACCTTTTTTTCTCCTTACTACTAGTTTCTATGTTTCTTTAGATGAATTGTTGTTTTTCCTCCATGTCTATGTGGAGCTAAACTTCGCGTTCTATGGTTGTGATATAGCCATGAATATTGACGTTTGACGATTATTTCTATCTTAATACAAGTTATTGATTTTGATTGTTTCTTTAATTCTGTGCATAACTGCTTGATTATTTGGCCAACAGTTAAGTTCTATCAACTATCTAATACACGTGCTTGGGGAAGACATTATTAGATTAGAGAAGGGTTAAAGAGGGCGTGATCTGATTATTCTTTCAGTTGGGCTAGGATTTATGGCTAGGATAGAAATATACCTAGACACCGCATTCAACTAAATATCGTGGATGAATTGCATTCTTAACAGGTCAATTCCATAGGAATATAGGCGGCGAACTATTTTGAATCGGTAAGTAGTGGTTCGGGAGAATATTATGAGATTAATAATCTGGTTAATTATGCAATCGTCAATAATTTGGATTAAAGTGAAATAGTTTGATAACTCAATAAGATTGGTGAACCTACCGCAACCCTGGAAAATTCATCTCATTGATAACATAAAAATTTTGCTCATCTTTTGGTTGAAGTTCATTATTTATTTCTTTTATTTTAATTATTTTATATTTGAAAAGAGTTAGAAAAAATCATAGCCAAAAGAAAGAGTTGTTTGACTAATCAAATTGATCAACCTTCGCATAAATTGGGACGGAGAGTAGTAGCTTCTAAGTCCAAGTAAGGCTGGCCAGTGGGACGGGTCGGCCCGGTCCCAGCCCGACACCGCCCCGGTCCCGCTCCAAACCCGACATTTTTAAAAAAAATTGGTATCGGGACTCGAACCAGGACGGGACATGGTCTCGTCCCGGCCTGCCCCAGGCCCACCCCGATCTCGCCCGAAACCCCTTTTTTGTAAAAATAGTTGTTGCACCAACGACCATTTTATATTTTGGTCGTTGTGCAACAACCATTTTTGACCTCCCCCCTCCCCCAACCCCCTACTCCCTTAATATTTATTTTTAACCCATAAGTCATTATATTTATACTTTAACCCAATTTTCCAACTATAAATACCTCATTTTTTCTTCATCTTTCTCACAAATCTTCCTACAATCTCTTTAATCTATCAATCTATCTCTCTACAAGTCTACATTGTCTACTAATATTCAATTTTATTTATTCATTTGGAAGTGAAGTTGGCAACTAGCTTGAGAATCTTCCATCGAGCAAAGTTTCAATTTTCAATCTCTCGATTACACGTCGACGTTACGTCAGCGTTTGGTGCATTCGTTCCTTCATTAAATTATTATTGTCTGTTTATTTTATTTAGCGCACATAATTTCAGTTACTTTAATTATTTATTAGTATAATTATAAATTTATAATGGAAGGATTTAAACGTATGCTTACGGGTAAGTGTCATGCTTCTTCTAGTAGGAGCAACAAGGGCAAGGGTCCTATTTCTAGACAGAATCTTATTCCTACACATGATGATTTTGTTGATACTGAACATTTTCCTACAATACCCTTAGATTTAGACGAGAAGCTATTTTCTGAAACTCAAGAAGACTTTAATTTAGACGATGATCTAGATGATACACCCACTAATGTAGATAACAACACACCCACTAGTGCACCTTCAACTGAAATGCCTCATATTTCCCTTAGTATGAAACGAGGTCCAGCAAAACGAACATTAAAATCATATGCATGGATATTTTTTGATAGGAACGTAGAGAATCAAGTAGCTAGATATAAAGTTTGTAAAGATGTTTTAAAATTTAAAACTGGAAAAGGTCAAGGTGGGACGGGGGTTTATTGAGACACGTATCAAGGTCTCATCCTGCTAGGTATGCCCAATACGAGGCTTCAAAATAGGGTGCGCAAACGTCCGCTCCATGGGGACAAGGTTCACATATTGTCCCGGAACAAGTACAAGGTCAAATTAACCCTATGACGGGGGGGGGGGGGGGGAATTGTAGGCCCTAAATACGATAAACATAGAGATAGGAAAGCAATATCAAAATTAGTTGATGTGGAGGGTTTGCCTTTTTCATTTCCTTCATCTCCCGGTTTTATTCATTACATTAGAGATATGTATAATCATGCTTTTAACGGTTTTTCTAGATCAATTGTTAAGAGAGATGTATTTAAATTCGCACATGAATATCAACAATATTTACGTTATTCATTATATCATTTTAATGGCAAAGTGGCTATCAATTGTGATGTAGGCCGTAGTACTAACGGCCATGATTATTTAACGATAACTTGTCATTGGATAGATTATAAATGGTCTATGCAAAAACGTATCTTAGCGTATAGATATATAGATGATAGGCACTCTTGTACTTTTATTGCATAAAATATTTATCAAGTGTGCGATTATTACGGAATAACTGATAAAATTATGACTATTACATTAGATAACGTTTCTTCTAACAATTACGCTATTACAATTTTAAAAAATAGTTTAACTCCATCTTTTTCAGATCATTTCGTGTCATATATATAACTTAATTGTAAAGGATGGTCTATCACTTTTTGAAGACATTCTTAGTAAAATACAATTTGCTATAAACTTTATTTTTAAAAATAATAGAATACAACGAAGAAAATAATATAAAAAAACTTGTCACGATTGCCAACTACCTTATAGAAAAATCCAGAAAAAGTACCACTAGGTGGAATTCTTTATACGAGCAACTACTTGTTGCTTATGACTATAGAAAACCTATAACTTTATTTTTTAACTCTCATAATCAAAATCCAGCTGATATGGTTGTAGATAGCGATTGGGTAAAAATTTCCGAACTTATTGTATTTTTAGAGAAATTTTTTCAAGCAATAAAAGAATTTTCCGATATATATTATCCTACTATTTCAACTATGTTGTTTTATATAACTCTAATATTTTTATTACTTAGTGAATATATGAAAAAATCAGCTTATAAGACAGTTATTAAAAAATGTTTATCAAAATAAAAAAATATTTTATTCTTATTCCCACTATTTATATTATTGATGTTGTAATAAATTCGACTATTAAAATAGACGGTACTAAATCACTTATTGAAACTATTTATGATTGTATAGAAGTACTACCACCTCCAAGTCCCAAAAATCCAAATCACCCACCACCTATTGAACAAACTAAAGAAGAAGTGTTGTGTAGCGTAGAAGACGAATGCAAAAAAGTATATAGGTTTTACCAACAAGAAAGTGCTAGCAACCTACCGGCTTCCATATCATCTTCTTCTTCTTCAACACAACCTCACAAAAGACATGTCGTTTCTGCGGCTAGTATTGAAAGCCTCAGAAATAGAATCTGCGGCCGTACCGCTACTAATCAAATTAGCGAGTTTGATATTTTTGTTTTGCAAGGTTCTATACCGTACCAAGCAGTTCTCAATGAAGAAGGACGTGAAGACTTGCTGAAATACTGGAGGGGGAATGAGAAGACCTTTCCGACACTTTCAATGATGGCCCGAGATGTTTTGAACATTCCCGCGTCATCAACGACGTCTGAAAGCGCTTTTTCTGCCGGCAGATATCAAATAGGAGAACACAGACTCTCATTAGCCGGAGACAGTTTGGAGATTGTAGTATTATTCAGAGATTGGTTACGAGCGGAGCAGAGAAGGTGCGGTCAACCGGAGATCAACGAAGAAGAAGACGAAAACTTACAACGAAATCTTATCCGAAGGTGGTGGAAGCGACGTGGAGCAATTTGACCAACAAATACCAATTCCAACCAAAGAACCACAAGAAATTATCAAGAAGCTAGAACGGGTTTTTTTTCAGAATGTAATTTTTTTTAATTGCAATTTTACTATGTAATTTACAACTTTTGAACAACACCACAGAGTTGCAATTTTGACAATTGTATTTGTATTACAAAAAAAATCATATGTCTATTAAATAATATAAGAGGCACAAAAACAGCATTGGATGTTTTTATTACACTATCTTGTCTTGTTTAATTATTGTGTTTATATATATATATGTTATTTTTTAAATTAAGTACAAAAAAAAAACGTCCCGGATCCCGACCCAATCCCGACTTGATTCCGACGGGATCGAGATCGGGGCGGGACTTCAGCAAATTCCGTCTATCCCGATCCCGTCCTGACCCAACCCCGCCCTGACCCGACCCGAATGTCCCGATCCCGGCCCACTGACCACCCTGTCCAAGTAAGGTGCCATCGGACCTTGACGGGTAATTTCACGAACCGCGACCTACGCCCTTGTGATTAGAGTCATTAGACCCAA
Source organism: Anisodus acutangulus (assembly GCA_029783415.1). Taxonomy (NCBI): domain Eukaryota; kingdom Viridiplantae; phylum Streptophyta; class Magnoliopsida; order Solanales; family Solanaceae; genus Anisodus; species Anisodus acutangulus. Next base: position 1,902,661 of record CM056492.1, on the reverse strand, counting down.
CATAAAAAGTACGCTGCCTGGGAAGTCAATAGATCACATAGGAGAAAAGGTCTAAAAATCCACCGCCATATCCACCATGAAACTCAGAATCCGATGCTTCGAAACCAAACAAACCCTAAAAATCGACTTACCATCATCTTCTTCCACTCTTCAAGAACTCAAACATCACATCTCTCAAGCATTCCCATCATCATATTCCATTCATCTCTCCCTCAATAGCAAAGACGAGCTTCAAAACTCTGAAGATACGCTTCAATCAATCGGTATTACTTCAGGTGATCTTATCTTTTTTACTTCCAATCCAAATGTGTTTTCAATTTCAACTCAAACCCATATCCCCAAATCTAACCCTAACCCAGATTCCAGTTTGTTGAATAAATTGGACACCCAAATTGTTCAAGAATCTAAAATTGTGAAAAATATGGACACCCAAATTGTTCAAGAACCTGAAAAAGTGAAAACTTTGGACACCCAAATTGTCCAAGAACCTAAAAAAGTGAAAATTTTGGACGCCCAAGTGAAAAATATGGACACCCAAATGATCCAAGAATCTGAAACAGTGAAAAATATGGACACCCAAATGGTCCTAGAATCTGAAACAGTGAAAAGGGACACCCAAATTGATCAGGAATCTGAAGGAGTAAAGAATCTGGACCCCCACGAGGCGAAAATCCTAAATTTGATACCTCAAGGAGAGGAAACAGAGGATTTTATGGAGGTAGATGGAGATTACAGTGATGTGAATTTGACGAAGTCGTTTACTGTACCTGGGTTTTTAAGGAAAGTGTTCACGGAGGAGCTAAGTGATGATGGTGGCCGTGATCATAAGTTGCTAGTTGTTGCGCTCCACGCTGTTTTTGTCGAATCCGGGTTTGTTCCTCTTGACCCTGTTAATTTCACTGAGCTTAGTAGGTCTCAATTTTTGAAAAATTGGCATTCAGGTGCTTCACGAATGAGACTGTTTTACACCTTACCAGAGGTTATTGATCATGTAAAACGGGGTAATTCGGATGTGATTCACACTATTGAGTTAAAGTTTCAGTCTTTAGGGAAGTTCTTTATTGCTCATGGATCATTATCAGGTGGGGTTTCCTCACGTAGAGTGACGTTAAACGAAGATCAATTGGTTCCCTTTTTGAATGTGGTATGGGCTAATTGTGGATTAAATGAGGAGGTAAATGGGGTTTTGGGAAAATCTCCGGAGAGGGAAGTGTTTGTGTTTTGGAGGAACACGAAGGACGGGCTTGCATTGCCATTGTTGATTGATTTGTCTGAAAAGTCCGGTTTGGAGCTTCCGCCGTGCTTTACGCGACTTCCGACTGACCTTAAGTTGAAGATTTTGGAATCCCTTCCGGGTGTTGAGATAGCGAAAGTGAGTTGTTTGAGCTCCGAATTGCGATATTTGGGTTCGAGCGATGATCTTTGGAAGATGAAATATTCTGAGCAATTTGGTGATGCCGAGACGTCGGGAGGAGAAGGGGGACATTGGAAAGAAAAGTTTGTTAAGTCTTGGGAGAGTAGAAAGATAAGGAAAGTGATTAGTAGAAGAAGAGTGGTCGATCCTCTTCGATTTTTAGGGGTTCCTCATCCGTTTCCGGGACCTTGGAGGCCACATATAATTGGTGGAGATTATGATCTTTTCGCTCCACAATTTGATAATACCGGAAATCCTTTAGGGCGGGCGCCACCTTCTAGATTGCTCCATCCATTTTCGAACCATGTACCTCGTTGTCATCTTGGAGGACATAGGAGCAATTTCACTTGATTATGGCCTGTATCGTCTGGCGTCTATAGCAGCAAGCTGTGTCGTATATGTCTATAATAAGCAAGGCAATAGGTTTCACTTTTCAGTTGCAAGTTTCAGTCTTTACGCCCTTGTGATTATACTATATGTTCTATCTAACAGCTTTTCTCTATAGCATGCAAAAGACCGCCGTTACAAGGAGGTTTGACTGTACTACAGGGAGCATTCTTTTTTAGCTTCTCTTTTAACTCTTCACTTCTTGGTGTTTGGACGATTTTGTTTGGGCAGGTATGTTCATTTTATGTCCTGTTTCTGTTGTGTGAGACGTGTTAAAATGAATCTGCTAGCTCATGCTTTGGATAATTTTGTTGTCCTCGTCTTTATTTTCTGTTTTGGCGTTTGAATCTGCTTGCAAGCTGCCTAGAAACCAAATTACTGAGATGGGCAGTGAGTTTGAATGCAACTGAGATGGTTAAAGCTAGAAAGCAAATGCCTGGCCCAACCATGATCTCTAGTGAGTCTTGATCAAGGCATGTATCATCTTTAGCAGCTACCAGTATAGATTTATACTGTATAATAACAGTTGTTATGTCGGGCATATGGCCATGCACAACACGGGCACAGACCATCTAGTTAAGTTAAGGACTTCTATCGAAAAGCACAACCGTGCAAAATGGATCAAATCCAAAGCATGGTCTGAATTAGCCCCAGGCTTTCAATTTTTTTATAATCGAGAAATTCTGAGGACCAATGACGTGCGGTTCGAAACATGGCAGAACTTTATAGATATTGGGCAGTCTCTTCCCTTCTCCACTTAAATAACATATTCTTGTTATGAAATTATTACAAGACAGTTATAAATGAAACACACAATTCACGTCTTCCTTAGAATGTAACAACTGCACCATTATTGTTACTGAGAGAGCTAAGAGTGATATTTCACAGCCAGAATTCTCAATTCAAGGTGAATTAAAAGGAAGTTTGTAGAATTGAAGTCGTTACAAAATTATCTACCTTTTAGAGGCGAATTTAAGATTTAATTTAATGGGGGTATGACTCTAGTTTCAAACACTGAATCCATCACCTTATTTGAGTTGTGGGTTCATAGCTCAATATTTTCAGCAATTTTGGTGCATTATCGAGGTCTAGACTAAAAGTTATGGGTTGAAATGAACCCACAACTATACCACTAGATCTGCTCCTTACCTCTCTATGCTAACACTATTGCAACAAAGGGGCCTCAAACCTTCTGTTATCAATATATGTTTCAGCACTCAAGCCATAATCATCTATATATGGTTTGGTCACTACTAGTTATACTATAAATAAAGAGAAAAACGCTCCCTATAAGTTAGTATCGTATTTCTGGACTATGAGGTAACTCAACCAAAACTCGACTGAAACGTTGAAGTGGGGCTCCAATGGTCAACAGGTTTGGCTATGTCAAATTCAGAACTCCAACCATTCTCATCCACCCTGCAGCTAACATAGACCATATCCTGAGAAACAAGCTGAGCTTAGGAACATGGTGACCTAATGGTGAGGGGAGTACTCATCGGGAGGGTTCCAGATAGTTGAGGATGGGATGCCTCCTGCTTTGAAGATGTGCCCACGCCTCACGGTTGAGGATGCCCGTGAAGATGTTCCAGATACTTGACCTTTTTGGTCTCTTTCTTGACTTGATTTGTGGTTCCTCATTGTCGAGCTAGCACAATTATTTATGTCGTAAACAACTAAATCATCAGCACAAAGCACAATTGAACATTGTTATTCTATTCTCTACTGGAAAGGCAACACTATCTCATGGTCTGCTGAGCTTATTTCTCTGCCCAGCTTCACATTAAGTGAAAGAAAAGTGAAAATATCAGGAACCACATAAATACTGATTTGACAATAACACTCGCGTAGAGTATGTATGGTTTCATCACATTAATATCTACCTGAGGTTCAGAAAGTTATATTTTAATCCGAGTCCATGATGCTACTTAAACAAAGACCATAATGACGTTAACATTCAAAAACTCAAGCTCGAAGTCACTCAAAGAATAACCGCTGATGATGTCCTCAATGCAAAGCTCAGGCACCAATGTTCTCAATTTCAGCACCTCTGTCCATCCTCTTGACAACACCCGCAATAACCTGAAACAATGGAGTCCAAATCAAGCACTTGCTGAAGTGATAAGATCATTAGTCATAAAGTGATACACTGCCCCTCTGTCTATGCTGATTTCTAAGTAAAACTCGTCTAATTAGGGTATAGCAGTTAGCTAAAAGAATTCTGGAGTGTCAATGAGTTTCACCTTTCCAGGTCCTAATTCATAGCTCTTCTTTAGCCCTTTTGTTAGGAGAGTCTTAATTGTGGTCTCCCATTGAACTGGTGAAGTCACCTGCATAAGTCAAACATGACAAATGGTTTAGAACCAGAAGCCGATGTGCGTGGGTCACTCTATCTTACGAGACCTTAACTGGTCTTCCCGCGCCTATGCCACTCGGAGCAACAGCTCCCATAAGATTGTGTCCAACCATCTTTAATCAACTTAATCCTGTGAACTGTCTGCTTCTTACCTGGGTAGCTAATATTTTCTTAATTGTGTCTGGATCTGCATGTGGTTGCGCATCAACATTTGATATTACTGGTATTCTGGGAGTTCTGATCTCTGTTGCACCCAAAGTAGCTTCTAATCTTGAGACAGCTGGATTCATAAAACTTGTGTGGAAAGCTCCAGCAACAGCTAGACGTACCTGGAACAATTAAATCCAATGTTAAGATGCAAATACCATTAGCAGTTGGCGGCAAGACCTATATTAGCATTTGGAGAGAAAAAGGAAATACCGTCATTCGTGCTTTGAACGATTTGGCTTTTGCTTCTACCGCTTCAATTCCTTTAACACCTCCAGAGACTGCATAATTTCCCTATAAAAAGATAGTGCAACAACAAAACTGGAAAATGCTTAGCCAGGTGCAATATTCCAAGATGTAGAATAAATATGGAGTTTATTCTGGCTACAAAGCTTTTGGAGAAACTTACAGGGCATAAGAAATTTGCAATCTGAACTTTGTTGGCTTCATCAACTTCCTCATTAGCTGCATCACACAGTTTCTGAACCTTGTCAGAATCCAGTCCAATTATACTAACCATTGCACTCTTTGCAGCATCAGCAGCGTCCTGGACAGAATAGATATTGTCAGAGTTCCATGCATGACACATATTTATGATCATTAACATTACCTGCATAGCTTCTCCTCTGAGCTTAACCAGCTTAAGCCCATCGTCGAAACTGACAAAGGCAATCAGATTAGTGGAAATCCAAGTACTTGCATCTTAAGGGTGGGAAGGATAAGAAAGTACATCTAGACATAAGCTACTCCTAAAGCATAATCTTAGGTAGGGTAGCAACCTGAAAGCTCCTGCAAATGCCAGAGCAGTGTATTCGCCCAAGCTCAGACCACATGCGACGTCAACAGAATCAATTATTTGCTGACCCCCCTCACGAGCACGGAGTATCTCTACGGCAGCTAAGCTAGTGACATAGATAGCTGGCTGGGAACAAGTAAATTATGAGCCAGTCAAAAATGATACTAGTATAAGTTATATCCTATTGTCATCACAAACATCATCTATAACTGTTAACTGAAAGCAAAATGTGCATGCATTGCAGAACCTTCTGCTGTTCCTTTTGTCTATGTGGTTTAACGGGGTCAATATGTTTTAGTTATTAACAAGTCATCTTACATAACCTTAATTCCAAATAAGAGGTGTGATTCAAAAAAAGAAAAATATGATGAAACGAATACCTGGCTTAGAACAGTGGAGTCTAACTTCTCTTTTGGACCACTAATACATACATCCAAAAGGTCAAACCTGTAAGCAAGAATGGAGAAATATTCATATAAAATGCTTAATTATCAATCAACATATCTATCAGTTTCGACTCAATCCAAAAAATTAGAAAAACAAATTATGTGGAATTATTTTTCTTTAAAGAGAAAGATAAAGTGCGGATACGTTTATGCAAATAAAGCAATTTTTCTGATAATGTTGATCAAAGCATTTATGAGACTCGATCCATCATATTTACCCCATGATTTCATTTGCTCTCTTGTATAATTCAGCTGCCGCAGGCACCTTCTGAGCCTCTGCACCCATTCCAACAGCTTGTGCCCCCTGCAGAGGTATGGTGCTCATAAAAGAGTTTGCCATGAAATTGGATATCTTGTGATCGCAGTGACGTGACTATTCTAGAAACTAACCATCTACCGTGATGACCAAGAGACCAGATACAACAACAGCAACTTACCCAGTATAATCCACAAAGTGGGTCTGGGGAGGGTAAGATGTACACATATCTTACCCCTACCTTTGTGGAGTAGAGAAGTTGTTTCCGATAGGCGTTCGGCTCCATAGAAAAGGACCAAGAGACCAGATATTCACTAAATTAACAGTGGACATAGGTTTGAACTATAGCTGCTTAAAGGTAGCCAGAGAAGTTGAAGCATTATGGCGGTAATACAAAGCTGGATATACTAACATGATAATATTCCTAGTCTCAAGCTTCAGACAATTTCTATGTTGAAGAAAACATCGTTCAAAGCACAAATACTTATCAAGTAATTATAATTATTTTTGGCTCAGCAAGAATACTGATCACCAATTAGACAAAATAACAACTGAATTAGCAGAAATCAAGTAATTATGCAAAATAACAACTGAATTAGCAGAAATCATACATATAAAACGAATAAAAACCTAGCAAATGAGGATGTTGCAATCGATGTGTGGGCACACTAGGAGAGATAGAATTAGGAATGAAGATATTCGGGACAAGGTGGACGTGGCCTCGGTGGAGGAAAAGATGCGGGAGGCGAGACTGAGATGGTTTGGGCACATGAAGAGGAGAGACACCAATGCCCCAGTGCGGAGGTGTGAGAGGTTGGCTATGGACGGTTTCAGGAGAGGTAGAGGTAGGCCGAAGAAGTATTGGGGAGAGGTGATTAGACAAGACATGACGCAGTTCCAGCTTACCGAGGACATGACCTTAGATAGGGGGTTATGGAGGCCTTGTATTAGGGCAGTAGGTTAGTAGGTAGCCCGCTTATCCTTTTGTACGAGTAGTCGCAGTATTGCTCTTTAGTTTCTTGTCCTCTGATTTATGATATTATTTGTTGTCTCTTGTACTTTGATTATTTTATTTATCTACTGCTCCTTTTCAGACTGCTTTATCATAGTTTTTTCTGTTTCGCTATTTTCGTTTTCATACTGCTTTTTGGTTTAATTTGCTTGTCCGTATCTGAGCCGAGGGTCTTTCGAAAATAGCCTCTCTACCAAGGTAGGGGTACGGTCTGCGTACACTTTACCCTCCTCAGACTCCACATATTGGGATTTCACTGGGTATGTTGTTGTTTTGTGTTCAGTTGATCAAATGAAGAAATTGTACATCATATTAATTTTTCAAAATCTAATCCAATAGGAGAAATATAAGATGAAGAAGACACGAAAAACTTATCTCAAATAATTATTATCATCATTCGTACTAACCAAGTTATTAGACAACTGAATATATAATTAACATAAATACAAAATGACCTCAAAGCCAGCCAATTTTCCATCCAACTTCAAAATATAAACAAGTAGGAGAAAGATGAAGAAGAGCTAAATCCTCCCTCCGTCCCAAATCATATGTCGTGTTTCTTTTTGCCACGCCCTTGAGAAAATATTAATTAGGAGTGGTTTTGATTATTTTACCCTTATTTATGTTTTAAGATATATAATCTATCTCCATTTTATATTTACTATTTATGTGTCATCAATCTCCCCATAATTGAGGTGTTTGTAGTTTTCAAGACCAATTACTACTAAGGGTAAAATAGGAAAAGAATAATAAACTCTATCTTGAACTTCTAAAAGACAAATAATTTGAGGAAGCACGACAGATAATTTGAGACGGAGGGAGTACACTTGAACCTTGTTCAACTTTACTCTTGTCACTAAAAATAAGTTTTCATTTTTACTTGTGCACTTTAGCATGTCAAAAGAAAGACAAACTTCTTTTTCTTATTTTACCCTTAATATTAATTACTCATTTCCAAAATATTTTTCAAATCTATTGAGAATGTATGCCAATTAATACATGTATTATGATAAAACATATACTTTATTTATTAATGAGAAAATACATATTTTCACTCCTAAACTTTCATCGAAAACTTATTTAGCAATTAAACTTTACTTGTAATTATTTACCCCTAAACAACTTATACGTGAATTAAAATCAAACTTACGTTGACTAAACCAATCTTACAATAGACGGTGTAGAACACTCTCTGCCACATCAGCACCACATCAACTAAACGTCAACAAAAAATAATTTTAATCACAAAATTTCTCTTTTTCATCTTCTTCCTCACCCCACCAACCACTGCCCCACCTCCTACAACCAACAACTTCAACCAAAAGTATAGCATTAAATTCACGTTATGTGATTTATTCCAAGAATCTCAGTTTAATTAACATACGATACAATGAGTTCACAAATCAGTTTCGACATATCCTACCATGTTTTAAGCCCAGCTCCCATGTCCACAATTTTCGTCGTTCTCACCTCCACTCATGTCAATCTTACGTGTAGCTTACTAGCCCTCCTTCTTCGTTGTTTATGCAATTATGCCCCTTAATTAATTTTCCACAAGTGTAGTCTGGAGAGGGTATGACTTTACTTTTAATTTTATGGGATAAAAAGGTTATTTCCAATAGACCATCGACACAAGAGAAATGAAGAAGAATTGAGACCGACCTGGCCAGGGAAGAGAAAAGCATTGGTGGGCTTATAATCATCGACGTCGGCGATTCGACATCCAACGGAGATGCTACTCATGAAAACACTAGACTTGTCCAATTGGTTAGGCCTAAATCTTGGAAATCCATTCTTAGTAACCAAGCAGCAATTCGAAGAAAGAAGCAAAGAGGATGAGCTCATTGTCAATGGTGGCGGAGGAAAACATGCATTTAGGAGACCATTTATATACTAACACAAATCTATATGGCGGAGTTAACCAAACCAACGATGAATTATGTAATCTTTTACTACAATTTCTTTATAATAAAAATACTCCTTTCACTTTATTTTAGTTTTTATATGGAGTAATAATTCTTATAACCTACTCCCTCCGTGTATTTTTTACTTAGATGTAATTAATATTCCGTCCGTCTCAATTTATGTGGCACCATTTGTTAGGCATGGAGTTTAAAATATAAAGAAAGGCTTTATTATGTTTATTAAATTGTCCTTATTTTATTGCTTACTTTTATTGACTTTTCTTTACATTAGGTACATATTCAAAATTAAGTGAAACCAAACAAGAATAAAATAGGGATGATACTATTAAATAATTGTCAAATCAGGAAAAGTGATAATTCTTTTGGGACAAACTAAAAAAGAAATGGTGACACATAGATTGAGACGGAAGGAGTAATAAATTAATAAGTTTACTATATAGTATAGTGGATAAAGTAAAAATGGACAGAGAGATTATTTATCAGTAAGGTAAAAAATTATAAATTGATCAATTTACCCTTACTAATACTATTAAATCTTTTAATTAGCTAATTTTATGAATTAATTATTCCACTTATTCTGTATAAAATAATACACAAACTTTCATAACTTATACATAGTTTATTAGTTATGCGAGTTTCTAAATTGCAAATCAAATATTGTGTATTTTATACATGAATAACTTACTTCCTAACCAGCTACCAAATATAATATTACTTGCAGAATTTAATACTTGCATAACTCACCTCCAAATAAGCTCTCAGCTACCCCCTTATTGAAATCGTTGAGAGATTCCACTTGTTGGAAGTAGAGCAAAATGAGTGCAAAAAGGAGGGTATAAGAGTTCGCGGTTTACAATTATTCTAAAAATATAATTTTAATCCCAGAAAATAGATAATGGGCTGTTTATTTATCCTTCTCCACTTAAATAATTCACATAGTATGTGTTGCGCTCTTACGCTCAAACCAAAGTTCTACGAGCATTAAAGCGATAAAATAATTAAATGGGAGAAATGTGAGCATAAATATACGTAAGCTAAAATTGTAAGATGATATTAATCTCTCTTAGGGAGTCTTTCTCATTAGTATCAATATATATAGTGTACAATATACAATCCTAATACAAGAGGAATCTCATTCCCAATAGAAGATGAATCCTAGTTTAGAATCTTATTCTAATTATGGGTAGGGATTGTAGTGTTATACTTGTATACGTTTACACACACCCTCAGTCGGAGCGGGAGGAGGCCTAACGCTAAGACTGGATCTGAAGTCAAGAAACAACTGTCTTGGGAGGCCCTTCGTGAAAATATACGCGTATTGATATGAGGAAGGCACGTGCAATACCTTAATATGTCGGAGAGCAACCTTCTCACGAATAAAGTAGATGTCCATCTCAACATGCTGGGTTCGCTGATGCTGAACCAGATTATGAGACAGGTATATGGCGGATATGTTATCACAATAGACCAGAGACGCTTTTCTTAAAGGACACTGAAGCTCCAAGAGAAGGTTTCGGAGCTAACAGATCTCAGCAACAACATTAGCAACTCCTCTATACTCAGCTTCTGCACTCGAATGAGATAATGTGGTTTGTCGTTTGGCAGACCAAGAGATGAGATTATCACCCAAAAATACATAGTAGTCGAAAGTAGAGATGCGGGTGTCTGGACAACCTGCTCAATCTGCATATGTGTAGGATAATAGCGAGTTCGGTGCGGAGGGGTATAAGTGTAGTTCATAGTCCAGTGTGCCTTTAACATATCGAATGATACGTTTGAGGGCAGTAAAATGAGGTTCCCTGGGGGCATGCATAAATAAGCATACATGTTGGACAGCATATACAATGCCAGGCCTGGTGAATGTGAGATACTGAAGTGCGCCTGCAAGACTCCTATACATAGTAGGATCAGCCACTGGAGTACCAACCAGTACACTAAGTTTTGATTTAGAATCAACTGGAGTGGCCATGATTTTGCAATTGTCCATCTTAGTCATGTGCACGATCTCCTATGTATACTTACGCTGGCAAAGAAACATACAATCTGCAGATCTAGTGACTGAGATCCCCAAAAAATAGCTCAACTTTCCCAAATCAGTTATGTCAAATTCATACTTGAGCCGTGCAATGATCTCATCTTTCAACACAGCAGTAAAGGTAGTAAGAACAATGTCATCCACATATAACAGTAAATATGCAGTATCACGACCTCGATGTAAAGTAAAGAGAGAGGTATCACATATGTTGCATGTAAACCCAAGGCGTTTAATGAATTGTGCAAACCGATCATAACATGCTCCGGGGGCCTGTTTTAAGCCATAGAGTGACTTACGGAGACGACACACATACTGTGGGGCTGCTGGGTGGACAAAGTCAGGCGGCTGGTGCATGTATACAATTTCTCGTAAATCCCCATGAAGAAATGCATTCTTCACATCTAGCTGCGGCCAATTCTTACCCATAGCAATGCTCAAAACTGTGCGAATGGTGGCCAGTTTGACAACCAGACTGCAAGTCTCGCCGCAATCAATGCCCTTCTGCTGGTTAGTACCATTTGCTACTAGTCTTGCCTTGTATCTTTCTAAGTCACCACTATCTCTGAACGTGTGTCGAAAAAACCACATGCAATGGATCACATTCACCCCCTCCGGTCAAGGAACCAAGTCCCAAGTATGTTGTTTTGTTAATGCATTAAACTCCTCACACATGGCCGCATTCTAATTTGGGTCCAGTTTGGCTAATTTAGGGCTTTTTGAAATAGGTGAAATTGTTTGGGTGGACAGGTTAAATTGGACTTTGGGTTTAAAAATCTCGTGTTGGGCACGGGTTTCCATCCGGTGTGTGAGTGATGGTTAGGTAAGGGTATCGGTCGACTGGTTGGTTGGACTGTGTGTTGGCAAATTTGGGTGTGGTATGTTTTGTGTTGTCGGGACTGGAGTTTGGTCGAGGGTGGCTATCGGATAGTGTGGAACAGTGGATTTGTTTAGGTTTGAGGTCGAGTGGGTTGGGTCGGTGGGTGCCGGTGAACTGTGGTAATGATGTATAGGGGTTCTCAGTATGCCAAAAATGAAGGAGGGTTGTAGTGTCGGGTATGATGTCGGTGGCATAGTAGGACCGGTGGTTGGGTTTGCTGGATGGTGGTCTAAGATCGGACTGGGGTCTGCACGGTGGTGAGACAGTTGGGACGGTACAGTGAATGGGACGGTGACCGGTGAGTTGGTGGAACCTGGAGACAGAGTGGTGCTAGGGGTGGCTAGCGGTGGTGACGGGGAGGTCACTGGTGGCAGGGATGTTGACGGTGAGCGATGTACGGTGGCCAATGGTGGTGGTGGAGGTACATTTCCTGAAAGTGACTGGCACAGTTCCCGAAGGTGGACAAGAGAGAGAGTTGATTCATCTAAAAATTCGTAATCCGGTTTTTGAAATTTTTGGATGTTGGAAAAGTAGAATTGCGTCTCGTCAACAGTGACGTGACGCGAGATGTGAATTTAACGAGTGGATAAGTCATAGCACAGATATCCCTTATGGTTTGACGGAAAATCTAAGAAGACACACGGAGTGGTGTGGGGAGCTAATTTGTGAGAGGCTGTGGAAGAGAGATTAGGGAAACATAGACAACCGAATATCCGTAGGTGATCATAGGAGGGAACCCTACGGTGTAAGATTTCGGTTGGAGTCATGTTATGGAGGGTACTTGTGTGTAAAATATTAAGGACGTATTCTACCATTTTGACCGCATAAACCCATCATGTATGCGAAATAGTTCCACCCATGACCAATATTGGCTATCTTCTTGATCAAGAATTATAGGGATAAAATTCTTGATGTTGATAACGGCGAGAGCCAGATGAAAAGACGGTGAGGAGATGAGTTGGATGACGACTGAGTGAGAAGCGGAAGCATCGGAAGAGGTGGGAGTAGCCAAATTCTCCATTGGGATGGAAATTGGGAATAGAAAAAAATTATTGTTGCCGTCGGCCGAGAGGTGGGGGGGCCGACGACAAGGAGGAATTTTTCTATAGTAGGGTTTTGGCTCTGATACCATGTGAGATGATATTAATCTCCCTTAGGGAGTCTTTCTTATTAATATCAATATATATATATATAGTGTACAATATACAATCCTAATACAAGAGGAATCTCATTCCCAACATAAGAGGAATCCTAGTTTAGAATCTTATTATAATTATGGGTATGGATTGTAGTGTTATACTTGTATACGTTTACAAAAATCATCTTGAATATTCAATATTGTTACCATGCTTCTACCAAGAGATTATATGTTGAAGTCTAACGTATTACCACTAGGGGCGGCAAAATGGATAAATAAATGGATATTCGTCCTATGCAAACCATTTTTAAATGAGTTGGATATTCAATTTATTTAAAATAGTTTAATATGAGTCAATTCATATTATTTATTTAAAATATGGATAATTTAATAAATAAATGGTAAAATTGACAACATCCGTATTTTTTCATAAAGAAATAAAGACTATGCACAAACCCCACAGGCAACAACGCATGCCTCTTCCATCAAGCAACACCGTCCAGGCTCCGGTGAATTCTCCGACGAGAGGAAAATACACCATTAAAAGTATCATTGGCCATATGTAGGCATAATTAATACTTTCAGTTTTGTAGAACATAAAGGCATTAGGGACATTCATTCGTATTTAAATCCAATAGTGAGACACATATCAAGAAACACAGCCAAGTCGGATATCTTGAATATGTATGCAAGGGAAAAAGAACTTTTAAAATTTGAGCTTGCAGTGATATCTAGTAGTGTGTTTTGAAGGTTTTCGTTGGGTTCATGTACGCAGTGGAATTTGAAAATTTTGTAATTCAAACCCAACAAGCGACGAACTGTAGGATGATTATATAGTAATAGAAAACACAACAATACATAACATGTATATAACCGTAATAATTTGATAGAATACTTACGGTTAGGAAACTCTGGAGTCTTTTAGTAATTTCCGAGGGTGCGCACGCAATTGATCCTCGACAGCAAGTTCCAAGAACTTCGATGTATACCTCCTTCGAACAGCTAGAAAATTTGGCAGAGGTTCAAGAGAGAGTTTTATTCTAGGTATCTAAGACTTAGAATAATATATGAATAACATATTTAATAATTAATGAGGAGGTGCTCTATATATAGGTGAAATTAGGGCAAAATTCATATTTTGGGTTGGCTCAAAGCCTGGCCCAAAACGAATTGCAGCAAGCCAATTTGATTTGGCTTGCTGCCCAATTAGCGTCGCGGCGCCGCGCCCTTTTTACAAAATATTTTCAACACATTTTAATTAAATTCAAAATCCAATCTTGACTTAATTAAATAATTTCCATCAAATAGAAATTATCCCATAGTTATTATTAATTTAAATATCTCGATTTCAAATCGAATATTTAACATTTTCTCAATACACCCTTAGATCGAAAAAATAATTGACATAATGTTACCCTACATGTCTTCACATATCGACACTAACCATATTAGGGTTTACACGGAACTCCTAGACTACGACGTAAGACGAACTCAATATGTGAAGTATATTTACACGAATCTAGTAAACTGAACCTCTATGTGGGAAGATAAAATCATTTCATTCTCGACGCACTCGATCAAGCTTGGGATTTGCCAAGTGTCTATCCAAATGGCTTGATCATTATATCTCATCTATATTGGTTGACAACAAGACCATATTCTAGATATGTCTATTGCGTTGGCCAATGACTTAGTCAATCCAATATCACTGAGAAGCTTAGTGTTCTCTCGAATATACACTCGATGAATGAATCTTAATCTTGGCTCAACTACCACCTTTAATCTACATTGTAATGTACCCAGTACAACTTGTATCTCAACCTATAAGGCATTTGAGCGTAGGACATGATCAAAGTATATTACTCTATAGACAAGGTGTGTATTGACCTCAAGTCTAAGGACTTCTATCTCACACACGCTGATCATACTTTAGACATGTATAACAAACAGTATATGAACATGGTATACCAATACTTCCAAAGTATCCATGTGTCCATCACGAGTAGCCATTACTCGTAGCAGGTGAGACATACTACATCCTCTAAGGATGTGATGCAGACCACATGTCGACTTATCACATATCATCGATATCACATTCTCGATGATCATTAGTCGAGACTATTTTAAGAGTTACGTTATAATATTAATATCTCACACTATTAATAACAACGTAACCTCTAGGGATGCATATTATAGAATATTACAACCAATCAACTAATAATTCAATAATTGCAAATGCCAAAATATTAATTTTCATTAATAATAATACGAACGTGTATAAAGTACATTTGTCATAATATAGATTGTCTCTAGGACATACATATACTTTTAATCTCCCACATGACCTAGTGCCAATCTTTAACATATCTAATGCCTATATTCTCAAAATGATCATTATGTTTGACTAAGCTTAATGGTTTAGTGAATTGATCAACTAGATTACCGTTTGTGGGAATATAGTCTGATCTAATCTCTTCAGTCTCCACTATCTCCCTGAATATGTGGTACTTCATTGGTACATATTTGTTTCTGTTTGTTGATCTTGGTTCCTTAGCATGTGCAATCGCACCAGTATTGTCACAATAAATAATGATTGGACAACTGGCACTCGGAACTACCCTTAGTTCCTTCAGGAACACAAAAATCGCGACAGCTTCTTTACCAGCTTTCGATCCAGCAACGTACTCAGCTATCGTTGTCGAATCAGCAGTTGTAGCTTGTTTGGAACTTTTCCAGCTCACTGCTCCACCATTGAAAATGATCGTTTACCCAGATTGAGATTTAAAGTCATCAAGATCCGTCTGGAAGCTAGCATCAGTGTACCCAGTAGCATCTAGCTTTTATTCCCCACCATAGACTAAGAAGTAATATTTAGTTCATCTAAAATACTTAAGAATACTCTTGACTGCTTTCCAGTGTTCTTTCCCAGGATTCTGCTAGAATTTGCAAGTCATACTAAGTGCAAATGCCACATCTGGCCTAGTACAGGTCATGGCATACATGATCGATTTTATAGCCGAAGCATATGGGATCCTTTTCATGCGCTTAAGTTCTATGGCATTAGAAAGACTGTCCTTCTTAGATAACTTGATGCCTTGACCCACGCCTTTCTTGGAATTTTTCATAGAAAAACGTTTAAGCACTTTGTCTATGTAGACTGTCTGTGACAACCCCAACAATCTATTAGGTCTATCTCTATAGATCCTAATTCCCATAATGTAGCAGGCTTCACCTAAATCCTTCATCATGAAGGTACTGGTTGACTGACTGCAAGAGAGTCTTATTGTCTCCCATTATCAATATGTCATCTACATATATAATAATTAAGGCAATACTCCCATCCTTGCGTTTATTGTAAACACGTGGATCCTCTTTACTTCTGACAAAATCAAATGACTTGATAGCCTTGTCAAAGTAAATGTTCCAACTCTTCGAGGCTTGCTTAAGCCCATAAATGAACTTCTGTAGCTTGCATACAACATTTGGTTTGGACTCGATCGAAAAAACCCTCAGGTTGTTTCATATACACTTCCTCAACTAGATTACCATTGAGGAAAGAGATTTTGACGTCCATATGCCAAATGTCTTAGTCATAATATGTAGTTATTGCAAGCAAAATCCGAATGGACTTAATCTTAGCAACATGTGAAAAGGTTTCATCATAATCGACCCCAGACCGTTGATTATAACCTTTAGACACCAACATTGCTTTATAAGTCTGTACCTTGCCAAAGACATCGATCTTCTTCTTGAAGACCCATTTGCATCCTATGGGTTTAACCCTAGCTGGCAAATCAATCAAGTTTCACACTTGATTGATGTACATAGACTCCATTTCAAATTTCATGGCTTCTTGCCATCTCTTCGAATCAATGTCCAACATTGCTTCTCTATAGGTTGTAGGCTCATTGTTATTGGGAACATCTATCTCACTGTGTGTTTCCACAAGTAGATTTAGTTTTTCAGGAGGACGATGAGTCCTAGTAGACCTACGGAGTTGATTATTTTGCAGTTCAGTGCTTGGTATGTTCTGACTGTGAGAGGATTCTTGTGTGTTGGATAATCCACTAACTTGAGAGCTTTCAGGAATATCATTTTCATGTATTTCCTAAATGGGAGGAGGTGCAACCATTGCATCTACTCCCAAAGGTTGTGTAGAAGGATCTTGCATTTCTGCATTGTTCCTCGTAACACTCCCACTGGCCGAAGGGCGTACTTGAAGTACCCAATTTTTGCCAAATACTCCCACTGAATTCTTGCCTTGGTCATTCGGCAAGGATTCAACCTCTATGTTATCTCGCAGTTCTTGAATTTCTTCAAGTTCTATCTCTGTGCAACTATGTTCCCTGTAGACATATTATTCTTCAAGAAAAGTTGCGTTCCTGGAAACAATGATCTTATGTTCTCCAGGAAGATAGAAATAGTATCCCTTAGTTTCCTTTGAATACCCCACGAAGTAACATTTCTCACTTTTGGATTCCAACTTGTCAGTGAGCATCTTCTTAACATATGCAGGGCACCCCCAGGATCTCATATGTTTAAGAGTTGGCTTCTTGCCACACCATATCTCATATGGTGTCTTTTCTACTGACTTGGAAGGAACCATGTTCAGAACATATATTGAGGTTTGTATAGCATGTCCCCAATGGTATGTCGGTAGAGCTGAGAAGCTCATCATTGATCGAACCATATCCAATAAGGTTCGGTTTCTCCTTTCGGCAATACCATTCATTTGTGTTGTTCCAGTAGGTGTCCATTCTGATTAAAACTTTAAGTAGTCTAGAAACTCCTTGCTCAAGTATTCACCTCCTTGATCAGATCGAAGGGTCTTGATACTCGTTGCGAGTTGTTTCTCTACTTCAGACTTCTACACATTGAACTTTTCGAAGGTCTCGAATTTGTGTTTCATAAGATACACATATACATACCTTGTGAAGTAGTCAGTAAAAGTAATGAAGTAAGGGAAACCTCCATTAGCTTGAGATGAGAATGGTCCACATACATCAGTATGTACCAACTCAAGCACCTTCTTGGCTCGCATACCCTTCCCAGAAAGTGGCTTGTTGGTCATCTTACCTTTCAAATAGGATTCGCGGTTACCATAAGACTCTAAGTCAGATGGTTCGAGGTAGTCAAGCTTCCTTAACCTTGCTATCCTTGTTTCGTTGATATGACCAAGTCTACAGTGCCATAGGTAGGTAGAGTTTCTATTACTTATCTTAGCTAGTTTATTTTGTACATTGAATATTTCTCTACTACAGTTTAGTGTATATAATCCATCCACAAGAGGATCATTTCCATATATAACATTATCAAAAGACAGTACATGACTGCCATTATAAATATATAAGGAAAACCCTTCATGTCCAAAATAGAGATATAAATGATATTCCTCGTTAACAAGGGTACATAGTAACACTCATTTAACACTAGACAATAGCCAGAAGGCAAATTTAATCTATAAGTTCCTACGCACTCAGCATCCACTCGTGCTCCATTTCTAACGCGTAGGTCCACCTCTCTTGGTCTAACCTTCCTGCTGTCACTTAGCCCCTTCACATTGGTACAAATGTGTAAGCCACGAGCGGTATCCAATACCCATGAATGAGAGTTATTTATAGTCATATTTATTTCAATGACGTACATACCTTGTCCACTATATGTAGAAGCACCTGGTGTTTTTTCTCATCCTAGTGCAGTGCAGTACTTATTCCAATGCCCCTTCTTGTTACAGTTGAGGCATACATCCTTAGTCGGATTCACATTCTTCTTCTTCACACCTCCTTTAGGCTTCGTAGCTGATGGCACAACAAATGTTTTGCCCTTCTTCTTCTGCCATTCCTTACCTTTCGGCTTGGGTCGGCTAGTAGAGCTCACCATAAGCACAACCTTGCCTTTAATAGTTGAATATTCAAAGGTCATGAGCATGTTATGCAGCTCCAGCAGACTCGCCTTCGTTCCGTTCATATTGTAGTTTATAATAAAATTTTCGAACGAACGAGGGAGAGAGTTCAGGATGAGGGTGGAAGCGGCATTTTTCTGCAGCTTTATACCAATCGAGGCCAGCCTTTCTATCAGCCCTATCATATTCAACACATGCTGAGACACTTGGCCCCTTCATTTAGCTTACACTTGAAGAGTTCTATCAACAACTCATATTCCATAGTTTGGGACTGAGAGTCATAGAGACTTTTCAAGTGTTCTAGCATTTTGTTAGGGCTCATGTTTTCGTGTTGTCTCTGAAGCTCCACTGACATGGAAGACAACATCACGCATTGTGCTGAAGCGGCGTCGTCTAGGTTCTTCTGGTAGGCTACCTTATCGAATGTGGCATATTCTGCAGTATCCTTGGCATGGGATGTGGGGAATACTTTGTCCAATACGTATTCTATCTTTTCTTGCCTTAGAACAATTCTCAGATTCCTTAGCCAATCTAGATAGTTGGGTCCAGTAAGTTTGTTCATTTCCATCAACATTTTCAATGATAGGCTCGATATTTTGATAATTTGAAGAGTTAGATAGACAGGAAATTAAACTCAAAATTATTTCCTATTATAAATATTCATTTAGGCTAATCAACATGAACTTTTATTTAATTAGCTCCCACTATTTTAACATACTTCTACGACCCCATGGTAGAATACGAACCTATATTAATTTAAGGTCATAATGGGCCAAGATCCAAGCCTATGTTTATGTAACTAAGTAAATTTGACATTTGTGAGCAACCACTTTGGTGTAAATACTCATAAAAGTTTATGATCTACCTTTTACATTCAAAACACTTCTATGAAAGAGTATGGATCCTCGTAGACTTAGAGCAAATGCTTTGGCATAAATACTCGTATCGCCGAAAAGGATCCTGCACTCTAACAATTATAATGGACGATGCGTTTTAGTTTAGACTTGTATTTAAAATTTGGGGAACATTTTAGTTTCGGGAATTTTAACCAAGATCAACAATTTGTGTCGACATTTAATCATGCAATTTCTAAAACACATTTAGTTGGGAACTATCAACCCAATATGCATGATATAAGATGGTTTGATCAGTTACTGGGCGCCGCCTACCCAAACAGTTATAGCGGACATTATGCTAATAATTAAATGTACGCATTTAAACACTTATCATATAGTTCGTATATTATTGAATAATATACAATTAATAATAATCATGGGTTAATTTATTTAAACTCTAAATTTTATGTTTAATTCAAACAGTCCCTTAAATATTTTTTGATTTTAAAAATTGATTTTCAGAATATTTCTGTAAATTTCAGATTTTCAGAAAGAGTAACGAAGAGAATTACGGAAGTGAAAATGGAGAAGGGCGGAGGAGTGGTGGGGGTTTAGAAGGCGCACTGACATTTAGTGCGGGCGCGTGTAATAATTGCGAGTGGGGGTTTTATTTGTTTTTTGAAGAGTGTTCATGTATAAGGTCTCCATTGAAGTCAAACTTGGTGGAATTAAATGCAATTTCATGTTTTCAATTTATATTTTGGGAATTATTTAGATTTCTGAGGAGTAACGTAGATAATTTGTATTATTAATGAAGAAAGTCATAAATTGAATAAATGTCTTGATTCCCTTAAGAATTATTAATAAATAGAGGATATATTTTATCATAATATATCATATTGGTGTATAGTCTAAGTCCAAATAGAGTTACAAAATAATTTGGAAATGAGTAATTAAGAGTAAAAAAAAAATGTTTCTCTTGGTATGTTAAAGTAGACAAGTATAAGTAAAAATAATTTTTAGTGTAGTGGATGAGTAAAAATGAATGAAAATAGTATTAAAATTATTTAATTTTGTACAAAGAGTCAAATTTATCTTAAACAATGCAAAATGATCTAATTTTACCTTCAGTTAAAATCGTTAATAACCTTATCGATTCAATTTTGGATTAAAATTTACCTTACATACTAACATATCAAATATTATATAGGTAAGAGATTCGAAAGACGAAATACATACTAACATATCAAATATTATATAGGTAAGAGATTCGAAAGACGAAACTTTGTTTTTGTTTTTGTGATTTGTAAAAGATCTAACTTTATACTTGTGAATTGCTAAAGATCCTCTGCCCTTTGTTGAACTAAATTGTGCAAAATAAAAATTAAAAAAATCACTGTACATTTCTTCTTTCACTTTAATCACGCCACCACCAGCTATTCACCATGATATTTTTATTTTATATATGAAATTCAAGTCTCTATCTTTTCCATTATTTTCATATATGAAATTCATTACTATATTCACCGTTCCTCCCCACAAATCACAATATCTACCTCCACTCCTTCGTGATAGTTTCTTTAGGAGAATATCATCGATTCATATTCAAAGTTACTCCATAACTTAAGTGCTACAACTTTTAGTTATAAAATTGAGCCGACAACAACTAATTAGAAAGTGGTCATTATTTTTATTTCTTTAGCCATGCTACATTTTGGTTAATGTAGTGGAAAAGTTGTTGGAATATGTAAAGCAACAACGGGAATAGTAAATAATTATTACAGTGATTGAAAGGATAAACAACAATTAGGATAACAATAAGTTGTCAATATCTTGATCTTGAATGAAACTTCAAATATAGAACTTGTATTCGAAAATACAAGAACATGAACTGCTACACTAGTAACTTGTAGATCCGCTGAGAATATGAACAGTTAGAGTCATTCGTATGTTAAGTTAGTACCTGAAACACTTAGCAACCAATTAGATAAACCACAACACCACCGGGTGAGTTGAGAGATGACTCTCTGTCTTTAAGATAAGATTGCCCCCGTATATAGGTTTTATGGAAGTGTGGACAATAGTCTCCCAAGATGAAACATCAAACTATCAAGTGTGCAAAGCCTACACAAATGATCTCAACGAAGAACACGAATAATGAAGATTGCTAAGAGAAGGATTGCTATCAGAAAAATCTGATCTCTTTGTGGTGTTGTGAACTTATTTTTCTGTTCATATCTCTTCCTCTATAGAATTGAGCCAAAGGCCTCAATTTATAGGTGTGCAAGATGACCTCTTCAATTGCCCACAATGGCAATCAATTGTCATGTAATGGATGACATTTAACCCCAAGTAATGCAACAAAATAATGGCTAAGCTATGGAGGAAAAACTGCTAAGTTAATGCTCTAAAACCTCTCCATAATTAGCCAAATTTTTGGACTTCCATCGAGCACTCATCGCGATCGGCGCGCGACTACGCCATATTAGCGCGCATGGCTAATTCAACAGCGGCGAAGCTTCTTGCCATCGGCGTCGCGGCCGCTAGGGAGCCGCGCTCGACCGCTGCCCGATCCAGAGGCGTCGCGGCCCTTCTCGGCTCCGCGGCCCTTTTCCGACCCATTCCATCTTACTCCTCGCACAATCCTTCCTTCGTTTACCAACGTGGAACACTTGTCATTTAGCAAATAACTGCCCATCATTCTATGTCTCAAACATTTCACTTACGTACCAATATCGCTTTCATTAACGAAATTTACGATGCTTGGCACTAAGATTGCACGTGTGTGGAAACGATATTTCCGACGTGCGAGGCCCAATTGTTCGAGTCATAAATAATGGGATAAACTTAATTTCACATTAGTAAATTTATAACAAAAGTTAAGGGTTTAATGGAAATAAAGGTGGTGTTTTGCGGTGAATTCAAGTGGTGGAGCTCTCATGGCTTTTCTGGTGGCAAAAATGGAGTGAAGGAGTTATGATATTGTGAGAATGTTTCAAGATTTTTGAATTGTTGTGTGAAGAAGCTTAGTTTTTGTGGCAATGTAGTCACACGAAAATTTTATGTGATAATCTAGATTATTAGATAGTAATAATTAATATATTAAAGGGAAAAGGTTAATTTTTTCTCTTATGGTTAAGAGTCTGGTCCAATTATGTCCACACGGTTAGTGATAAAAAAATTCGAGTCAAAATTATAACAACAAGAATATGAATGACCTCAACATTTAACAAATGACGAAGTTTGATCATATGACATAATTTAGGAGCAATTTAATCATTTGCCCTTTAAAGTCTGTGAAGAAAACAAGTAAAGCTTTACTCACAACAATAAGAGTTGTATACCTCACCACGTGAATTAATTAGAAATCTAATTCGACATTCAAAATTTATTTATATCACAACAATAAGAATTGTATACCTCGGGAGGCTAGTAAGAACCCGAAGGAGTAGTATTGTATTGGTCAGTGACCACCCATGACACATCCATCCATCTACACCTTGTAACCAAACACCCTTAAGAGTTATTTGATTTAAAATCAAGTTATCCTAGGAGATATTCACGACTTATCCATCCTTTGTATAAGATAGATAATTTCATAATTGCGTATAAAATTAATATTTATTTAAAATATTAACCTCAATCAAACACATAATATACTTAATTACAAAATTTAGACACATTATTATTTTATAGTCCATTGTAGCTTGTCTTCTGATGATATGTGTCTTTTAGTGTACTTTGTTTAACTTATTTATCTTCGCTAGTTATTACTTATTTTTTTGGAATGCGATATCATGATTTATTCGCTTTTGATATCAGCATTTTCATACTACTTTAATTTTTTCCTGATCATTTCTCTTGCTTTTCTTTTTCTTTTGCTTTGCTTTTGCTTATGCTCTGTCTTGAGCCGATTGTCTCTCGGAAACAACCGCTTTAACTACTAAGGCAGATGTAAGGTCTACGTACACTCTACCCTCTTGATACCTGTGACATTTCACTAAGTATGTTGTTATTTATTAAAATTTATGCCAAACTTAATAACTTCAACCAAACCACCCCTAAGAGTCCAATCACTAAAAGCTCGTAATGCCTAGCAAAATCTTTTTACATGTTAAGAAGGTTTAAATAATAAAATGGCCTAATATACAATACATCAGGTTGGACACCCATTTGAAAAATTAGTAATATTTTTAGTAGGTTTTTGGACATAAAAAATGAGTATTTGAAAAAAATATATTTAAAAATGACATTTGTAAATTGGAATTGTATTTGAACGTGAATATAACTTGGAAAATATTAAATTTTTATAAGTAATTTGAAGTAAAAAAATACAAAATAGATATTTAGAGTTTTTCAAATTTCAAAATGTTCTCAAATTTAACTTCAAATTGAATTACGAAATATTGTAACAATTTTATGTCAAAATCAAAAATATAATTTTCGGAAAAAATTAAAACTATCCATGACCAAAACGGGTTATTCTGAGTTTGATTTGGGCCAGTAGCCCAAAATTATGATCACTTCATTTCTCTTCGTTGCACAGCTCTGGATCTGAGCCTAACAACAAAGTAGTAGCAGTAGTAATATTAATCGCCGGTGAGATCAAGCGGCGAGCCGGCACCGGTGAGTCACGACAGCGAGTCAGTCCAATCCGAGTTACCGGCGATGATGATGATGGATCCGGCGAACTCAACACTTGGCCGAATGCTATTGGACGAGATCACTCCTGTTGTCATGGTTCTCCGTACACATCTCGTTGAAGAATCTTCTCAGAAAAATCAACTCTCCTTCATTCAATTGCTTTCTCCTTTCTGCAATTTCAACAATATCGACGGTCAACTCCATTTCCAATACAAATTTAATGTTATTTAGTACTGATTTATTAACCGTTTGTGAAATGTTTACTTCAATTGAAATGCAGTGCCAGTTAGAACTGCAAGTGATCAACCTTACAGGTTGAAGAAGTTTAAATTGCGGTTGTTATATGCTTCAGATATTCGGCAGCCAAATATTGAGGTACTTTCTTAGCTCAATATCTAGTATTTGGTTTAAATATCAATATTTTTTGAAAATAAAGGTGCAGTATATATTCATTAATAACAAAAGAAGTAATACTATATGATTTGCTTGCTTGGAATGGTTGCACTGGTTCTGAATCTTTATTTTAGTGAAACTAAATTCATGTAGTGCTTCAATCAGCAGCTACTAAATAACTAAGGTCCCGTTTGGTCATGGATAATTTTCATTTTTAATCCGGAATTTTATTCCAGAATCATGCTTGGACATAGAATTGTTACAATTTTCATGTTGAATTCCGGAATATTTCGAAATTTGAAAAACTCTACATACATGTTTTCACATTTTTCACTCCAAATCACTCACAAAAATTCAACTTTTCTCCAAGTTGTATTCATGTCCAAATACAACTCCATTTTTCAAATACCATTTTTTAAAAACTTTTTCCTAATACTATTTTGTGCAGCTTTAGAAATTTATGATGTAGCCTGGTACAGAAAATCACAAGTGATTTTAGATGTATTTACCAATGGGAAAATAAAAGAAGTGAAGTTTTGCACAGACCAGAAAAACATGATGAGATCAAGCTTCATCCAAAATATAAACCACCTTTCTCTATGTTTGTAAATTAGGTCACAAGAAAAAGTAATAGGATTGGGGTGCACTACTTGCGTTGGTCCTTGCGAATTTTGAAGGTTAAATTGAGAAGAGGTACATAATACATTTATTATTATTAAACTCAAAATTGTTAGAGATGAGGAAATAAAGGGGGGTGGGGGTGATTGTTCGATGTTCATAGTGAAGGTAGCAATCAGTTGAAGAAGCTGTAGTAGAGAAAAAGAAGTGAGAAAGCAGCTCTAATCCCCATGGCTTAGTTCAAGTGGCAAAGATCGTGGAACTTGTGACTTAGGTCATAGGTGTGAGCCCTGCGCCACACGAACTAAGCCTGATATTTAACTGGAGAAGGGTAGAGGGGCAAGCCAATTATTCTCGAGTTTCGGAGGTTGTGGTTGGTCATGAGGGTTCAACGGATTTGCCCCATATGGATTTCTTGACTAAAAGAAAAAAAGAATTGATCCAAAGACTGAAGAGAAGGATATGATGACAGGGGGTTTAAATAATTTGGGACCAACATAACATAGTTAGTTAAACCTCATTCACCTCAGATTCTGCAAAGACAGTTGTTACAACCCATTGGAACAGGATATTGGACTTCAGAGACAAAGCACGATGACTTAGAGAACAAGTTCCGGCTTGATACATTTTGAGGACCTTATATTAACACAAGAAAGAGTCTTGAAGCTTTGAAACCAAGTTCTGGCTTCATACTGTTGAGGTGGTTGTGGCACGGCAGAAGTGTATGTGATGACATCTTTTAATGTTCTCAGTTCTCAACGGGAATAAGGAAAAAGTTTCAAGATATAGTGTTCATTGTCTTGTACATGGTTGCCTAACACCAAGCTTTAATCTTTGTGAAAAACCGCAGCTTTGCATATAATCATCTGCCTTTGTGGAGGAATTAGTGATAGGCATGCAATATTGGTTTAGATTCCCCCTTCAATTTCTTTCTTGTCAAATTGGCCTATTCCTTTCAAAATCTGTTTCTGCTGAGGGCAGAACCGTTAAAGTATTCAGTTTATGTTCTATTTGTTGGTTTCTATGATCTGAGAACTGAATTGTGGTGTTTTTCTTCTGTATAAAGCTTATTGCCTTTAAAACTGACATGTTTTCTTGTTTAGGTTGCTAAGGAGCGGTTAAACCAAGTTATCACTGATGCCGGAGAGAAAGATCTTTCTAACTTATGTTCAGAACCTCTGCAAATTGAGATTGTGCTCAACTGTAAGTTTTATGCCAGCTACATTAAACTTGTTAAATTCTTTTGCATCCTCAAAGAGAAGGATATTTAATCTCCAAATTTATTATCAACTGATACAACATAGGACTAGCAAGATTGCAATTTACTGTGAACAGCTAGATTTATAACTTTTTGTTTTACTCCTGCTCTAGTTAGATTTTTGCTTTATTTATAGTCCCATAACCAATTAATTACTTTCTATGTTTGGAGTTAAAAGTATTTTTCTGTCTGGAAGTGTGGAATTCTGTTGGACTAATTCCCTTATGATGTGGAATGAAGCTTCTCAAAACGAGTTCCTACCGTCATGGTTCCAGTATTTCAACAAAGAGCTAGTACGTACGGTCTCCTTTTCAGAACATGAAGCTTTTGACCATCCCGTGACATGTAAGCTGCCTTTTCTTTTCTGACAGTTTTAAGTCACTTTCGCACTGTACTCCCTGTTTTTTACTTCTCTTTTCCTTTGCAGAATTAAGGTTCCATCTTACTTTTCTGAATCTCTGCTTCTGGCTTACAATGCTCCTATCTCTAATGTGATAAAAATATAGGTCTTTTGGCTGTTTCTTCATGGGATGAAGATCCTATCAACAAATTTGTTGACCTATTTAACACCAATCAGTTGCCTTCGCTACTGAATGACGGTGCAATGGATCCAAAAATTCTAAAGCATTTTGTATTAGTACATGATGGCGAGGAAGTTCCAATAGAAAGGTTTGATGCTCTTTCCTTCCTTCTGAAATTGTCCATGGTGTAATCTAATAAGGTCATTTATAACGATCGAATTGTTAACATCACAATCACAATCACAAATCACGGGGAGTGGAAGTTGAAGTACTTTAGTAATGCCAGATTTTGATCTGCAAAAGTTTTTGAAATAATGCCGTTGTGAAGCAAACGATACATGTTTCTAGAAAGATGAGAAGATATTTGAAAATGAGTTTTACTTTAATGTACTTGTAAAAAAAATATTTCACAAATGGTTACCAGTCAAAGAATTCTTGATTCCCAGAGAAACCCAGGAAATCAACTCATAATTCTGCTTGTATTGAATACAGTTACCAGTTTCAAAAAAAAAAAAAACTGCTTGTATTGAATTCAAAGAGTACCTTAAGATTTCCTCAAGTTGCATAAGGCTAAGGACAAGAAACTAAAGACATTAGAAGTCCTGAGACTCCAGTGAGGGAAGAAGCTTGAATTTTGGGAAGTTATTCCTACTCATCAAAGAAAAGATAATCCCGAGGGAAGTTACCTTTTATTGCCTTTGTTGGCAGTTTTCGTGTATTGTTTGGACACAACTTCAGAACTTTTTAGAGACAATATGCCTCTAATCAGGTTACAGAACTTATAATGCAAACTGTTTTTGAAGTTTAGACAAGCTTTTGTGATTTGAGCTTTTATGATACAACATTTTTGAAGTTCTAATTTTGTGTATATGGTTTTTCTTTTTTTTTTGGTAAACCCTTTATAATTGATTTTGTACATGGGTCAGCATACAGTTGGTGGCGTGGTATCATGTAATCCTTTTTACTTATCTGAAACCAAAAGAAGTCCCAATCTCTCTGATTCCTGATGCTGAAATTAACTGCAAAGCTCAAAATACCCTAGGCATTTTAAACTTTGTAAAAAGTTTTCGCCAGAAACCTCCCAAAATAAGAATAATGCTTTAATATGAACACGGAACTAGCAAAACATACTTCTTAGTTTGGCTCAAGTAAAGTTATGTAGTATTCTCTCCAACATAAATAGAAGTATACACCGACATAAATAAGTAATATAGAATTAGTATAAGTGCAGTACCATCAAGAAGTGACACTAATTAATTGCTAAGTACCAAGATTAAAACAGTCACGATTTGTTCATACAATTAAATGCAGTGTAAGTACTAAACTAACAACGACAACAACAACCCGGTGAAATCCCACAAAGTGGGGTCTGGGGAGGGTAGAGTGTACGCAGACCTTACCCCTACGTTGGGAAGTAGGGAGGCTGTTCCGATAGACCCTCAGCATAAGGACAAACACTTCAAAGCAGTCTGAAAAAGGAAATAACGAAAGCAAATAAGTCATGATAAAACAATTTGAGAAAAAAGAACAATAGCCATCACAAATAAATAAAATAGGAAACTACAAGACAATAATAAGACTACTAGTATGAAAGGGTAGGCGAGATATGCTCAACTACATACTAGCCTTCTACCCTAATATGTGTCCTCCGGGCACCATGTCTTGTCTAATCACATTTCCCCAATACTTCTTTGGCCTACCTCTACTTCTCCTGAACCGTCCATAGCCAACCTTTCACACCTCCGCACATCTCCTTTTTACATGTCCAAACCATCTCAGTCTCGCTTTCCGCATCTTGTCCTCCACTGAGGCCACTCCCACCTTGTCCCGAATAACTTCATTTCTAATCCTATCTCTCCTAGTATGTCCACACATCCATCGCAACATCCTCATTTCCGCAACTTTCATCTTCTGAACATGAACGTTCTTGACTGGCCAACACTCCGCCCCATACAACATAGTTGGTCTAACCACCACTTTATAGAACTTGCCTTTAAGTTTTGGTTGCACCTTATCACACAGTACTCTGGATGCGAGCTTCCATTTCATCCATCCTGCACCAATACGATGTGTGACATCATCGTCGATCTCCTCATTTCCTTGAATAATAGACCCGAGATACTTGAATCTTTCTTTTGGATGGCCTGGGTACCAAACCTCACTTCCATGCCAGCCTCGTGCGGTACACCACTGAACTTGCACTCCAAGTACTGTGTCTTGGTGCTACTCAACTTGAACCCTTTACACCCCAGAACTTGTCTTTAACCCTCCAGCTTATCGTTAACTCCGTTGCGAGTCTCATCAATCAAAATTATGTCATCCGCGAATAACATACTCCACGACACCTCACCTTGAATTTGCCACGTCAATTCATCCATCACCAGGGCAAATAAAAACGGGCTAAGAGCTGATCCTGATGCAATCCTATCACAACTGGGAAGTGCTCCGAGTCTCCTCCCACTATTCTTACCCTGGTCTTGGCTCCATCACACATGTCCTTGATCGCCCTAGTATACGCCACATGACACCTCTAGACTCCAAACATCTCCAAAGAATCTCCCTTGAAACTTTGTTGTAAGCCTTTTCTAGGTTGATGAATACCATGTGTAAGTCCTTCCTCTCCCTGTATTGCTCCACAAGTCTCCTTACAAGATGGATAACTTTTGTGGTTGAGCACCCCGGCATGAATCCAAACTGGTTCTCTGATATCGACACGCCTCTCCTTACCCTCATCTCCACCACCCTTTCCCACACTTTCATAGTGTGGCTTAGCAGCTTGATACCCTTATAGTTGTTGCAATTTTGAATGACGCCCTTGTTCTTGTACAAAGGAATCATTGTACTACACTTCCATTCTTCGGGCATCTTCGCCGTCTTAAAAATGACATTAAACAACCCAGTCAGCCACTCCAAACCTGCCCTACCTGTACTCTTCCAAAATTTCCCCGGAATCTCGTCGGGCCCGATCGCTCTTTCCCATCCTACGAACTACACCCTTAACCTCCTCAATCTTTATACTCCTACAATACGCAAAAATTGCGACGCCTCTCAGAGTGCTCCAAATCTCCCAACACTTAAACTAACTAACGACAAATAGGGGTGGGCATAGTTTGGGCAAAAACCATAGTCCCAATTGAAAAAATAGTTTGGTCCAAAACAGAGATCCTAATTTCCGGATTTGGTGTTTTGGATTTTGGTTCGGTGTTTGGTTTTATTTTTGAAAAATTCAGATTTGGATTCAGGTTGAAAAAGTTTTGGATATCCGAAAATCTGTATACTTTATGTTTGGCCGTTAAGCCTTACAACTAAACCAAACATTACCCATTGGACTTTTTTTTTGATCAGGTAAACAGTTTCATTAATCACAAGGCCAGAATCGGCCGTATACAAGAAGTATACTGAAAAGTAAAGAACCTACAAACAGATATGGTTCTCTACAAAAGACACTCAATCCTCTATACAGCCCGGAACTAGACATCAGCCCACAGTTTACTTAAAATAATTAGTAAAAGCCAATAACCAACTTAAGAATAGGGTTCATAATCTTGGTACCCCACAACTTTTCACTTATTTTAGTACTGAACTTGTAAAGGATAATGGCGAGTTTCTTAATATTATATACTACCGTATTTTTCTATGTTCTTCTTGTAATACCTTTTCTTATATCAACGGTTCACAATTCTACTTGCAATTACCAAATTTCCAGATAAATGTGGTGGGAATGAGGAATTACTAAGGCAAGTTGACATGAATACTACATTTGGAGGTTCATTTTTTTTATTGAGAAGAAGCCCAACATATAGGTTCTAACCCAAAATGCTCAATACGATTAATCTGAAACTGAACTCTAAAACATCAAACCAAGCCGAGCTTGTTTGGTTTAGATTTAGATTTTAATTTCCTTAATCCGAAAATCGTAAATCCAAACCGAAGTTTTCACAATACAAGCCGAACTACCCGACGCCCACCCCTAATGATTGAAAATGCAATTACGATGTTATGAATTCAATATAAAATCTAGGACTATGATTTCTCCAATACTTTTTGAGTTGCTTACATGCCTATCTTCCTTAACCCACTTTCTTTAATCCTATAAATGAAAGATGCATTAATTTCAACTCCTAAGTCCTAACTATGGTTTCATAAGATCATTAGATATATTCCTATCCTTAAAACATATATCAATTCAGCTAATGGGCTCACTTTTTTGAACTTATGCAATTCAATTCCAATCCTAGATACCCTTTCCAAATTCATTAAGAGAATTGCCAAATCAATCAAATTAGTGGTAAATCGACTTGTAGAAAATCTAGTCAGTGTCTTTCCACACATTTATACTCACATTTGTGCTGCTTAGTTTTTTTGTCACTTTAATGCTCCCAAGGCTTTGGTCTAGTGGTAAGAGCACAACATGCAATGTGTTTAAACATCCATTTAAGCATATTATATGAACCTTAAAAGTGTTCAATCCAAGCTCCTTTAGAGCACTCCAAGGCAGTCCAAGCTTTTGATGGTTGGAAGAATGCTCCAAGGTCCATGATAACCACCTTGGGTGCTAGCAAGAACTCAGATAACGTAAATTACTTGTTGGCTTCTATCGCAATCCTGGAATAAGTAAAATAGTTAATGACAGAACGTGAAAGCATCAAAAGGATATCCATTAACATCTCAATTTTAATGAAAGACTTCAGAGAAAGTAGCAGAACTCTGTTGGAGATGTTCTCTTTCTCTTTCTCTTTGCCTTCAGTTTATTTCCTGATCATGTTTCCAAACCCTTCTAGGAGCTCCTTTTTCTTTTTTAACATAGGACATGTAAGGGCTATTTGTAAACCTAGAAATGCGGATCAGCACCTAGGCACTGTTGTTGGAGCACACAGGCATTGACCAACAGCCACAACATAATGCTTACTGGCCAGAACCAGGCTCTGAGCTTGTGGAGCCTAGCGGTTGGTGATCTTTAGAAGCAAAAGTTCCTTCTCTGCAGCACTAAGTACATGCCAGTCTTCTTTTTATGCTTTTCAGGCTAAGTGTTTCTTAGATGGCACCTAGGCACTGCCCATCAGGTCATTTCTCTTCCTTGTTTCTTGCTCTTCGGCTCTCTGATCTCATCTTTTGTCATTCGTTTCTTTTCCCAGATATTCCAAATGGTATCTCCTTGCTTGCTAACCTTCAAACACAACAAGGAGCCTTGTCAATGCTCAATCACAACATAGAATTCATCACTTAACAAGTTCCAAAGCCGCACAAAGTCATCTTGCTGTGAACTACATGCAGTATCATCGAGGATTTCACATTTTAACTTAGTCTTTGGATGAATATGTCGAACATAACTATTAAAAGGAGCACAAAACTCAAGAGGAGTTGTATGTTAGTATGTTCCTACTTAGCGGGCCTATCATTAGTCTTTTCTGCCACTGCATCTCAAACTATCAAATCTGTTTCTAGACTTATGGTTTAGTCTTGTTGTGGTCGTTTTTGGGTTACAAAAAATGAGCTCAATTTTGCATGATGTGGCTGTTAATGATGTTCTGTATTTTCTACAGAGCAACCAAAACCTTGGCAGAGATGAGGAGCACTTTTGGGGCTAATTGTTGCCATTTGCTGTGTATTAACTCCTCTAAGGATGGGTCAGAAGAACATGAAAACCTCTGGGCTGCTTATGTAAGAGAATCTTCCGAAGCTTATCTTTTTCACATCATATCTATTGGCCTTGTTATCTTTGTTTATTAGATGTAGTAAAGACAATTTATTTTCTTGTGCTGACAGAAAACTGATATTTCACATGGCCAGCAGCTACGTTGCTTCCTTAGCTCAGATGACTTGGATGAGGTATTTGTTCCTGAACCTTGTATGGCCTGAACTTAGAGGTACTTTCTTAGTATAGCTGGTCATCAACATCTTTCTCCTTGATATAAGTAATTATTTACGTGTGTGTTGAATTGAGCAGCTGAAAAAATTCGTACAAGATCTATCTTCTAAACATATCATTCCTCATATGGAGCAAAAAATCCGTCTTCTTAATCAGCAGGTATCCCCCCCTCCCCCACCCCCCCACCCCCCCACAAACCCTGATTTTTGGAATTTTATTTTATACTTTTAATTCTTGGAAGTTGATGATAACATTTATGTTGCTTCTGTTGATTTTTACTGACTTAGTGCTAAATTTCAGGTTTCTGCAACAAGAAAAGGTTTTAGAAACCAAATAAAAAACTTGTGGTGGAGAAAGGGGAAAGACGATGCACCAGAAAACTCAGCCGGTCCAACGTAATTCTGCAAGCTCATCTTTTTACATGGTTGTGATTTCATTTATCTTTTCATGACTAATCAGACATTGTGATTTTTTTTCCAGGTATACGTTCAGCTCTGTTGAATCACAAATAAGAGTTTTGGGTGATTATGCCTTCATGTTACATGATTATGAGCTAGCATTGTCTAACTATCGTCTACTTTCTACCGACTACAAGCTCGACAAAGCATGGAAACACTATGCTGGTGTTCAGGTAGTTCTTGACATTATGTATTGGGCTTCCATTGGTACTAGCAGTGAACTTGTTTTAAGCCAATTTTCTGGATAATACCTTGCTCTGGTATGATGTCGTTCACTTAATCAAGGACCTGCCTTTTCTTAATTTGGGTTCCCAAGGTGCAGTTGCTGGTCCATGTTGTTAGATGAGCAAAATAACGTGTCCGGTGAAACCTAGGTTCTTTTTGTGTATTTTTGCCCAATTAGGAATTTTGTAAGTTCTCATGTCTATTTGGTCTAATAAGGAGTAATTCAATTATCGAATGGCATTCTTAAATCATAAAGACATGTTTCTGGAAATATGAAGCTTTTTGTGTTTTTATTGCACATTTTCACTAAATAGCTTGAGATTGGGAAAATAGTATGTGCTAGCGGTCTGTCTTCTTTTTGGGAGGAAATAAAGGAAATTATTGCTGTTGTCATATTTGGTGCGGTTAAACCGATTGTTCTAATAAAATTAGCTATCTTCGATTTACCTATTATTCCACATGCAACTGTTCATGAATGTAGTGGCATATCCAATTTGCTTTGGGATAAGACCTACTTAAAGGTTAATGGAAGGTGTATCAAACTTTTTGAGAGAGCTGGAGTGTTAAATACATTGGACCAGAGCTAGAGTATATTATTGGTGGGGAGAGCTTGCATATATTGGATTTCTATTTAGATGTATCTTACTATTGATCCCAATACTGCATTTTCCATCAGATATTCGTCCCAGGAGGGGATATCCAATAGACATGAAAAGTAGTTTAAACATTAATTACTTGTTGACTCCTTTCTTTGGGTTTGATGCATATTGGGTGAATACGCATACATCTATAATCAACTGGAGTTATAGAAGGGACATGAATGATGTACTTCTGCTTAAATCTTTGCCTGGTTTTATAATGTTTCCATTGTGTTCTCACTTACACTACCAAATCCAATTTTTTTTTATTACAAACTTTTCTTGATGCATCTTGCCCTTAAGTTTTTTCTACTCATATTGCAGGAAATGATGGGATTGACCTATTTCATGTTGGATCAGTCGAGAAAGGATGGTGAATATTGCATGGAGAATGCATTTACTACATATTTAGTATGTACGCATTTCTCTTCTGTGTCAGTTATTTGAACTTTACTCTAGTCTGTCACTTTTATTGCAGTCCTCTTTTTAATTTCTTCACCAGCTACCACTGAAAAAGAGAAAAAAGGGAAGAGAACGTGCTTCACAATTTTTAATATATTTGGATAAATTGAGGAAAAGATGGTAGTATTCACTGCCGATAATTGTTTAGAAACCTGTTTCTCTTAAGATATGCATGTTAAGCTTTTTAAGTGACCTAGCAACTGATGGCTCAAATAAGTTGTTTTATTGCACCTTTTCTAGTTTCAGGTGATGATATTCTGGATTTTAAATGTTTTCAATAATTTTTGTTATTGTTGTTGTTATTATTATTATTATTATTATTGGACTTAGATGATTTGGTATAACTTATAAAGATGTAGTCTAAAGACAATCTAAGATTTTGTATGGTTGTGGTAGATTGATGAAACATAATCTTTTTGCAGAAAATTGGATCATCAGGTCAGAGAAATGTTACACGATGTGGTCTTTGGTGGGTAGAAATGTTGAAGGCCAGAGATCAGTATAAGGAGGCTGCCAGTGTATACCTCCGTATCTCTGGTGAGGTAATGCCCAATTTTGATATCTTGGTGGATGACAATCCTTATTTCCTGTTCTGAAGAGGTTTATTCTTTAGGAACCCCTCCATTCAGCAGTAATGATCGAGCAAGCATCATATTGTTACTTGTTTTCCACTCCTCCCATGTTGCGCAAGTACGGGTTTCATCTTGTTCTTTCTGGGGACCTGTATAAAAAATGTGATCAGGTATTTGTTCTCGCCCAACCATGTATATAGGTTCTTAAAATGCTGTGATCTAGACTATAACTATTTCTTCTGTCTCCATTATCAGATAAAACATGCAATTCGAACATACAAAGGCGCTCTTTCTGTTTTCAAGGGAACTACATGGAGGCACATTAGAGACCATGTTCATTTCCACATAGGGAAGTAAGTATTAACAACCTCCTTGTGTTTTCAGGAATCGTACTTAGATCATACTACTCTTGTCTACAGACAAACTGCTCAGGAAAGCAGTTGACACCATCGTTCCCCGGCTTCTTGCTTTTGTCCTTCCTCTAACTTTTTTGTTGCATTAGTTATGCCATATCCTTGTACTAATCTAGCAAAAGATCCCGTCCCTTCACTGCTACTGGTTATAGTCATAAAAGCTAGTTAAAATAGCATTAGGGAAATAGGGAGTAACATAATAAGGTTGTCATTTGTTCAGGTGGTATGGTTTCCTGGGGATCTTTGATGTTGCTATTAAAAATATGTTGGAGGTTCTAGCCTGTGGTCATCAATCTAAGACAACACAGGAGCTATTCCTAAAGGATTTCCTTCAGATAATTCAGGTAAGCACTAGTTTTGGATCCTGATATTCTCCTGTTTATTACATCCTGTGTCTTACCCGTGAGTTTCCCCCTGGTTGGTTCCTGGAAAGATCATCAACTTCAAAATTATGTGGTCTGTTCTTTCTTGATAAATATTAATCTATACAGTCAAACTGGTTATATATCATGGCAAAATCATTAGATCGCCAGTTAAATATCATGGATTTCTGGATTTACGGGCAGTTGCTTACTTTCCTTGCTGAGATTCAATTACCCACTCCCATTTTTTGAATAATTAGGACTCTGGAAATAAACTTCGGATGAAATTTATATTAACACCTAATGGAAGAGAGGTGCTAGTAACTTTCAGTAGTCGTAGACCAGAAGACAAAAAGAATGCCCTGCTTGCAAGATGCAATGCTTCTAGATTTAAACTTAGCAGTTTCATTCAGCAGCCCACTGTTGGCTTTAAAAGATGGTTGTCAAGATTTGCTGAAGATAATTTGGTGTGCTAATATGTATTAGCTTCAGCATTTCCAGAGACAATTTCCTTGACCTATGGTTTTGATTATTAATATAAATATTGCAACTACAAAAAGAAAAAACATGGCATGTGGAATAGTTCTCTTAATTTTGATCCATAGAACGATCTTGATTTTGACTTCACTTAATCTTGGTCTGTAACAGCCGTTTCTGTTATGATTTTAATCGTTATGGATTAATGACAAGTGCGTTGAGGATGCACTGGTTGCGTTGAAAGAGTTTTTAACATACTGCTTTGTTTTTTTTTTCTCATCTAGTTATGTTGCATATTTTTAATCATTATTGTTCTTGATCTGAAATCTATGTTGCCCTTGTTTACTCTTATTTGTAATATTATGAAGCAAACAGGCAGAACATATGAGGTTCCAAAGCTTCAGTTACCAGTAATCAACATCCCTTCAGTCAAAGTGGTGTACGAGGATCATCGCACCTATGCATCCCAAGCAGCTGTAAGCTAAATAGAACTTTCTAAATATCTTACTTTTTTCTATTTGTTTATTTTTTTCTTCTCTTTTTTTTTTTTTTTTTTTTTGGTTTTCCGGAATCTATTAAATGCGCAAGGCCTTTTTGACTAGTTACCCTGTCCATCATCAAGTTTAAAATTATTTGTTTCTGTTAGGCAGTGAATGATGCAAATTTTTGGTGCTAGATAATAATGCTTGCCTAGCCTTACTATTCAATGGTCTCTTTCATTAATGTTGCCTTTTCTTTCCCCTTGATTATATGTTTTCCCTTAGTTTTCAGTCATTGATGCACCGTGTTCATCCTCATTTTCTTGCATTCTTGTAACTTTGAGAAACAACAACAACATACCCAAGTGGGATTTGGGGAGGGTAGGATATACGCAGACCTTACCCGTACCTTTGTGGGGTAGAGGCTATTTCCGATAGATCCTTGGCTCAAAAGAGAAGAAGAAATCGAAGCAGGGTTACAAGAAAATAAGACGGCAAATAACAGGATACAAAGCAAATGAAGCAACATATAGTAATAAACACCGATGAAAGAAGAAACTACGCGATTACTAAATACTACTAATAATAAGGAGAAGCGGAGAGGGGCTAGCCCCCTGTCTCTCCCACATAAAGAGCGACAACACTGAGTTATCCACTAACTTTCTACCCTAATTCTCGACTTCCATACCTTCCTATCTAGGGTCATACCCTCATTAAGATGAAGTTGTGCCATGTCTCTTGTAACTGTGAGAAAATATACTAAAAACATTTTGCTGGTAAGACTGGGCTAACATAGCAGGGTCTCATTAATGTAATAGATTGTAACTTCTTAGTCTTGAAATTCTCCACCTATTTCTCTATCTGCCCAGAGTTCATTAACTGTTTCTTCTAATGGTCACTGTTTTACTGTTCTGATCTTTGTCACGCATCTTTTTTCTAAAAACTTTGTTCATGAATGATTTCATGTTTCAACTTTGATGGGTTGGCCAACTTGTGATTTGTCTTTGCCTATTAACTTGCCTATACACCCTATAGATTTTGCTGATGGTCAGCTTATGCTCTTTTCCACCTTTTTAATTTGAAAAACATAAAAAATCAATTGTCTCATAGAATTATGTAAGATATGAGTGATCAAGCATCTAGTTGTTGAAGTGAGTTGTTCGTAAAACAACTTTATCCTAAACCTACTGTTACAAATTGATAATAGCATCTAAAACACATAAGCCAACAATGTCATGCATCCTGGGAATATATTCTAATTTGGTTTAGGACATTCCTGTTGCTTAATACAAACTAGAAAAGATGTTTTGCCTCATGGAATACCTTTGTGTTTCAAGTAATGCTGCTTCCCATGTGTCCTCGTTGGACATGTCACTTTATGTTCCACTGCTTCTGCTTTGATGTGTTCTTCGTGAATACTGTGAAATTGCTGCTCATCTCTCGGGTAGCGACCCATTTGTTTTGGTCAACATTTTGGGTTTCCTCTCTTTGCCTGTTGCTGTGTTGGTTATTTCTTTGTGGGTGTGCTTTTTCTGCTGTATAATTTCTCAGTTAATTACTATAAATCTGCTAGCCTTCAAAGTTATCCAATTAACAACTCCAGTTGTGAGATCCTCATGAATGTTGCAAAGAAAAACTGCTATTGGATCAACTAAATTCTTCCACCGCGTAATGCTCAACACCATATATTCAGACTTTGATTCAATTACACACTTTGCTGGTCTTTTTTTATTCAGTTTTCTTTCTTGTTCCTTATTTTTATCTTTTCCATTCCACCCAAGCTGTTGTCTGTTACTGGTGTATCATATAAGACTAACTGAAGTCAATGGACATATTGTGTCATTTTGAAATGAGTGTAATGTTTAAACATTTACTGTCCTGCCCTCTTTTTCATCCTTTCTGTCCACGAGGCTTTCTGCTATTGCTGTGGCATATTAGAGTAATTGAACTCATTGGACTTAATTATGTGTTTGTTTATGTACTTATGAATTCTTTTATCTATTTAAAATTTCTGATACAATCTTTGTTGTTTTTCTTCCCTTTTGGAACTTCAGATTCATGTCAAAGAAAGTCTGTGGCAATCATTAGAGGAAGACATGATTCCAACATTGTCAAGTAAGAGTAATTGGCTGGAACTGCAATCTAAAATTTTGCCAAAGAAGTTTAAAGAATCAAATATTTGTGTAGCTGGAGGTAAGTGACCGATCCTATTTCACTGTTGATAAATTTGTACTCCTGCCTTTTGCTGATGAGCGTTTGTTAAACCATGATTGAGTTTGTTATGTCATTAAAAGAAATGCTGCAATACATCTAAAAGACATAATTTTGTCAAACTGTCTGGAATTTATATACAACAACAACAAACCCAGTGTGGTCCCACAAGGTGGGGTCTGGGGAGGGTACGATGTACGCAGAACTTACCTCTACCTTTGTGAGGTAGAGAGGCTGTTTCCGGTAGACCCTCAGCTAAGAAGACTGTCTGGAATTTATATACAGGATCAAAATTGACAGGAATTTCCAGATCCTTTCTAATACCCTGAATTCCTTGACTGACTTATGATCTGTCTGCTTTTTTTCATTTATGGAATTTTCTTTTAAGGATGGAAAAAACATGTACAGAAGCATAACAAGGAGGTGAAGGATTAGCAATAGGTAGTTTCTGTAAAATACAAGGTTGGGGGTGGGGTTTTTTTTTTTTTTGGGGGGGGGGGAGTGGTGAATTGTGCCCTTTTTAGTATTTAGTTGACGGGAGATGTACGTTCTTCGTAGTGCTTCTCTTCTATTTATAATCTTCCATCAGTACAGTGATTTTTTCCTTGTTCTGCATTACCTTGTTAATTTCCTAAAATATCTGAGTTATTCTTGCTTCATTTGTGCAGAGGCAATTGGGATAGCCATTGAATTCAAAAATCCACTTCAAATACCTGTTTCAGTATCTGGTGTTAGCCTAATTTGTGAACATTCTCCAGTAGTATCTGAACCTAGTAAGTACAATAGGCAGTTTAATGCCATCTTTCTACTTGTCGAAAAACAAAAATGCTGTCTCTTTCTACATCTCCCTGTCTGGCGCAAAATTCTTATCCTTTGCTTTTCAGAAACAATTTATTGAACTTTGACCGCACTTTTAACTTCATATTTTAAGAAATTATTTTCATATGCCTTACATATCCAACTATTTTGTGCAAATATTTGTAAAAAGTGGTCAAATTTGTCCCTCAAACAGCATATATTTAAGAGTTTTGGGATGGAAGGAGTACTTATTTTGATTCCTTTTCACTCGATGATGAAATTGATAAGCTTTTTCAGTTTGCTCCCTCACAGATATTTCTCCTTTAATACAACTGTCGCAATATCAGAATCATAGTAACCTATTGTGAATGATGTAGATGCAAATAATTCAATTGGTGATCAAACTGGTGAGACATCAAACAAATCGGCCACTAGTGGGTAAGTATATAAAAATTTCCAGAGTTTAACTGTCCAACTCGGTTATGTATTTTCAGATGATAATTTTATCCTCTTTACACATGCTTGTGATGCTGCACATGCTGTTTGATGCTTCAGGAATTCTACTTCTGATACATCTCTATTTACATTATCGGAGGCTGATGTTGCCTTAGGAGAAGGTGAAACAGTACTGGTGAGTTTTTGACAAGTAATTCAACATGTCTATTTGGCTGCTTGTAGATTTCCTTTGGGATTTTCTTGTCCTCCCGGTTCTACTAGGGAGGGGTGCTGAAGCTGTTATAGGGCAAAATGGCATTATCTTTTGTTTGTAGTGTTTTACAAATTTTAGCTAATATGTAATTAAGAATCCCACCGTCTAGCAACAAAGATTATTTATGAAAGACTGGAGCTTGAAAATTTGAGGCCTTCATTTTAAACCCTTTCTTTCACTGTTGAAGTTATTACCTATTACATGTCTACTTGGTCGAATTGTCCAAAGCTTGCAGGTCTGAGAATTATGATTTCAGATGCAAAAAACACAATATTTTTCTATCTGATTTTTCAATTAAATTAGGGTTCACTGTTGTGATTTCTACTACCAAAACCCATCCCATAACAATTTTTTTGCTTAAATCATAAGTTAGACTTGCCCCTTGCCTTGCTCTCTGTTGTTGGCTTGTCAAACAACATACCCAGTGTAATCCCACAAAGTGGGGTTTGGGGAGGGTAGGATATACACAGACCTTACCTTTACCTTTGTGGGGGTAAAGAGACTGTTTCCGGTAGACCCTCGACTCAAGAGGAAGTAGTCGATGCAGGACCGCAATGAAAATAAGACGTAGAATATCAAGATACAAAATAAATGAAGCAACTCATAGTAATACACATAAAAAGAATAGGGATCTACGTGATACTTAAATAATACTAATAAAAAAAAGAGAAGAGGAGATGAAGAGGCTCGCCCCCTACTTCTCCTGCACCATGCGACAAAACTCCATTACACACTAACCTTCTACCTTAATCCTCGGCCTCTAAATCTTCCTATCTAGGGTCAATGTCCTCAGTCAGATGAAGTTGTGCCATGTCCTGTCTAATCACCTCCCCCCAGTTCTTCGGCCTACCTGTGCCTCTCCTAACTTCTGCTGTCGCCAATCTCTCACACCTCCTAACTGGCGCATCCTCACACCGCTTCTTCACATGCCCGAACTACCTCAGTCTCGCTTCCATCATTTGGTCTTCCACGAAGGCCACTCCGACCTTGTCCCGTATAACTTAGTTCCTAATCATATCTCTCCTAGTATGTCCACACATCCATCTAAGCATCCTCA
Source organism: Anisodus acutangulus (assembly GCA_029783415.1). Lineage (NCBI taxonomy): Eukaryota > Viridiplantae > Streptophyta > Magnoliopsida > Solanales > Solanaceae > Anisodus > Anisodus acutangulus. The sequence continues at coordinate 1,860,910 of CM056492.1, read as the reverse complement.
TCTCCGCTACCTTCATCCTCTGCACGTACGTGGACGTTCTTGACTGACCAGCATTCTGCCCCATACAATAATGTTGGTCTAACCATCACTCTGTAGAACTTACCTTTCAGCCTAAGCGACACATTCTTGTTGCACAGTACTCCGGAGGCAAGCCTCCATTTCACCCACCCCGCTCCAATGCGATGTGCAACATCATCGTCAATCTGCCCGTCTCCCCGTCTCCTTGAATTACGGACCGCAGATACTTGAAGCTTCCTCTCTTGGGTATGACCTGTTCCTCTATCTTCACTTCCACCTCCGCCTCATACGCTGCGTCGCTGAACTTGCACTCCATGTATTCTGTTTTAGTCCTGCTTAACCTGCAACCTTTAGACTCTTGAGCCTCTCTCCAAACGTCCTGCCTATCATTCACTCCCCTACGTGTCTCGTCGATCAAAACTATGTCATCCGCGAATAACATACACCATGACGCCTCCCCTGGATATGTCATGTCAGTTCGTCCATCACTAAGTCAAACAGACAAGCCATTGGATAAAAACGGATTACTTCCTTTTCATTCTAACATTAAACTACCATCTGTTTACCTATTTCTGTGGCAAGTAAACAGTACTTGTATGTCAATTGCGTCTTTCTTAACTCTCTCTGTCTCTGTGTCTGGTAGTTTTATTATATCTGTTTTATGATTCTGTAAGAACTGGGGACTTAGGTTTTTCTTCTATATTGGTATATTCAGAATACAAGGTACGATGAAAACAATAGCCACTTTTTCCCATGACATCTGTGAAAGAATCCGAGTATTCATTTCAAAACCTTAAGGCAATAAGTGGAGTAATCCAAGATCTTTATACACTATCCAGCATGCCTAACTTCATTTTGGAGTTCACACATCAACTTATGTGCATCTGGACTGATTCACCTGGTAACTATTGCCTCCCACTAACACAAGTATTGGGTGACTTTGGCCACCAAGATATATGTAAATAAGAAAAATCACCTAGTGTTTGTTGTCTTTGCTGAGATTTGAAACCAGGTCTCTAGAGCCGTTATTACCACTAGGCCGCACCTTTGGGTGCAAGTCCAGTGTCGTCCCAGCCTCTTATGTGCATTTATTTCTTTCAGTATCAGTGTGAGTCTGATGTGCCACGGTTGTAGTTTACTTCTGTTGTGTTAATTATCATATTACCATTTCTAAATTTCAGGTACAGCTAACGGTTACTCCAATAGCAGAAGGTACTCTCAAGATAGTTGGTATAAGATGGAAGCTGTCAGGCTCGTTGGCAGGATTTTGTACTTTCGATTCTGACTTAGTCAGAAAGAAAGTTGTGAAAGGCAACAGGAAAGCTAAACGATCTACAATCGATAACCTGAAGTTCTTGGTCATAAAGGTGATTTCTTCCTTACATGCCCATGTGTTTATTACTTGTGATGTAGACAGTTTAAGTTGTTTTAGCATTTTTTACTTGGATGGCCACATTTACATTTCTATATGACTTGACTATATGCAGAGTTTACCAAAGCTTGAGGGCTTCATTCATCACCTCCCGGAAACAGTTTATGTTGGGGATTTGCGGTGTATCGCACTGGAGTTGAAAAATCCATCTAAAAGTCCAGTTAAAGTATGGTTCTTCTTTTACACCTTATCAAAAATTAATATGTTTTTTACAGTATGTAAAGCATTTCCTCATGTCTGAACATCAGAATGACAAACATGCCTAGTTCTTATTTCCCCCTAAAAGTCATCAAATCTCACCTAATAAAGCTGTAGTATGTACTTCAATAGAGATGGGCTAATCTTAGCTGATATTATTGGCGCAATTGGTGCTGTTGCATTGGCTGAAAATGGGCCGTGTTCAAAAGGCAGTTTTCGGACTTGCCCTACTTCGTGGGCAAAAAATCGGTAGTCTGGACTCCACAGGAGGGGAGGCTTATATTAAGTTTGATAGGATACATTGCCTTACAGTTAGGTTTTGGAGGATATTCTATGCGTAACAGTAATTCTCAAATACAGGATCACTTAAACTATAACCAAGGCTGGGAATGAAGTTTGGAAATGTAAGGCTGAAATTCTCTTGTTTCAAGAGAATGTCAGTGTTTACAGCTAGAGAAGTAGGTAACTGAAGAGAAATTCTTGGGAAAAACATTTCATTAGATACCATCACCTTTTCCTTTTGGGTATAACCATCTTGTATTTATCTGGTACCCACTGAACTAACTAATCCACAACATGTATTTATTAAATAGATAAAATTTAAGAATATATATTTTCTGAGCCAAGTATTGGAGTTACCAGCTAATCCCCCAAGCTGCATAGCTTCAATTGCTGTTGTGACCACCTAATATATTTCTAAGTTGAGCATCTTCAATTGCTGTTGTTGTCTTAATAAGAATCGTCACTACTATAAGCAAATAGGTTACAGTGTCTGATTCCAAATTTACTCACAATCATCTACATCGATGTATTTAGATACATATAAATTGAGATTACATCGATACATATAAACCGAGAGACATCTGTGTATTCTAAATGGATACATGCATTGCATGAAGATGAACTAGCATATATGGTTGTTAAACTAAGAATATAAATTTGGAGCATTGCTTGTTAGATTTTTTTTAGTTCTAATGATGAAAGCTGTAATCTCCTGGCAGAAGTTAAAGATGAAGGTCAGTCCGCCAAGGTTTCTCCAAATTGGACACAAGGAAGATTTAGAAGTTCAGTTTCCTGCTTGCTTGGAAAGAACAAGTACAAGACAAAGTTCTTTGAGGTCAAAGACTGATAAAGTATCAGATGGCATTTTTCTGTTTCCTGAGGTCAGTGTTAGCTAAAGATCTACAATTTTAAGCCGTGATCAGACCTCTTTATGTTTTCTTTTGTTTCTAGGACACAACAATTGCGGATGGAGCTCCAATCTCATGGCCTCTCTGGCTTAGGGCTGCAGCTCCCGGAAAAATATCTTTACATTTATCAGTATACTATGAGATGGGAGACATATCAAGTGTGATGACATATCGTACCTTACGCTTGCACTTCAATATTGAGGTTGGTTCCTTCTATTTGCTAGATATTGATTGTGTAGATTTGTTAGTAATGTTTCCAGTTGAAACAATCTCACGAATCTGAGCAAGTGCTATTAGTCTTTCAGTTTCTTTCATCCTCTCAGCGTGTATTGATCAAAAGTGAGCTAGCTATTTTTTTCAAAATTTTGCTCTTACAAGCACCTGCAATATTTTCCTTGCTGTGAAGTATCTTATATATCAATTTCATAGGTACTACCATCTTTGGATGTGTCTTTCCAAATCAACCCTCGTCCATCTAGACTGCGGGAGTTCCTTGTACGAATGGATGTTGTCAATAGGTCTAGCTCAAAAGGCTTTCAGGTTCACCAATTGTCATCTGTTGGAAATGAATGGGAGATATCATTGCTTGAACCAACTAAGGTCCTCCCTTCAGATTTTCTACTTGCTGGTCAAGCAATTTCATGGTTTCTCAAGCTCAAGGTTAGAAATGAAGCTTTTCCTTGTTTTGTTTACTAATTTGATGCAGTCCAACTTCAAGCTTTCATATATTATATTACGATTCAAGGATATTTCAAATTTAACATATCAAAAAGTTGCTTCTGCTTTATATAGTGGAATTCCTTTTTGTAATCAGAATTGTAGGTCGGTAACTGATCAAGACAGCGTTTCTTCTCTTTGCCCTCTGGCGAAGGCAGACGTCAACTTGCTCTGCGGCAGTGAAATGCTGTTTGATCTACACAGCTCGCCCTTGTCTGAATTTCATCATTATGAAAGAGTGCACCAGAGAATATCGGAGAAGGTTCATTCATTACTTTGCTCTGTTCCTTGGTTGTGTGTCATACTGTCATCAATAGTGATTAAGAATAAATCATTCTCATCATCTTTCATCTTTCATCTTTCATCTTTCATCTTTCATCTTTCATCTTTCATCTTTCAAGGCCTTCCTGTGGATTTTTTCCTGGTTGTACTGTAGGGATTATTAGTTTTGAGGTTCTTGTGCTTGTAGTGATAGTTGAACTAATTGGCAGTTGTAATGATCGATATTTTTGATTGCTCAGTGGTCCAGAGAGGTTTCACAAAATAAATATTACAATACTATATTTCTGAGTTCACTTGGCTTGTATATTTTTATGATTTCGAGTTTGGATGTGTAGTCCCTTACTATGCCTTACTGCTGTACTGAAGCATTTCTTTTTATTTGAATTGGTCAGGAGCATGAGGACACAGTTGACTTTATATTGGTATCCAGATCACAAAGTGAGGAGAATAAATGTGAAATTTTTTTCTCACATCACATTTGTCACAGCAGGCAAGGGTTCTGTCATGAGAATGATAAACATATGTATGTGTACGCATGTTTCACTTTTACGGATCTGATTTTGTTTGTTTCATTTTATAGTGTCAGGACCAGTAGCCCAATATGGTGGATTATGGATGGTTCGCGAACTGTAAAACATGATTTTAAGGAACCTTTCTGTGTAATTACACTAAGGATGATTGTTCACAATTCCTCTGATGATGTTGTGTCCGTACACTGTAATCCCTCTGATTCCGCAGTCAACATCAGCTCATCAGGAAATATTTCTGCAGCTTCTGGAAACGAAATAGGCTGGCACGATTTTTCAATGTCGAATGACATTAAAATCACATCTGATGCCCCAGGACCTCGAGTAGTGAAGCCAATGTCGTCTGATACGGTTCTGCCTTTCATTTGGTCAGCTTCAAGTTCTACTCATTTTACACTTGAGCCATTATCTTCTAGGGAAACTCCTATGGAAATTTGTGTATTCTCACCCGGCACATTTGATCTATCAAACTACTCACTGAACTGGAGTATTTCATCCCCGAGCGATAAGTGGGACAATGGAGATGAATCGAGAGCTTCATCGGGAACATGCCAGGGCCATCCATTCTACATAACAGTGCTGCAACAGGATTGAGAGCTCGGCTTATAATGTTGCTGTATTTTGGATGAGGCAATCGGCCTGCAGTGATTTTGTAACTTGTAAATTGTGATGTTCTTGTATTTAAGAAGAAATAGAAACGTCATAATCAGGAAAAATAAAACAATTTTGACTGGTAGCAGTAGGATACGAATCTAATTTGTTTCAAGCCTCATGGGACCAAATACAATCTTGTAAGGTGGACATTTTTATTTCTGATACTTTGATGCTATGATTTGTAATTTGTGACTGAGGTTCATTTGGATTGATAACTATCCACTTATTCGGGAGACGTTTGGAAAAGGAATATTTGAATTTAGTAGTCTGTAGTCTGTACTGAAAATTAATCCATGGGAAACCAAAACTTTTCAAACAGATATTACCAATGTCCACTTGGAATGTATTAATCTTTTTCTTTTGTGGTTATACTTGGCACTTGGCCTGGGTAAAGAGTTCTTTCGGGTCATTTGCACAAATGTTCCTATTTTGGGGTGGTCTTTAATTTGAGTTCTTTAATTTTTTCCCCTTTATTATTTTTGGTGCGACATAATTAGAATTTCGCTCGGCATAATTAATGTTTATCTTCGGCATATGTATCATACACAACCCACATATTATGCCGGATAAGGTATAACTGTCAACACTCAACATAATAAGAAAAATGCATAATTTTAGATTTCGCGGGCATAGTTAGCGTTGAATTTCAACATATGTATCATAATATTCACACAAACTATGCCTGATAAGGCATAATTTCCATCACTCAACATACTCTAAAAAATTACTATAAAATTATGCCGCATAACTTAATTCCTACATAATTTATGTCGCGCGAGGTAAAAATTCAGTTTTCGAAGAAAAAATATTATAGAAATTGCCTTGCGAAGTAGACTTGGATAGTTTCATAAAATAAATAGCAGGGACAAAAATTAAAGATCAGTCCGTTTGAGGGGAAATCCGCACAAAAAAATGAGTTCTTTCTGTTTTAATTGAGCCTGTACTTTATATCTGCCTTCGGCTCAAAATAAGAAACGATATTTCCTACACATTAATGGTTCTGAATCACATTCTCATTATCTTTGCTAAAATGAAGTTCACTCATAAATAGCTTTACCGTCTTTTTAGCGGATAACTAATGTAGATTTAATAATATATATCAATAGAGGATAATCATACTCGTTCAATTTATCTATTTCAATCTGAATGTCATGAGGCGGACCTTGGAAAATTTTAATGTAAGCGGGAGGAATTCATATATTTTTCAGAAATAGAGCACACCGACTTTGAACCCAAATACATTTTCGAAATTTACTAATGTAAAATTAAGTTTATCCCATTATTTATGATTCGAACAATTGGGCCCCGCACGCCGGAAATATCGTTTCCACACACGTGCAATCTTAGTGTCAAGTATCGTAAATTTCGTTAATGAAAGAGATATTGGTACGTAAGTGAAATGTTTGAGACATAGAATGATGGATGGTTATTTGCTAAATGACAAGTGTTCCACGTTGGTAAACGAAGGAAGGATGGTGCGAAGTGTAAGATGGAACAGTAGGAAAAGGGCATGGCGCTCCCTAGCGGCCCTTGTGCGTGTTGTGATAAGTTTCGTCGGCTTTCTGGAGCCGCGTCGCTAAATGCTGCAGCGCCGCGGCGCTTCCCAGACAGTGTTTGCTCGATGGAATTCCAAAGGTTTGACTGTTGAGAGGGCTTCAATGACATTGAAACCACCCAATAATGGCCATTACTTGGACCATTATGTTGATGCATTACTTGGGGGTTAAATCTCATCCATTACATGACAATTGATTGCCATTGTGGGGCACTTGAAGAGGCCATCTTGCACACCTATAAATTGAAGGCTTGACTCAATTCTATAGAAAAACATGAGAACATATATGAACAGAAAAACAAGTTCACAACACCACAAAGAAATCAGATTTTCCTGATAGCAATCATTCTCTTAGCAATATTCATTATTCGTGTTCTTCGCTGATATCATTTGTGTAGCCTTTGCACACTTGATAGTTTGCTATTTCATCTTGGGAGACTATTGTCCACACTTCCGTAAAGCCTATATACGGGGGCAATCTTGTCTTAAAGACAGAGAGACATCTCTCGACTCAGCCGGTGGTGTTGTGGTTTATCTAATTGGTTGCTAAGTGTTTCAGGTGTTAACTTAACAGACGAAGGACTCTAACCGTTCATATTCTCAGCGGATCTACCAATCACAAGTGTAGTAGTTCATGTTCTTGTATTTCCGAATACAAGTTTTATATTTGAAGTTTCATTCAAGATCAAGATATTGACAACTTGTTGTTGTCCTAATTGTTGTTTATCCTTTCGATCACTGTAATAGTTATTTACTATTCCCGTTGTTGCTTTACATATTACAACAATACATTACCTACAACGGAAAGCAAACATGTTTGGTAACAGAAAGAAAAAAAATTATACGTACCATCTTTTTGGATTCCTATTTGAATAAAATTTGAAGGATTTGTTTGTCATATTTGTTGAGTTCATCGCATCAATTTTCTTGTCTATTAAAATTCAAGATGCAAAATTTGTGTCATACATCTACTTGTGAACTAATATTTACACATTATTGGTCTCGTAAATACCTTTTGTTATAGGGAAGGACCGACTTGCTCCTATGTAAGCAAGTGTTGATTATAAGAGCAACTCGTCCGTTATGACTACTAGCACGACAAATATCCCCCGTGTAACAAACATTATAAGTTTTGTGATATATTGCATTTATAATTTACTCCTGTGTCATTTTACGTGAAGGCGTTTGATTGAAAAATTGTCACTATTATTAATATTAATCTCATCAATAAGAAAATATTTAAGCTTCTTATTCAGAAACTTGTTTAGAAATACTGAGTATAGGAGTGTGTCGCTAGCCAAATAAAATTGTCTAGTTCCTACCGAACCTATCACTAAAATACCTAGAGGAGAATAAGGGTAAGCGGAACGGAAATGAATCTAAGAAATTGACAAGACTTTTTACATGTAATCCAAGTATATTCAAAGTACAAAATTAAATTCTTCATAAATGATTGATTGTGAGAGTTCCACCACGTGTATTTTCATTTTAAATGAATGGCCGTGAAGTCCAATTAGCCATGTCGTTAAAGGCAAAACAGAAATGCTAAGATTAAATAATTTTCAAAAATAGAATATATTATTATTTTTTGAATAGACATAAAATAATATTAAGGAAGTAATGAATTTGTTTGGTAGCTAGGGCGGACTTATTCTGTGATAAATAAATGACTTCAAACCTCAGTACATCCAAAAAGAGAGGAGGGGGAGGGGGTGTTTCACATCAAATGCTAAACAAGCATGTGTAATGTGAGCAAAATAATTTAATTACTCATTAGGGTGCAAATTGCCATTAGGACTAAAGTAACTTATGCATTGCCAACCACAAAAATCAGAGACGGGGCAGGCAAAATATGAATATATTAAGAAGCCAAATGGTTCATCTCTACCTATGTAGGAAGCTAATTTTGGTTTGGGAAACCATTTTGATGTTTTTCTTTTTTAAATTTGAATCGAAAGAGATGTCCATATGTTTTAGTTGAACCAACTAATGAAATCCAATTACTGTTGGTACTCTATTGTACTTTATAAAGCAGTACGTGAAGTAAATAACTATTACAAGTGTTCGAAAGGATAAATAAATGGTCAATCTTCAAAACTGCCGCAAACTTGTTGTGTCTTGAATTTTGATAACCTGAAATCACGAAACAACTAAATCTGGATGGTTACAACGTTGTGTGTTGAGTCGAGTGATTGCCCTCTGTCCTTAAGACAAGATTGCCCCGTATATATGCTTTTACGTTAGCGGGCAATAGTCTCCCAAGATAAAATAACGCTTTAATCTCAACGCTACAAAACCAATAGGTTGAGCCTGACGAAGAAAACAAATATGAATCGACTTGCTGAAGATATGGAAAAGGAAGGAAGAGTTTCTGTTTTGTCTCTGTGTATATAGTGTGTCTCTGTTGTGTATATCTCATGTATATCACGCTGTATTTGGGTATTTTCGTGTGTTTTTCTCACTATTTTGTGATGCTATTTTCGTGTATGTATGTCTGTCCACAATTGAGCCAAAACAGCTCAATATATAGCAAGGAGGAGGGCTGTTCAACTACCCAAACATGGTTGTTAATGGCCATTAGGGAGGGCTGTAATGGCAGGTTTAATGCCATGAAGGAGGGCTGATTATGGTCATTGAAGGAGATTGTTTATGGAGGAGTTAACAGCCACGTTAATGGCTGGTTAATGCTCCAGAAAACAGGCCAAACGGTAGGCAGAAAGTTTCTGTCTTCCGTCACTCCCAAAATCAACTTTCCAGAAACTCTAGGGACCAAACTGTAAATATTAAGCAATTTGGGGTCCAAAAAGATAATATCAAAAAGTCCCGATCCCGGACGGGACGGGTGCGCGACGCGCGTGTGGGCTTAGCCTTGAATCCAAGCACATCTAGGTCCTCCCTCCTTTAAACACATGGGATACCCCTTGGGGTCCCAAACCATTTACCACATTAGAGACTTATATAGAGAGCAATTCTTCCTATTCTCACCGATGTGGTAGATTTGTCCCACACCATATTTCCATGCCTCAAACACCTTATTTCGTGGACCAATATCTCTTTCATTTCTCAACGAAATTTGACGATTCTTGGTCCTACGGTCATCTACTCACTTCGTAGATCATGCATGTGAGAAGAGACAAAGCCTCCAACATGCGGAACACTATTGTTTAATTCATTAAATATGGGTGGACTCACCTCCCCGCCAAAAGCAAATTTCCAACAATTACTTGTTATTCACTAATTCTCTTTCTCTCGTATTGTGCAATTCTTGAAAGTTACTCTCACCAAAACCAACATTAAGAGAGTTATACTCCAACTATAAAGATTAACAAAACATTGGTCTATAATTCAAACTTCAAACCAACGGGGTAAAGTTGTATAAAAAAATTGAACCGCTTATGAAAAAAATTATGGCCCAAATCTAAAGTTTTTCAGGAACAACCTTAAACACAACTATTTGATGAGTCTGACTCATTTAAATCTTGTACATAATCTTGATTATTAAGATGTTCATTTAAAGATTCTATGAATATAACCGTTTATGTTTGAAACAAGTTGTGAATTTAGAATTTTGTGGTCTTTTACAGTGAAAGAAATTGGAACGAAATTGTCAATAATAGATTACTTAGAAAAATAGATAAAAGAAATTTCCACCCAAATTTAATAGTTGGTCTATTCTCAGCTTCGGTAAAGTCTATTTTATTGCAATAGGAATGAACAAAAACAAATAAGTTTTGGCTACTGTGATATTCGAAAGCGGTAAATGCGCAATATGTGACTACCTGACAATCTTATTCTGCATAGTATCTTGTTAGACAATTACTATTTTTATATTCAAAGTGTGTATACACTTAACAAAACCACTTCTTCTTTAAACAGTAAATAAAAAAATTAATTAAAAAAGGGTCCAGCCCTCCACAGTATCACCTAGTAAGAGGCCATTGGTTGGAACAAAAAATTTAGAAAGAATTAGGTTCGAATAAATTTCCTGAGTACAATTACTATATCTATTATTACCGCCGCACAACCACAGCCACCAGCACTCAACCACACAACTACTACTGTCAAGTGTCAATTTGCATCACCAACTATCTCCACTGTCTACCACCGTCACATTGTAACCACCACTTGCCACCAATCACCCCATAAATGTTGAGATTATAGAGTTTTTCCAGGAAATTTCTTACCCTAGTTGCTTACTTTTATTCTTAATCCTTAAGTTAGAAAAAAAATACATATTAGACAAACGCGTTTTCCCCTTGGTTTAAACATTTCCTTAAACGATGAGAACATTATTTATGACTCAAACATTTATTTTTTTATATATTATTTTTTCCGTTTCAATTTATGCGGTACATTTTCTTATTAATCTATTAAAATAGAATGACCATCTCATATTTAACAATAATTTGATTTTAACTTTTTATTTTTCCCACAGACTTATTATGATATACATTTTAAATCACAAGTTTGTATCTACATATATTTTATGAAATATTAAAGATCACAATTTTCAAGAGAAATTAAATTGCATGTCGAGTTACTTTATGTCATATAGATTGAACCAAGGAAGCATATTTTATACATCCTACCCCCTCCCCCCAAACCTGGCACTCCAAGACACCCTCCATTTAGACCCACTCAATCTTAACTAATTTTTTGACATTTTACTCACTTTATTCTTTATCCCATCTCCACGACCTTTCCGTACCCAACATTACACGTCTACACCCCATCCCAACCCCCTTCTACATTTACTTGCATATGCATACAACAACAACGTACCCAATGAAGTCCTCCAACGTAGGGTCTGAGAGGGTAGAGTGTACACATACCTTACCTCTAAGCATAGATGTTATGTGATTATAAATTATCTTATTAAATATAAATAAAAAATTTAAAATTAAATATTTTAAAAATAAATATGATGTCTTTTTGAGATTAAAAAAAATATATCACACATAAATTGAAACAAAGAGAATACTATTTATGAATGTTAAGTCCTCGTATAGTTAAAGAATAGCACAAGTTTTCTTAAAAAAAATATATGGTAACTTGAATTTTTTCCTAAAAGTTGGTACCTTCTCCTAGTAAATGACTTTTCCTCTCCTATAAATAAATAACAAACCACCTTACACCATTAATACACTTTCTCGAGAATAAGAATCTCAACTATACTATATATATTATACAATAATATACTCCCATTGTTCTATAATAAGTGATGGTTTTAGCTTATGCACACTTTTAAGAAATTGTTTACTCCTAAAAAATTATGATGTTTTTACTAACTTATTCCTAATTAATGCCTAGAAAAGAAAAGCTACTTAATGATTCTTGATTATATAAATAAGAACAATTTAAGAAGAATAAGGTCCATTTCTTCTTGAAATTCCAACGCACCACTTATTTTGAAATAAAATGAAAAACATAAAACATCACTTATTATGGAAGAGAGGGAGTATTACTAATGTTATTTTATGTAGTATTTTATATTCTATAAGATCATTTGACTTTTCTCTCTTTAAGTATTATTTTTTTTAGCCAAGTCTTGTTTATAGTAGTTGAATCAGACGACTAAATTGACTAGTCTCTTCTCCTTGTAGCAACCTTCACATTATATTCCTCCCACCACCTCAATATTTCTCAACCCCGCGTTTTTTTCTTCTTCCATCATTATAACATCAAAATTTTCTCTTCCACTTCGTCTTTCATTGCTTATTATTGTTCTAATTTTACTACCAAATACTGAAATACCGAGTTTTTTATTTATTTCAGATCATAAAAAATGAATGATCTTTTCTCAGGATCGTTCTCTCGTTACAGAGAGAACGATCAATCACCAAACCATCAAGATTTTCATACCATCGAGATGGGAGATACCGGTGGAGTCAATCTCGATAAGTTCTTCGAAGATGTAGAAGCCATCAAAGATGAGCTCAAAAACCTTGAAAAATTGTTCTCCCAACTCCAAACTTCCAATGAAAAAAGTAAAACACTTCACAACGCGAACGCTGTTAAGGATCTACGATCCAAAATGGACGACGACGTTTCAATGGCCTTAAAAAAGGCCAAGTTTATTAAAGTTAGATTGGAAGCGTTGGACAGATCCAACGCTGCCAATCAGAGTCTTCCCGGGTGTGGTCCTGGGAGTTCGTCCGATAGGACGAGGAGTTCAGTTGTTAATGGATTGAGGAAGAAATTACAAGAATCTATGAATCAGTTTAATGAACTGAGGCAAAAAATGGCGGCTGAATATAGAGAAACGGTTCAAAGAAGATATTATACTGTTACTGGAGAAAAACCTGATGAAGCAGTTCTTGATACACTCATATCTACAGGTAAATGTTACTCTTGAGCTTTTTTTTTTCTGCAATTTTTTCATCTCTTTTAAATATTTTAAAAATTGTTAACTACTACCTCTTCCATCCCTATTTATATGAAGGTATTTGACTAGATACAGAATTTAAAAATCAAAGACTTTTGAAACTTGTGGTACAAAATACGATATAGATATTTGTCTGGCTATAAATCAATATCATTAATTTTAAAATGAAAATATAGAAGAAAAAAAAGGGCAGCCCGTTGCACTAATCTCCCGCTATGCGCGGGGTCCGATGCACTAAAATGAAAATATAGAAAGACTGACTAAAAAGGAAACCATGTCACATAAATTGGGATGAAGGGAGTATACTTTATAGTATTTTTATGTAGTTTTTAAATATATAAACTTTAATTTGAAAAACTCTAAAGATTGTATATTGAAATTCACGCCTAAAATTAGATGATTTGACCCTCGAAAAGCAGACTTAGGGAATACAAATTAAAAGGGTTCAGTTACAAATAGGTCAAAACGAGCACCACCTACGGTTGTGGTGGGTGGTAAATACTCCTCCGTCTTGAGAATAGAAGTGGTCTTTTGTAAGGACCGTTTTACCCCTAAGTAGGACTTTTCGATGCAAATTCGAATTAATCACGCTCCAAAAGCGAATATCTGATATGGGGTGGAAACAAAAAAAAAGTTACAATTAGATCAAAATGAGTAAAATTCATCCAAAATTCCAAATGACATGTCAAACTATACTTATTTCATGTCTTAGATCCAACAACTTGATGGATCATTCAGTGTTTTAACTCATCGGGTCAAGTCAACAAACGAGTCATAACATAACAAATTACTAAAAGATATTACTTTTGTTTTTGGCTTCCACAGGTCAAAGTGAGACATTCTTGCAAAAGGCAATACAAGAACAAGGAAGAGGACAAGTAATGGACACAGTAATGGAAATCCAAGAAAGGCATGAAGCTGTGAAGGAATTAGAGAGGAATTTAAAAGAACTTCACCAAGTATTTTTGGACATGGCTGTTTTAGTTGAATCTCAAGGAGCACAACTTGATGATATTGAGAGCCATGTGAATAGAGCTAGTTCATTTGTTAGAGGGGGTGCTCAACAATTACAAGTGGCAAGAAAACACCAAAAGAATACAAGAAAATGGACTTGTTTTGCTATTATTCTTTTGCTTATCATCATCTTGGTGGTGGTTCTTTCTATTCAACCATGGAAGAAATGAGAAAAGATAGTCCAGTGCACAAAGCATCCCACGTTAGCAGGGTCGGGATGGGTAGACCCCCTTTTTTTCTTTAATATTCTAAATTTTATTATAGCCATGTTTATTGTTTTGTGTATTTTGGAATAATTTTTTAGTTTTAATGTGGGGAAGAGTAAGTTGGATGGGGTCCATGTGTTTATTTATAGAAATACTTGGGATATTCTTTTTGTAAGTATTGATGTATTTAGAGTATATTGTTTTTGTGTTGTGGCATAGTTATTGTTTGTTCAATTGATTGGTTATTCTCAATTAGATTTGTGTTGTTCTTTTTCAATTTTGGTCTCTATATATATCTTTTCCTTTCCATGTTAACGAGACATCTATTTTGCTGTCGTTATTTTCTTGTTTATTCTGCTTTGATTATACTTCTTTTGAGCCGAGGGTCTATCAGAAACAATCTCTCTATCCAATAAAAGTAGGGGTAAGGTCTGTGTACATCCCACCCTCCCCTAACACCACTTGTGGGATTATACCGGGTATGTTGTTGTTGGGTTTTTCTAAATTGGTGTTCCTTGACATTTTGGTTTAACGGTCTGAAGTTTAGTTCTCCTACTTCAAACTTTTGACTAATTGTCAAAAATTTGGTTCTAGTAGTTCAAACTTCTGACCACTGGTTTGAAGTTTAGTTCTAATAGTTCAAACTTTTGACCACTAAGCTAAAGTTTAGTTCTAGTAACTTGAATTTCAGATCACTTGTCTAAATTTAACTGTTGAAGTACTAGAAGTTTAAAAATCCGAGCAGAAATATTTGTGTAAATTTATGATTTACGATTACTATAATTACTGAGATAGTCAAGAAAAAATAAATACAAAATGAGCATGGTAAAGGATGGAATAAGTAGTTGGATATATGAGCATTGTACAAAGAGTTATCTCTATTGATGAGTTATACTACAATCAAAATACAATATTTGTTGACTATGCATTTTAGAAAATGTACAGGCAATGTAGCAACACAGCTTACCTGCATCAAGTTACATAAGCTGGGACTTGTCTCCGTCGCATATAAAACTCTACACATTTCTCCAAATCGTCATTTCTGTTATCAATCTCGGTGATCTTATGACCCGAGACTAGAAAGTATTTCACTGTTCTCTGAATCATTTTCAGGACTTGTTTCGACTATTGGTGGAGAAGATACTGGAGCTCTCTGCCCAGCCACATTTAGTCGAAATGGCCGTCCTTCAAGATCCTATTGCATTATAAGAAATTGTGAGAAACAAGGATATGCCTAGGGGTGGAAAATTAGCCAATGAAAACATAATCCCCCAATCCTCTCAAGTTTGGGCGGGTTACTAGCTCAGCCCAACCCATCCAGCCCATCTAAAATTTGGGCTGATATGTAGCCCAAATTAACCCGTAGAAACTTTGTCAAAATATTTTCAAAAAGACAGTTTTTTGTTTGATATGAAAATAAAATAGTTTTACTAGATACTTAAAAAATTATAAAAGAACAAATGAAGAAATTAAGACTTAGTAAGAATGTGGCGGGTTGGGTCATGACCTGCTTTGAAGCTCATTTTAGCTCAAGTAACTGATCCACCAATTTATTAACTCAGCCCATTTTGACCTGCCCAAATCCAGCCCAACCCGCCCATTTGACACCCTAGATATGCCAAAAACTATGTTGCTCGGACTCTTCAAAATGCCGATTGGTGCATGTCGGATCCTCCAAAAATAGGGCATTTTTGGAGGATACGACATGGGTGCGGCAACAGTTTTGGCAAGTCCAACATACACCAAAAGGTCCAAAAATACTTCATTACTATTTATCCTTACCACTTCATTCATGGTATCGAGTGCAGAGTTCATTGCTTCAGCTGAAGAAAACGTAATGAAACCAAAACCTCGAGATCTACCCGAGGCCCTGTCATAGATGACTTTTGCACTCAAGAATCCTGGCTGGTCAGCAAAAGCGTCTTTCAGACCTTGAGAAGTGAGGTTCCAGCTAAGATTCGCAACATATAGTTTGTGAGGGCTATCTACAAAACCTTGATAGGTGCTTCTTATCTTTGCACTCATTACTTCCCTTTCACCTCCTCTTGGAACCTCAGGGAAGTTCACCTTCACAGTACGACCTCCAACTTGCTGTTAAACATTTTACCGCAAAGTAATGCTGTTAAACATTTTACCGCAAAGTAAGGAAAGAGAAAAGAGGGGATACGTAAGAAAAGAAGACATTCACTAACCTTTCGAGTAAATCAACATGACAAACAAATTGGTCACAATAAACCATATTGCACAAAAAAGAAGTCCATCTTGCAGATACACAACATACTTAGTGTAATCCCACAAGTGGGGTCTAGGTATCTAGCAGATATGTTTTGGAAAATGATATACCTTTACCATTCAAATTGAAGTAGTTGGAAAATGATAGGATAAAATATATTTGTGAAAAAACACATGGGTAATAAAATCCATTATTTAGATTAGCAATGAATGGCCTAGGAGACGAAACCTGTTTGTTTATTGAGAGAGGGACGTCAGTTCAAAATTGGTAACTAAAACAAAATCTTGATCATATTGCATGCGTTCGATATTCTTATATTCTGGAATTGCAGATGAATTAAGTTTTTTAATAAGCTGATGCAAAGCATACAAGAAAAGAGATCTTGCTAGTAAATGATGAGAAAACTGCTAAACTTACAGATCCATCAAACAACCGAATTGCTTCCTTTGCTTCTTCAACACTTCCCATTGTAACAAATGCAAATCCACGACTCCTATCTGTAACTCTATCATAAACAATCTACAAAATTCATTGAAGAAAAAACAACATGAGTCTCGCTGTATCTTATATTCCAAAAGAAAAAATAAAGGATATCTGTCAAAGCATGCTAGCTACTTAAAAATCATGAGCCAGATTTCAACTGCAGCTATATAAATTAAATCAATCTAAAAATTAAAGATTGAAGTACCCAATCAGCGTCAGTCTTGCCAATCTCAACAGATCAATGTTTGATTACTTATGCTATGAGTTTTGATGATCTAATTAGTAAAGGTTTGATAATTAGCAAGATCACTCTATATTTACAACTTCTATGACTACCGTATACCACCAATCTTTTAGTCCAGTAGTACCCCGAAAATAATCTCTATAATATATTTTGGAGATGGAGAACTCTATAATATTCAAGGTAAAAATATTTTTCAAAAGCATCTTGAGTCGTACCAAAGGCTAGCTCAAGTGACATTATCTTACCCATCTGAATGATCAATGTTAGAATACATTGTTTTCGACAAATTGCAAGTATGGAAATAACCAACTTAAATCACAAAACAACAAATATGAGAAAATATATTTTATCAACAAGTCAGTGAGTACAATTACGTGTATACCATGATTCTTGTCTCTAACTTGATTTCTGTGATTTACGCAGTCAGTTGCAGAGCCAGAAATTATGCAAGTGGAAATACTAGAATGTCACATTTTGGATTTAAACATGTGCCCTAAAGTAGTTTTTGAACATTTTTAATCACTAAACCAGAATCTTCCCTTATGTCAAGGGGATTCAATAGTTTATGTATAACAAAAAAAAAATCATTTTTGCTCTGTTTGCACAGTAAAATTTTTCAATGAAGGGGATTTAATCCCACTTGGCTCTACATAGAAGCCTCTGCACGCAGAGTATTACACGAATATGAGGATAATGTGGATCTTCTTGTAATATACTTGATTATCAAGAAGAGTCGGCACACTTCAGAGTGATGGAGATGAACAACTTCTCTTCGCCCTTGTTTCTTCAACTCGAGGGCCAAAAAGGCTTATCTATCAAACAAAGGATGACGTAGATAAGGTTATACTTTGGGTTGACCTTGAAAAACAACTCAACCCTCTCCTTCTTGCAAGAAAACTTTGGAGAAGACTATGTAAAAAGTCTAAATCTGGTCTTCCAATAGTCAAAGATGCTCCTAACCTAGTGCCCAGTTGAATTCCATTTATGTCATGTAATTTTTTTTTATAACCGTGGTGTTCAGGATAGCTAACCTGCACCTCAACTAATTACACGGGGGCCTGCTACCTTCAACTAGTTCTATGGGGTACCTAGTACCTCCCACCAGCACGGATACTGAATATGGCTTGGATAAATGGGAAGAAAAAAGTCGTCATTTTTGATGAACCTGAGACCCCATGAATTAATAACTCACTTCATTGACTATTAGGCCACTTCATTTACGCCACGTAATTCTGATTCAACTACTTAATTTGTCTCTATTAACCCAAAACGGTGAGCTATGCCACTACATTTTAAAGTTAGGAATTTGTCCAAATTAGACACTTAAACTTGGCATCTACAGTCAGCTGAACACTCCAACTTACAAAATAATTATCTAGACACCTCAACTCGTCTCCGTTGTGTCAGTTGAACACTCCAACTTACAAAACAACCATCTAGACACCTCCAAAGTTTATGTGCTACGTCAGCGTAGGGTCTCCACGAGACACATTAGGGACGAGTTAAGGTGTCTAGATGTGCATTCTTAAAGTTGGAGTGTTCAATTGCCAGTTGAGTCCAAGTTGAGGTGTCTATCTATGTATTATGCCTAAATTTTTGATGTCTACATACATACCACAAGATTTTGTTGCAGAATTATAAAAGGGTTGCAACTTAAATCTATGAAAAGATTCAACAATTGGAAAGGTCAAAAAGCTGGAAATGAAAAAAAGAATCAAATCAAAGCAAACAAAAGCTCAAAAAAACAAACCTCAACATTAGCAACTTTACCAGCTTCAGCAAAAATTTCAGATAATTGAGAAGGTATCATCGAAAATGGCAAATTGACCACATACAATTTACATATTTAGAAACTACATAAAAAGTACTATAAGCCACAATAATTAACAATTTGAAATATCTAAAGGACATATGAATAAATCGCAGTCAATTCCTACAACGACAATTTTCTTTTTTTGCTAAAACGACACTTATTTGGGACGAAGGGAGGCAAGTGGGGTCTGGGGATGGCGGGGATGGTAGAAGGTACGCAAGCCTTACCCCTAACTTTGTGGGGTTAGAGAGATTGTTTCAGATAGAAACTCGACTAAACAAAGAGAAATAAACACAAAAAATTATACCAATAAAAAGCTCAAGAAAAAAACAAACCTCAACATTAGCAACTTGACCAGCTTCAGCAAAGATTTCAGACAATTGAGAAGGTGTCATCGAAAACGGCAAATTACCCACATACATTCTCCCATCTTCTATCGACTCAACACCCCCATTTCCTTCTTTCTCTTCATCTTCGCCCGACAATGCAACTTCATCATCTACTCCATCAGACACAGCAGAAGCAGAAAAATGGAGTGAATACCGATTGAAGGAAGAGAAAATAGGAGAAATGGGGAAATGGGGTTTGAATGAGTTAATTTTGAAGTGTGTGTTGTTAGTAGTAAAGGAAATGTGGTTTGTTACTGAGAATGATTTAGGTGTTTGAGTGAAGAGATGAAGTGAAGTTGTTGCAGCTACAGAGATGGAAGAAGCTGACATCTTTCAATGAAGAAACGAGACAAGATAAAAAGATTGTGTTTGGCGGACAAGAATATAAGATGAGTCATGGGGTTCACTACACTGATGGATTTAATTTCTACCGCCTCGTTTCTATAAAAATATGAAAAATGATTCATTTATACCGATCATTAATAATTTGATTTATTTATATTATTATAATTATTAAAATAGTTTATTCATATCTCTAAAATCAGCATTAATAAAAATATCATAAATGAACCGAACTATTGACGATTGACATAAATAAATCATTTCAAATAGTTTAATGATATATTTGAGTTTCCCCTTTATTGTACTATCATATTGTTATTCTAAATATAATATTTATTTTAATTACATATTATTAAATGTTATTACTCGTTATGTAATGATAAAAAGTCCATTTTATATAAGGATTTGTTAGAGTATTTAACATTATGCTTTTGTTAGAGTATTTAATAATTCTATTTTATTTATTATTGTATCTTTTCCCCCCTCTATAATAAATCTACCCCGTACACTACTTTTCTTTATAATGTTGTAAGTTCATCTTTAGATTGTCGATATGTGTTATTTTGTTATGACGTGAAATAATACAATCTGTCCGAACGTTGTATTCATCAAAAGTCAAAAAAATATAATATCATGCAATATAATACAATATGATACATTATGAAACAATAATATTTCTTGTAAGAATATTTTTTTATTGTTGTAATGAATGTCTATTAAATACTTATAATAGCATTTGACGTCCCGTTATTTGGGGTGATTGTGGTGCAGTTTGACTCGACTTTGCTTAAAAGGAAACCAAAGTACTGAATCGAAAATGCAAGGAATTGGTAGACTAGATCCTTTGTTTTTTCTTCAATTGTAGCATATAAGCATCAATCATTATAGGATTTACGATACTCATTTTGTATCCATTGCGTGCTGCCCTCCCTCCCTCAAATAATAATGTTCCTTAACCATCTGCTTACTACAAGAATGTATCACGATGAAATCTTCTTGGGATCCTTAATATAACTCAAAACTAAGTTTATTCTACATAAACTCTATAGGAGGTCATCATAATACATATTCTATTAACCTTGTTGATGAACAACTAACGCGGGAGGGGGGAAACAAGGGCACTGAACAGTTTCCAAGAACCCAAAATGAGTGGTACGTCAGCAAAAGATATAGAAGGTCACATGATATGACAAAAGATTAATGCTCTTCAAAATGAATGATGAGAAGGTAACAATGGATGACATGAAATTGCAAACATTTCAAAATCGACACTACAAATGTACAAAATACTGTATAAACATTCAACTTATACAGTCTGATAACACAATAATTTTCACATTATATGGATCAAGTTCAATCATACATCACTGTATGTTTACAAACCAGTATCAAAAGAGTAATCCAAACACACTGCAACATTCTCAGACCCGATTCATCATCTTATCCAAAACAGGTTTATTTATCTTACAGTGCTGAAAATAAAAGTAGCATTAAGGCTTTAGCGCCTCTTACCATCTACGTTGACAGCAAAATAGAACGATAGAGGCAACTGCGTTAATGCTAAGCCAAGAATGAATTGCCCATTGATAGCCAAAGATGATCCGCCAATTGCAAGCAACCAAATGCATTAGGTTGCAGCATGGAAGCCGAGGCTATCAAACTTTGAGGTTGCAACAGCTATCTGCTGTGCAAACCCACTTACCAGCCATGAGAATACCGTGTCCAGTATTGCCTTGAACCTGAGGCCCCTGCCCCTGCCCCAGGGGCCTCAGATTCTGGAACGAAAAAGGATCAAGATTCCCTCGGGAGTACATGTTAGTGACTCCAGACGAATCAGAGAATCTTCTGCCATTTGTTTCTTTGGGTGAGCTCAAATTGCTGCTATCAGAGTGCAGCACTTCAGAATTCTGGGATCCGGTGGGGTAAAATTTTTGAACTTCGCCTGTCTTGAATGTATTGGTGTTTTTTCCACCCTTCATAGTTTCATTCATGTTCCTCGTGTTCAAGAAGCGGCCACCGCAGCCCCTAGGGCGGCGCAAAGCATGGAGATGGCGAGAGAGGTGCAAATATGGCTGCAAGAATTAAGCAGTGCAAAACTCAAATTTCTTAGCTTGTGAAATTTTGAAAAATGAACACAGAAGAGTATTGTCAAAGGCGAAAAGCTTTAAAAAGAGCTCCAGGTCTATTGGAGCTTTAAGCGCAAAGCTTAACTAATGTGTGGGCTTTAGTAAAAGAAGGCACAATGAAGAGAAAAAGTAAAACTATATATGTAATGCAACAAAAAGGTAAATAATTCATTTATAATATTTTCTTTAATGATTAATATATCTGTTTTGCTGATTATAGTTATTGACTAGTGCCGCTTTATTCAAGATGGAACTCTTGGGCAATGAGCACACGTCTTAGAGCCTTGCCTACACTAAACCGCGCGCCCTCCTTGAGCTTTTTTGAGCTTCAGGGCTTAAGCGCGTTTTAAACGAGCCTTTGACAACACTGGTGGATCCGTTATCCATGATGATAGAAATAAATCTTTACCTCGCGTGGTTTAAGAGCTTTTTTCTTCATTTCCTTAGCCCTGGACTTTCGACGCCTCAGTATCCCATGATACTGCTTGGCATTTACGAATACTGGACCTTCATCAGAGGCCAAATTCAATGGTAGCATAATGCGGCCCTGCAAAATTTGTGAAGTGAAATCAGAGCCTCAAATCATTCAGCTTGAAGTAGTCTGGTACAATATGTAGAATAACGGACATCTCCCAAAATGCAGCACAAAAGAGAGTAAAGAAGAAATTGCACTACAAATGCCAACTATTCTATGACATTTTATCAGAAGACGTGTTTCCGGTTACTGCAGACATTCCAGTGTCATGCATTAATTCGAAACGTTTCAGGTTCAAACTTTTCATTTGTTATTCCATAATTGTGGCTAATATTTGAAACTGCTACCACTGAAAGACGATCCTCTGAACTAATCCAGGAAAGTAAGTTCAATCGGTTGACAAAGTTACCCTTCTAATGTTCTCAAGAACTGTGAAAACTTTCCTCCAGAGAGCGAAGATTCCTGGTCTCTTCTCCTTCACTCCTTTGAAAATAAGTATAAGAAGGCCTTTATATCTCAAATGGTTTACAGAAAACAATCAGCTAAGCATTACAAGGTTATGATGCAAATAAAAATACCATTTGAACAGAGTGACACAACATATTATACTCCTTCAATTATAGAGAAATGATAATTTAGCAAAAGAACTTGGTTGTCATTTATTCAACTTTGATCTTTATCCAAAACTGAAATCACAGTGACAGAACAAATTATACTGCGAAGACGTTGAACAGGGCATATAAGAGTAATATTATTCCATCTGAACAGAACATAAGAATATACTTTCAGTTAGACAATCTGGGAGCAAATTTTCATTCCAAATTCAACTCAAAGGTCAACAAATGTGATTCCAATAATCTTTTCTTTTTCAAAATAAAGTATCATTCTTTCACTTGTTTTGACGCCTTTTATGTAATAAAGTACTTCGTTAAACGCTGTACTTCCCAAATTAAAACAGGTACCAAGCAGACTACCCTTTACTTCAACATAAAAGGTAAGTATATGTTTTTTCTTATGACCCAGAAATCCTTCTAGGGCCAAACCATAGGATCAAAAGCTGCCTCCGAAACTCGGGGATAGTGGGCCCACCCATCTACCTTTTCTCAACTTAAATACTAGGCTTAGTTTGCGTGGTGCAGGGCTCGAACTTGTGACCTAAGTCACAAGTCCCTCAACCTTTGACACTTGAACCAAACCCAGGGGCAGGCGAATCAAGTCATAGAAAGAACAATTTTGTGCTTTGAGCTTTCAGAACTCCTTATAGTTGAGTTCATATCCTCTATTAACAGTAGCCTATTCACGTCCAAAAAATGGCCGAACATCTCTGCTTGTGAGAAAAAACTTAAATGTACCAATTCTATCAGACGTTAAGCAAGTAAACCCACTGGTAAACATTAGTGCCCAACTTATAGTGCCATGTGAGCAACGTCTTAGCCCAACCAGCATTTATATGCTGCTACAGACACTCAGATGCTTTGAGTAATCATACTACAATCAGATGCTGTCTTTATGAATCAATTGATCCAACTAACTTGCAAAATCAACGGTCATATATTAATATTTCTTGAAAATTCTCTCGTCTTTTTCAACAAACTTTGTAATATTCTTTTTGACAAAGGCGAAAGAATGGTGAAACTTTCTCCGGTTGTCTCTTTTTAGGACAACTGTTTAGTAAATGACCTTTTATTTCTCTTCAATTTATGGACCTTTTAGACCACGGTCTAAAATCCCTTTTTGGAAAACTGAAAATCTTATGAAAAAACGTCCGACCAAAGTCTAATGTGTTGTCTGTAAGGTTAAACAATATATGAACAAACATTAAACACGAGTCTAACGTTATTCGGAAGGGTAATTTCTTAAGGGCTTTATTTGCACAACTCTTAAAAATAGGGACATAATCTAAACGGTGACATATTAAGGAACATTTGCGTAAATCAGCCAAAAGAATGGTTTTGGAAACTTTTCCAAATCAACCACATTAAGAATCCAACTCAGCTAACACATGATGTGCTAAAACAAAATTTAGGCAATAGTATCAATGATAAAAACATGATCATATACTCTGTCATAAAGTTTATACTGACCGCCATTGGAAGTTTGAAAAGGTTTAAAAGACCTTATAAAGTTGAAATTTGTTATCCGAATAAGTTTTTGAACAACAGAACAAAAATTAGCAAACCTACATTACTCTAGTGATTGGAAAGTTATGCTACAGAAAGAAGTAGTACCGAAAGTTGAGGACCGTAAGCTGAAAATAACCCAACGCATTGCTCTCGATAAGGATATTTTGCAGAAATCTGCACCATTTAACAGCACGACAAAATAAACAGAATGAATAAGCACAGAAACTGAGATTTCTCGAAGACATACGGGCTTTTTGATGAAAAATTTACCATGGACTGACCAAACCCTAGCTCAAAGTGACCTAGATAGTCCATATTAGCTAAGTGAAGAGAGTTAGCAGCCTGGATGTTTGAAAGTTTTTGCCCATTTGCTGAAGATTTGCAATCACCTGAAGGAGATACTACATTAAATGTCAACATGTTCTTTATAAGATCGCATTGTAAAAGAATAAATCATCTCAAATGGTTAAACAATTCAACAGAACGTGATTTTCCTTGACAAGAACCAGAGAAGAGTGTTACTGGTATGCATTTCTTCTATGTTGTTTCAAGTAGTCGATTTGTTCCAAACTAAATATTCTTTTTGGACTTGGACTTGGACTTGTGAGTCCATTTAAGAAACTCCTAATGCTTCTCTTTTTTAAGGTGGTTAAAAGAATATTTCAGTACGTCCAATCTGAACTTGACTATGAAATTTTTTTACTCGGTCCTACCAAAAGTTTTGGCTTATTGTTATTTTCATAATAGTTGAGCTTGTGATATTGATGATTGGAAAATCACAACCAGTTTTCTGTCTATTAGATTTGACAATAACTGTGGGGAAAAAAAGGATTTAGCGAGAACTCACATTTGGAGGTGCAGATTTTGCAGTTTCTGCTATTTTTAATCTATTTTCTAGAGTCTGGTGCAACTTTTTGAAGTGCAATTTCTGCTACTTTTGTTTTTTGTCTATTTTTGGTGTCTTGTGCAGTTTCTTGTGTTGCATTTTCTCCGATGCAATGGAACTTCCCTAGTGTTTCTAATTAAATCTTTTTTGTTCACAGTTCCCCTCAAATCTAGCCAAGAGAGTTTGCTAAAATATTTAATGAAGATCAGAAGTGCTTATTTTATACAAACTTAAAGGACCAAAACTGCTCAGGACTACTTTGAACCTACCCCAAACATAAGAGACCATATCATGTGTTGATTTCTTTCCGCAACCAACTCTTCCAATGAAACATTAAGTTTGTGTTAGCCCAAACAATGAAGCATATCTTAACATGCCAAATAAAAAAGACAACAAAAAGGAATAGTCCGATGTATGAAGTATCCCTCATTTAGACAGGGTTGGGGAAAAGGCCCCACCCCAAGTAGACAACTTAACCCGACACAAGCATCAGTGGCTGATCCCACGGCTCTGTGACTTATAGATCAGACGGGGAAAACTTTACCGTTGCTCCAAGGCTCCGCTTCAAATAAAAAACAAAGACAACAAATCCTACAACTTGCAAAAAAGGATAGCCCGGTGCATGAAGCATCCCCCATTCACAGAGGATCCGGGAAGGGCACACCCCAAGTAGACAACCTACTCTGACACAAGCATCAAAGGCTAATTCCACAACTCGAAACCGCGGAAACAACGTTATCGTTACTCCCCCTCAAATAAAAAGAAGACAACATATCCTATAAATTGCATAAAAAGATGGATTGATTGCAGAAGGAAGTAGTACCAGAGAAAATTGTGAACTCAGTTGCATTCCCCTTAGGCTGTTGTTGCTCCACAGATGCAGATTTCAGTTGTCCAAAAGGCTCAGCATAAGCAACAGATTGAGACACAAGGCCACTACTCCACCAAGGAGTAACAGATTGATTCTGGACAACCCCTTCATTTCCTTTGGAAAATATTGTAGTATACATAGTCATATAGATGCAACCTCAAAAGCAATTCACTAGCTTTTTGTTCTTGAAAATCTACAGGAAGTTCCTGCAGTTCAATAAATTGAAGCAATCAATATTTTCATAAGTTGCCTTGAAAATAGAGCCTCAAGATATAATATAAGAGAAGTTCTAAAACTTAACCCAAAAAATCCAAAATTCACAACATAACTATCAAGGTTAAATAAAATAACAAAAAAAAAAAAGAACTTGAAAGACTTGCAATAGGAAAAAAAATCTTTTTTGATAACCATGTGAAAGAAATAACCCCCTTGATTATTTTCATTAATGAAAGAGTATATATACAATTTACAATTTTCATAATAGGAAAATCTTATTCCTATTCTACTCCTAAAACCTTATTCTACTTGTACAATAATTATACAATTATGGTAAGTGTACAACTCTAATTTAATTAGAACAAATCATAACCTAAAATAGACTACTAAACCGTGATATACACGGCATGCATATACCGTGTATATCACGGGATTTAACAGCCCATTATACAACAATCTGCCCGTGATACACACAGCGTGTATACCGTGTATATCACGGGTATTTATCACACCCCCACAGTCATAGCGGGCGGTCTTCGTACGCTGAGACTGTTCCTAAAATCTTCAAATAGGACCGAGGGAAGACCCTTAGTGAAGATGTCTGCAATTTGATACCTGGAAGGAACATGTATGACGCGTACTTGTCCACGAGCTACCTTTTCGCGAACAAAATGGATATCCATCTCAATATGTTTAGTGCGTTGGTATTGAACCGGATTTCCCGAAAGATAAACGGCACTAATATTATCACAATATACCAAGGTAGCTTTTTGAATGGGAAAGTGAAGCTCCAAGAGAAGATTACGTAACCAACATGATTCAGAAACCACATTGGCTACCCCTCGATACTCGGCCTCGACACTAGAGCGTGATAAGGTAGCTTGTCGTTTGGCAGACCACGAGACCAAGTTATCACCAAAAAACATGCAATAACCTGACGTGGAGCATCTGGACAACCACCCCAATCAACATCGGTACACGAGACGAAGTGTAGAGGCCGAAAATGGATGTAGATGCAAGCCATAGTCAAGTGTCCCCTGGATGTATCTGATAATGCGTTTGAGCGCATTCATGTGCTCCACCCTAGGATCATGCATAAACAAACACACCTGTTGTACGGCATACATAATATCCGATCTCGTGAAAGTAAGATACTATAGAGCCCAGCAAGACTGCGATAGTGAGTGGGATCCTCGTAAGGGGAGTCAGCCGCAGCACCCAGCTTGGGTTTAGTATCAACCGGAGTTGAAGTAGACTTGCACGAGGACATACCAGCTCGCTCAATGATCTTAGTTGCATACTTCCGTTGTGATAAGAATAACTCACCGGCATGACAAGTGACAACAATCCCCAAAAAGTAACTCAAGAGCCCCAAGTCTTTCATAGCAAACTCAGAACTTGCGCAAAGCATCAGAAGAGGCAGTCAAGATAATATCATCCACATATAATAGAATATAAGCCAGGGAAGTACCACGACGATATATGAATAATGAATTATCAGATCTGCTGTGAGAAAACCCAATAGATGACACATAATCTGCAAATCTCTTATACCAAGCCCGAGGGGCCTGCTTAAGCCCATACAAGGACTTCTTCAATAAACAGACATGATGAGATATTTGGGGTCTCGAAAACCCAAGGGCTCATGCATGTAAACGGTCTCCTGAAGATCACCAGGTAAGAAAACATTCTTCACATCCAACTGATGAATGGGACATGCCTTCGAAAGAGCCAAACTGAGAACAGTGCGAATGGTAGCCGGCTTGACCACCAGACTAAATGTCTCACCATAATCCACTCCAATCTGTTGAGTTCTACCATCACCTACAAGACGAGTCTTATATCTCGCAAAAGATTCATTAGAATTATTTTTATGAGTAAAAATCCACATAGACCGAATAATATTAACACCAGAAGGACGGGGCACCAACTCCCATGTCTTATTTGCAATAAGAGCATCATATTCGTCGTTCATAGCCAATTTCCAATTCGGGACATTTAACGCAGACACTGGGTTACGGGGAAAAGGGGACTTAAGAACATTAGAATTTAGATTAAAATGTCTTTTTTGGTTTAAAATTACCATGTTGACTACGAGTGACCGGTCTGTGACACTGGAGAGAATTGGACGGATTTTGGGAAAAATTCGGATTGATGACGGATCGCCGCAGGCGATGAGCTCTTGGCCCAACACGAGATCTTTGGATTGAGAAAGCGATAGTAGGTGCAGACTCTTCGGGTGGATAGTCGGCCCAAGTGCTGAACCCGAGACCTGAGGGACTGGCCCACTGGGCAGAGGTGACGGAACAAGAGGTCCAGTGGGCAGTGGGCCCACTGGCGTATTTTGGGTGCGGTACAAGTCCGAGAAATGGTGGATAATATATGGGGAGACATCGTCGTCTAAAAATTTATACGAACTAGGCCCGAGACTACTTACTTTGGCAAACTAAAATTGGGATTGATCAAAAATAACGTGGCGACTAATTATGATTTTATTAGACGATAAATCAAGACATTTGTAACCACGATGATTGGATGGATAACCCAAAAATACACAAGGGGTAGAACGGACTTGAAGTTTGTTAATGGTAGTTGACGAAAATAACGGATAACATAAGCACCCAAAGACCCTAAGATGTGAATACGAAGGAGTCTTATTATATAGACGATGAAGGGGGGATGAATATGTCAACCCTTTGGTAGGAAGTATGTTAAGAAGATACGTAGTCATTTGTAGAGCATGATGCTAAAAGGAAGGGGTACGGAAGCATGTACCAATAAGGTTCGGACAATATTATTAATGGTACGAATTTTTCGTTAGGCTTTCCCATTTTGAGAGGACGTATGAGCACAAGAGAAACGAAAAACTATGCCATTATTTTCACAAAATTCCCGAAACAACCCATTATCATATTGAATATTCTTGATTTCTCGGTCGAATTGAGTACGGATGAATGCTCGAAATTTTAATAAAGTGAAAAAAACTTGAGATTTTTTCGCTAATGGAAAGGCCCACAAAAAATTAGAATAATCATCCAAAAATAGAACGTAATAACGATGGCCCACAGAACTTAAAACGGGAGATGTACATAAATCGCTACGAATAATATCAAATGACATTAAAGTACGAGAAGTAGAGGCTACAAATGGTAATCTAACGTGTTTTCCTAGAGGACAAGATTGACAAATTGGAGTATTACGCGTACCCTTACAAGAAATAAAATTATTTTTATGTAAAGAAGAAACAATAGACGACCCAGGGTAACTCAAACGTGCATGCCATAAGGAATGAGCTAGAGCTGTAAAAGTAGATGGCAAGGCTTGACTCGAGAGACCGGATGCGGGCGTGATAGGATAAACATCTCCCCTACTATCACATCTTATGATAGAGATCCCCGTCTTGAAATACTTCACAGAAAATCCAAAAGGATCAAAATCAACAGAAACTCAATTATCAGTGGTGAATTTAAGAACATACACCAAATTTTTAATTTAGTCAGGGGCATGAAGGGCATTTTTCAAGACAAGAGGTGGATGGGGGGAGACATCGTTTTATGACCGTAACCACGAATTGGAATCGAGTTGTCATTACCAACAATTATGCCATGATTGTTGCTCAAATTTGAATAAGACGAGAGAGTACCTTGGTCGGACGTCATGTGAGAAGTGGCATCGGTGTCCATGTACCAATTTGCGTCCGGAGGATTCAATCCAATTGTATGCATGGCGACTTCAATATCCGTAAGTATCGGAATCGGAGCGGGGCCTGCAGCATGATGGGCCTGTGGGGGCCGAGGCCCAAGCACACCGCTTGTCGCCCGGCCACGGTTGCAGGCCACCGTTCCCGTTGAATTGGGCCTGGCGATCGCAGCGCCCACCGTCCCAGGGTCAAGATGTTGGGAAATAGGGGTTGTTGGGCCACTGGCCATCAGCCCAGGCCCACTGCCAAGGGGCCATGGCTGGAACAGTTGGCCTGAGGCCCACCACCACCGTACCCGGGCCCACTGCCACTGTTCTGGCCACCCCAGCACCTCCGGAACCACAGCGATTTTTCCCATTATTTTTCCGTTTTTTCTTGCCTCCACCGTGAGCATGATTTTGGCCCGAATTATCAATAAAACCTTGAGAATTAGCGGAGGACGTCATCATGACCACGGGACTAGCGCCGGTAGCAACCTTTTTGGCCAAACCGGCTTCTTCTAATGTGAGCATCGAACGGGCTTGATAAAAAGATGAAAGCAGATTACTTTGACGGAGGAGAGTTCCCACGCCATCATAGGCCTCAGATAGGCCTGTAACCATTATGGAACAAGACGATTATTGGTAATGGGCGCTCCAACGATACGGAGTTGGTCTGCCAATTCCTGAGCCGTTTATAATAAGCGAAAACATTCGAAAAATCTTCAATGCGGACTTGGAAAAATTCCTGCTCAAGGGTGACAATGCAGGAATGTTGGTTATCTTGGAATATATCGTGCAATTTATTCCATGTAGTCATAGACATAGTGTCCGGCTCAATAATTGTTTGTAAAAGGTCCGTAGAAATAGTGGAATAAATCCACTGAAGGACGGTAGCATCAAGAGTAATCCATAACTGAGAATCCTCCGCGGGAGTAGGGGTAGCGGGAGGAATTATGTGATGGAGAACTTGATGGGAGATGGTGTGAATTTTGAACAAATCCACCCACGTCGCATATTTGACGTTTTCATCTCAAGAACAATAGGTATGTGGTTCTTGATGTTGGAAACAGTAAGGACAGACGTAGACATAACGAAAGAACAATGGGTGATTTGAGGGATTTTGGAAGAAAGTTTGTGAATAGAGGAGGAAGATTCGGCACAGAAACCGAGGGAAGGCTCGGAAATTAAGGCAGCCGAGACAAGCGAAAGCTTGGGAGAGAAGGAAGTATGTGCAACCTAGGCTTCTGATACCATTAAAGAAATAATCCCCTTGATTATTTTCATTAATGAAAGAGTATATATACAATTTACAATTTCCACAATAGGAAAATCTTATTCCTATTCTACTCCTAAAGCCTTATTCTACGTGTATAATAATTATATAATTATGGTAAGTGTACAACTCTAATTTAATTACAACAAATCATAACCTAAAATAGACTACTAAACAGTGATATACACGACATGCATATACCGTGTATATCACGGGATTTAACAGCCCATTATGCAACAATCTGCCCATGATATACATAGCGTATATACCGTGTATATTACGGGTATTTATCACCGTGGTTTGGGCCAACTAGCGCACATCTCGACTAATTTCAACAGGCTAGTTACCTCCATCAGTACAACGACTAATTTCAACATGCTTGTTACCTCCCATCAGTACAGGTATTAGGTAATAGAGACGAAACTAGGATTTTGAGTTTATGAGTTCTAAATTCTAGAAAAAGAAAGTTATTGGGTTCTTGATAAATTATGTATATGTATTAAGTGGAATATTTTGTGGTCCGGCCCTTCCCCGGACCCCGCACATAGCGGGAGTTTAGTGCACCGGGCTATTAAGTGGACTATTTAACAAAAATATATTTGAACCTGAAACCTCATGCTAGACCCTCGGTTGCTAGGGCAAAAACAATATTGAAAACAAGTTTTATCTTTTCTTCATTAAAAGGGCAACCCGATGCACAAAGCATCCGTCTTAGCATGGTCGCACCCCGAGGGGTAGACAGCCTATCCTAGTGCAAGCATTAATGGCTGCTTCCATGGCTCAAATCCGTGACCTATAGGTCACATGGAAACAACTTTTTCTCATTATTGTACGAAAAAAAAAGCTAAAAAAGGTATATTTAAAGAAACCCACATAAAACTTACCAGTCTCTGAACAAAAGATCTACTAATAGAAACAAACAAAACTATAAGATAATTCAATAAAGATTACAAAAATGGCAGTAGCAAAGAACAAACCAATACACAACCACCAATAAAAATAAAACCAGAATACATAACCAACCTTGAATTCTACTATACCAGGAATAGTAAACAAAGAAGAAAAAGAACAATTTTTTACAGCAACCATATTAGAGAAAAGTGAATATTCTTGAAAATATGAAGGGAGATTTCCAAGTAGAGTGTCATACCCCAAAAAGAAAAACCTTAAAAACTTGCCATAAGAAAAAAGAAACTTTTTTTTAATAATTGTGGTATCTGGACAAATTTGCCCGCACCACGATTAATGGGTACCTGGTGCCTCCTATCAACACAGTCCGAGCTTGAACATATAGCAAGAAATCATCCCAAATATTTGAACCTAAAACCTCACCGTTCTCAACCCAGTTCATTTAACTACTAAGCCACAAAATAATATTGAAAACAAGTTTTATCTTTTCTTTATCATTTTCCCCAACAAAAAAAAAAACTTAAAAAAGCAAAATTTAAGGAAACTCAAATAAAATCACCAGTCACTCAACAATATTTCTTACAGAAACAAACAAAACTATAACATAATCAAACAAAAATCACAAAAATGGCAGTGGCAAAGAACAAAACAAAGTAAATCACAAAATATATAACCAACCTTTCGTTCTACACTTTTTACAGCAGCCATAATACAGAAAAATGAATATTCTTGAAAAAAGAGTTGTACCTAGAGAAGTAAGAGTTGTACCTAGAGAAGTAAGAGTTGTACCTAGAGAAGTAAGAGTTGTACCTAGGAGGAGAAGAAATTAAGGTGTGTGTGTAATTGTACGGTCAATTAGAGAAACCCCATTTGCTAGGAGCCATGTCGGTACAATATCAAGCAAGAAAGAGAGAGATGAGAGAGAGATGGAGAGAGAATGGTTTACAAGGAATTACATGGCAATGACCAATGAAATATAGCCTTCATGGAACCACTTTGTTTTATGTGCTTTATTGTAGTTTTCTTCTTTAATAGTAACAACTCTCACTCTAATGATAAATATAGTTCGGTTCAGTATGATAAATCAAATTTCAACAGTTAAATTCTGATAATGGTTGGTGGCTAGTATTTATCCGTTCTTAATTAGGAACTCAAAAATAAATTCTTCTTTAATAAAAAGCGGTTTACCTTTCAAATTAAGAGTTTTTTTTCGGCTCTAGCTAGGAATTATGAAACAAAGCTTGAAAAAACTAAAAACGAACAAAATGATGAAGTACGTTCTAAGAGGCCTTCGATATCGCAGAAAATCCACCTTCAATTTTTTGCTATCATGATAAGAATTCGCAATTTTGGAGAATTTTAATAATTATCGCGGTTAAACCTTCGCAATCGGAAGGTGTCTAGGTTCAAACAGTCAAATTTTCACTGTTTCAATTTTAAATTTTTATCCAAAACTACCTCAAATCACCTCCAAATGACATTAACATTTGAAACTTTTCAACTAACACCTACTCGACAATTTGGAATAGTCGGGGCTTAAAGCGGGAGTAACGAAAAATAAAAACAAAACCTTCCCTATACAACTCTCCCCCTCCCCCCCTTCCCAAAAAAGTTTGATATGTTCTATTTTTATAATATTGACATCCCGACTAATTTATGCGCATTCGATAACTTTGTCCATCAAAATATACATGAGCAATAAAAAATTATAAAACGTTCTTTTTTTCTACTGAGATTTAAATACTGATTCAACATAGTTTTCATCCAATAACATTTTTGGATATAAGTTAGGCATAATTTTGTAATCTATTTTTCTTGGGCCTAATATGAATTAAGCATTGTAAATTTGGAGCACTAATTACTACTTCCACTTCTCATTCTCAACTACAAAAAGTTATGTATATTTACAAAAATGAAAGGTCGGATCACACTATCAGCACAATTTTTATATAATAAATATTTTATCATATGCTTTTAACACTTGTACCTTAGTCTAACATGTTCAAATCCTTTTGTCATTATTAACTTTAATTCTTCTAAATTATTATTAAACAAAAAAGGAGAGAGAAAAGGAAATCCACATAAGTGGATAGTACTTGATAATTTGTTAGTGGATGGTAAAAGGATAACCATAAAATCTCTTAACTGTTATGGAGTATAGTTGTGTAGTACATTTTATAACATAAAAAATTATCTCAACTTTTTATGTTATAAAAGATTGTTTCAAACTATTTACAAAGCCAAGTGGAACATTTTGAGGGTGGGGATGACTAGTTTTTTTTATCGTACAACTTGAACTTTCCAACTATGGCAATTGGGTCCCTATTATTAGTATTATTATTATTCTTTTTAAGACGAGAGAGTATTTAAAATAATTCGTGAATATATTTGTAGGTACGTATAATGTATTAACGCCAAAGATTCTGATGAGGTGGTAAGTAGCCATTTATCTTTTACAAGAGGTCTTGGGTCATCCGAGTTTTGAACGCATTTAATAGGAGTGTTTTAGCTCCGTAGTGGACTTCTGAACGTGAATTCAAATTAATCGAGCCTCAAAATAACTATTGAATATCGAGTGCAAAATTTTTTAAAAATAATATGTATATTCTATTGAATTTTTGTTGGACCTCTAAAGCTATTTGAAGCTCATAATAATCATACTATGAATATATAACTATAGTCATCAAAGTGGAAGGGTTAGTATAGAAGCTAGTAGTTGGCCTATAGTAATATAACTGGCCTTTTAGTATTTGTAGACATATTCGTTAGTGTGTGAGTTTTATCGATTGGAAATTCCTATTTTGTTGGAAATGGAATATTTCATCGAAAAGTACTAAGTGGATGATAAAAGCTAGTAATTGACATGTATTAAGGTTTGGATTGCACTTAATTTATAGAAAGAAGCTTATTGTGATAATGCGTGCTAGCAATTAGATTAACTACTCTATATGAGACAATCAAAGAGCATGATGGGACGATTGAGATCATTTTTCACCCTTAATTAAAGGTCTCAATTTTGGATTATGAGAATGAAGAATTTCTTGATAGGGAGTGTGTTACTCCACTTAATCGGCCAACACGATGTGTATATATAAGATTAGTTACGGTAAAGGCAGATTCAGAATTTCTCGACGTAAATCAAAATTAGTCAGGACGGATCGCGCTCTACCTACAACTAGAGTTCTCGAGTTCGAGCCATATGAATGAAGAATTTTTTTTACCCTTTCCCTTAGTAATAAGCCTACCAAGCGTTAATCAAAATTATATACTCAGATGAATATAGATACCGAACGGTTAAAAAAAACTCTATATGAAAAATGGCAGGGAGCATAAGAGTGGTATTTTGTGAATTTTGACGAGGAGGAGGGATGATAATGGTGCCTCAAATTGTAAGCTAGAAATAGTAAAAATTGTTCACGAATCTATTATAGATATATAATATGCTACATTCTCATGGTTGGTGTATAAGAGCTCTCAGAGATTTTATAATGATATCAAATAACGATACTATTATCTTAAGATATAAGTTAGATGTTTACATTATGATACACATACCATTACATATATTATATTCTAAGCATGCTTCACAAGAGAAAATGATCTCCTATGATCGACTAAAGTTTCACTAGAAGAAAAACGATTCTATAAAAATCTTATGCGTTTTATTTACCTAAATTTAGTGATGAAGAGAATCATATAACTTGAACTATAAAAAAATCACTTTATAAAGAATGGGAAATTGACATTTTACCTCATTAGAAATAGTAAGATAAGGCTTAGCCCCCTAGCTTTTACTCTTCTATTTGAGGTTCGTTTTTATTGATTAATAAAAAACTAGCCCTAAAAAAAGGGGGAAATTTACATTTTACTTTAACCAATATATTTATTACTACAAGGAGAATATATATTCAAGGGTTGGTTGGCCTATTGGATATTCTGCATAGCTTGGATCACCATGAACTTTCCAGGAATTTAACTATTGTATTTTATTCCTTTTTTAATCTTTATTATAAAATAATTTCTTTCAACTAATGTAAGATATGTAGTATTAACTTTGAAAACCTTTTTAATTAATGTTTAGTTTACCTTTAAATAGAGGTCTTAGGTGTGCGTGAATTTTTTTTATAGGGAACACTTTTCCCTTTAAATCTAAATTAATTGGAGTCCTAATACAAATACCGAACACCGGATAAAAACAAGATGGACTCTTCCAAAGACCCTAATACAAGCCTTGGTTTCAACTATGTTACCATTATTAATATACTATTAGAATAGAATATATAAGTGTGGTTACAATAATTGCAGGAAAAGGGAAATAAGTAAATATTACAAATGCTAGAAAGGATAAACTATTCAAGATTACAATAAACTGGAAATAAGAACGATTACAAACTCCTTGTGATTTGCTGAGACGAGTGACGACACTCTGTCTTTAAGACAAGATTGCCTCGTATATATCCTTTTACGTTGTCGGACAATAGTGTCCCAAGATACAACAACAACTTAACACATGAGCAAAGGAAACTCAAGTGTTACGCTTGAAGAACTTTGAATATAGAAAACTTGCTAGAGAGGAAGAAGAAGATTTCAGAAAATTTCTAAGTATCTTGAACAATTGAGCCAAATGCCTCAATTTATAGTGTAAGGAGATGACTCCTCAACTAGCCAACTAATGACCTTCAATAGCAATGTAATCACTTATTGAGGGGTTACATTTAGCCAAATAATGGCTGAATTCATGTGCCAAATAATGGAGATTCAATGCTTCAAAACCAGCCCAAGAGTCAGAACTTTCCATCTTCCGTCGCAGTATTCTGCCTCCGAAGCGCCACGGCTCTGTGAATTACCGCCTCGGCTCCAGTAGCCCAACCACCATTTAGCGCCGCGGCGCTGCCATGGGGGCGTCGCAGAGCCGTGAAGGGCCCCGCGGTGATTTTTGACTCGTTTCATCTTACACTTTGTACACTTGTTCCTTCGTTTACCAACGTGGAATACTTGTCATTTGACCAATAAATGTCCATCATTCTATGTCTCAAACGTATTACGTATGTACCAATATCTCTTTCACTAATGAAATTTACGATACTTGGCACTACGTGTACATGTGTGTGAAAATGACATTTCCGACGTGCGGGGCCCCAATTGTTCGAGTCATAAATAATGGGATAAACTTAATTCCACATTAGTAAATTTCCAACAATCCCCTCTTGAAAGAGATTTTGGCGCACTCACAAGGTGCCTATTTTCAGCAATCTTTCAGCGAACAGATGTTGTATCTGGATAGGTAGCTTCCGCTTTGAACCTTCCATAGTTGAATACCTCGGAATTACTTACTGCGCGGTGAACGTGATGTCTTAAACGGTTAGTGTTTAGTGTAAGTCAAGTCAACGGTACCAACACAACAACTTTCATTACTCTGTTCTTCATAATATTTTGTCCGTTGTGGCCGTGGACACTTCTTGGATTTTTAAGTGCGTTCATTTGAGGCGGTCTGTCCTCGCACTTAAATAGGTGGTCTCCTACAAGGTATCCTGTTATACCCCACTTTACAAGTGTTAGAACCATTAAAAGTTTCCCCAAACCTAACTTCAACCGTTGAGGATCATTAAAGGTTTTGGAAACTTAACCTTTACCCACATTGCAGATAGCACTTAACGTCTATCGCGGGAACGACTTTGGGTTTATGTTCCTTACAGGGATCATAACCCGAAGTGATCTTGCTTCCACCGAAGCGCTCAACTGAACCTTTACAGCATAGTTTTCCAATTGAACCAAATTCCTGGGATCTCCAATCAGTAAGGTTGAGTTACCACCGTATTGGTCCTTAAAGCTTGGGTTTTAAGCCCATTCCCTTAGACAAGCAGAGTATATGATCTTTGGGTAAGCCCTTTGTTAGTGGGTCCGCTATGTTATCCTTTGATTTTATGTAATCAATGGATATTATACCCATGGTGATCAGATGTTTAACACTCTTATGTCTCCATCGAATATGATGAGACTTGCCGTTGTACATAGAACTTTGTGCCCTTCCTAGAGCCGACTGACTGTCGTAGTGGATCATTACAGAAGGTATGGGTTTGTCCCAACAAGGGACATTCTCTAAGAAGTCGTAAAGCCACTTAGCTTCTTCTCATGTTTTGTCTAAAACGATAAACTCTAATTCCATCGTGGATCGGGCGATGCAAGTTTGCTTAGAGGATTTTCAAGACACAGCCCCACCACCAATTGTAAATAAATACCCACTGGTGGACTTAGTGTTCTCTATATCAGATATCTAGTTTGCATCATTGTACCCCTATAGTACAGTTGGATATCTCGAATAATGCAACCCGTAACTTAGCGTGTATTTCAGGTATCGTAGTACCCCAATTCAACGCCTTCTAATGATCATTACTCAGATTACGGGTAAACCTAGCCAACTTGTTGACTGCATAAGCAATATCAGGTCGGGTGCAGTTTGTTATGTACATCAAACTTCCAATCACCTGTGCATATTGCTCATGGCATACAGATGCACCACGATTTTTATCAAGCTTTTGATTTCTATCCAGTGGTGACTTCATAGGCAAACTGTCAAACATCTTGAACTTTCTCAACACATCCTCGATGTAGTGAGACTGAGATAAAGCCAGTCCGTCAGATGTCTTAGAGATCTTTATCCCTAAGATGACATCTGTGATACCCATATTCTTCATGTCGAAGCATTGTTTCAACATGTTCTTAGTCTATAGGATCAAGCCAAGACTGCTCCATGTGATCAACATGTCATCTACGTACATGCATATCATGACGAACGAGGTAGAGTTACCTTTCGTGTAGATACATTTGTCACACTCATTAATGGAGAAACTCTTCGATAGTAGAGTACTACCAATTTTTTCGTGTCATTGCTTCGGGGCCTATTTCAGCCCATACAGAGATTTGACAAGTCGACAGACTTTCTTCTCTTGCCTTGGAACCACATACCCCTCGGGTTGTTCCATATAAATTTCTTCTTCCAAATCACCATTTAGGAAGACTGTCTTGACATCCATTTGATGTATCTCAAGGTCACGTAACACTGCGATCGCAATGAATACTCGTATGGACGTCATCCTAGACACCGGGGAGTACGTGTCAAAATAGTCAAGGCATTCCTTTTGCCGATAGCCCTTGACTACCAACCTGGCCTTGTACTTATCTATAGACCCATCTATTTTATACTTCCGTTTTAGTATCCATTTACAACCCAATGGTTTATTTCCTGGAGGAATATCAACCAACTCCCAAGTATGGTTTAGCAGGATGGAGTCTATTTCGCTTACAATAGCTTCTTTCCAGAATGGTGCCTCTGGAGTTGACAATGTTTCAGCAATTGTCCTTGGTTCGTCATCAACCATATAAGCTACAAAGTCAGGACCGAATGATTTATCCTTCCTGATGCTTTTACTTCGCCTCGGTTTTATCTCTAGAGTCTTCAAGTTCTGAGAATTTGAAACACTAGATTTCGGATATTCAGCCACTTCGAAGTTCATTAGATCTGAACCATCTAGATCCGGGTAGTCAACGACTCCTAGTTCATGAGAGCTTTGTTCATAACTTCGTTTGCGAGAGGTTATGTCTTTTTCCTTTCTAGGAAAAGTATCCTCAAAGAATTGAGCATTCATTGATTCCATGATTGTACCCCCCGTAGATATCTGGAATATCTTACTTATGCACTAAGAAGCGATAAGCACTACTGTTATTTGCATATCCGATGAAAATGTAATCTACAGTCTTAGGCCCAATCTTGACCTGCTTTGGCTTGGGCACTTCGACCTTTGCCAAACAACCTCACGCCTTTAAATATTTATAGGTGGGTTTCTTTCCCTTTCATGATTCATATGGAGTTTTGTCCTTACCCTTATGTGGGACTCTATTAAGAATCGTATTAGCGGTAAGGATGACTTTTCCCCACATGTTTTGGGGAAGACCGGAATTGATTAGCAAGGGATTCATCATTTTCTTCAACGTGCGGTTCTTGCATTCAACAACACCGTTCGACTGAGGTGAGTATGGAGCCGTCATTTGATGAACAATACCCGATTCAGCACAATATTCCTCAAATGGAGCTACATATTCTCCCACTCTATCGCTACGAATAAATTTAATCTGCATGCTTAGTTGGTTTTCAACTTCTGCTTTGTAACGTCGGAACACTTCAAAGGCTTCATCTTTACTTTTCAACAAGTAAAGGTAACAATACCTTGTACTATCATCAATGAATGTCACAAAGTACTTGTTTCCCCTAGTTTTTGCAAATATCAAATCACATATATCTGTGTGAATAAGTTCTAGAAGAACAGTATTCCTTTCGATGGATCGAAAATGAATCTTTGTGAGTTTTGCCTCTACGCACACCTCACAATTATCTTGAGGGTTTACGTCGATAGACGACAACAACTCCAACTTCACCAACCTTTGGATGTACTTGTAGTTAACATGTCCTAATCTATAATGCCATAAATTAGAAGGCGCAAGCAAGTAAGAAGAAACTTTAATTTTATTGCTTGGACGTATTCCAGACATGGCGTTAACTTTGAAGAGGCCTTCATAGACGAAGCCTCTTCCCACAAAAGTTCCATTCTTGGTGATTACAAATTTATTGGACTCAAATACTAGCCTAAAACCAGCATTAACTAATAAATTACCTGAAATTAAATTCCTCCTAATCTCAGGGACATGCATCACCTCCTTCAGAGTGAGCTCATTTTCAAAAGTCATCTTCAGGACTACATTTCCTACCCCTAGCACGTCAGTGGAAACATTGTTATCCATGAACAACTTCTTGTCTATAACTAGTGTATATGTGGATAAGACATCTCTATTGGAACAGATGTGTCTGGTAGCACCCGTGTCCATCCACCATTGCATAGGATTCTCAACAAGGTTTGCTTCAAGCACCACCGCCGACTCCTCAATTATGTCGTCAAGAAATGTGTCTTTGACGATGTTAGCCTGTGCCTTGCCTTTGGCCATGGTCTTCTCTTGTTGCTCAGTCTTGAGCTTGCGGCAGTTCTTGATCATGTAACCAGGTTTCCCACAGTGGTGACAGTTCCCCTTGAACTTCTCTGCCGCCTGGGTCTTGCCGTCTTTCTGGTACTTGCGCTTCTTGCTTGGGTTCCCTTTGGCCTCAACCAAATTTGCCTTTGCCTCAACGGGTTGTTTTCCTCCAGGCAAGGCCTTCTTATTATCTTCCTGAATCTGGAGTTTGATAATAAGTTCCTCAAATGTCATTTCCCTTGTCTTGAGTTTTAAGTAACTCATTCCACGATGGAGGTAACTTCTCAATTAGTGATGCAACCAAAAACTGCTCATTTGGTTTCATACCTTCCAAATCCAGGTGATGTATAATCATTTGGAATTCCTGGACTTGGGACATCACAGTTTTGCTATCCACCATTTGAAATTTCAGGAATTTCCCAACGATGAATTTCTTCATACCATCATCTTGTGCGTCGTACTTCTTCTGCAGTTTTTCCCATAACTCTTTGGCGGTGCCTACGGTGCAATACACCATGTAGAGTGGGTCTGACAGACAGTTCAAAATATAGTTCTTACACATGAATTCACCATGACTCCATGCATCAAGAACCATCTTCATGCTATTAACGACATGGATACCTTGGCCCCCTTCAGCCGTTTCATTAGGCTGAGGGTCCACTTCATCTCCAGCTTGTGGAGGATCTTCTGTTAGGAAACGAGCCATTCCCATAACAGTCAGACAAAACAACATCTTCTGCTGTCATCTCTTGAAGTTGGAGCCCATGAACTTTTCTGGGCGTTCATGGTGGAATCCAAAGGGTGGAGGAACTGTAACGTTCCCTTGAGAAGCAGGAAAGGCGTTGGATGTGCCTTGAGCAACAGTGAAGGCATTGGGTGTGCCTTGAGCAGCAGTGGGGAAGGCAGAGGGGTTGCCTTGAGTAGCAGCATCAATATCATAAGCGAGTTGTTCTCTTCCAGTTATCTTTCTAAGCACTTACAACAATCTTGTCTTAAAATTGTGGATTACAACAATTGCAAGAAACGGTAAGTAAGTAAATATTAAAAATGCTAGAAAGGATAAA
Organism: Anisodus acutangulus; assembly: GCA_029783415.1. Taxonomy (NCBI): domain Eukaryota; kingdom Viridiplantae; phylum Streptophyta; class Magnoliopsida; order Solanales; family Solanaceae; genus Anisodus; species Anisodus acutangulus. Next base: position 1,818,583 of record CM056492.1, on the reverse strand, counting down.
CTACTCAAGATTACAACAAACTAGAAATAAGAACGATTACAAACTCCTTGTGATTTGCTGAGACGATTGATGACACTCTGTCTTTAAGACAAGATTGCCCCGTCTATATTCCTTTACGTTGTCGGACAATAGTCTCCCAAGATACAACAACAACTTAATAAATTAGCAAAGAAAACTCAAGTGTTACTCTTGAAGAACTTTGAATATAGAAAACTTGCTAGAGAGGAAGAAGAAGAAGAAGATTTCAGAAAATTTCTAAATGTCTTGAACAATTGAACCAAAGGCCTCAATTTATAGTGTAAGGAGATGACCCCTCAACTAGTCAACTAATGGACTTCAATAGACATGTAATGACACTTATTGAGGGGTTACATTCAGCCAAATAATAGTTGAATTCATGTGCCAAATAATGGAGATTCAATGCTCCAAAACCAGCCCAAGAGTCAGAACTTTCCGTCGCAGCATTCTGCCTCCGAAGCGCCTCGGCGTCTCGGCGCCTCGGCTCCAGTAGCCCAACCACCATTTAGCGCCGCGGCTCTTCACGGCTCAGCGGCGATTTCCGACTCGTTTCATCTTACATTTCTTCCTTTGTTTACCAACGTGGAATGCTTGTCATTTGGCCAATAACCGTCCATCATTCTATGTCTCAAACGTATTACGTATGTACCAATATCTCTTTCACTAGTGAAATTTACGATACTTGGCACTACGTGTACACGTGTGTGGAAACGACGTTTCCGACGTGCAGGACCCCAATTATTCAAGTCATAAATAATGGGATAAACTTAATTCCACACTAGTAAATTTCCAACAATAAGTTCGCAACTTGATTTTGTTCACTTATACTTTTCTTCCAAGGCAGACCATATATATCATATTATATACATACATCTTTTCAGAACTAATTGCTTGCAAATTTAATAAGTATATAAATTCAATAGCTGGAATATTGATTTCTAGTCATTATCATTTGAATTAATCTCGTTTAAAATTTCTACTTGCAAGGTTGTCAATTTTAAGGATGTTTAAGCCAATAATGTTAGTATAATAATAAATAAATAATAGGATATTTACTTACAAATTTTCAACTTTGAGATAGTTTTGTTACATTAATTAATGCCTAGTTGTTTCCTCTTTGGCCATGAAATAGATACGATGTCTAAACAACAAATCACAAACACCAACTAATTCATTATTAGCTAACTACTCTGCAACTTATAATTGGTGCACATTTCACTGGCTAATTATTAAAATACCATCCCACTCTGATTTTCTTTAATTTAATGCTTATGATGTTGAGTAAGTGTATGTGGAAGCCTATTGTGCAACTCAAATTTCATAATGATATTGAGCTTTTTGATAATTCTAAGAGACTAGAATTTATTAAATTTTAATGCCAAAGATAGAGTTTAAATAATTTTTTGCATGTTTTATTGTAACCCTCCAGCACATTAGTGATATTATTCATCACCACTTTAAGATATGTCACTAGGTTCAAGGTTTGTTTTCTTATACATCCAACATCTCTCCCATATTTTGACAATGTAAATTTGCTCATGGTGTCACATGCTTTAATTAAGGACTCACGACCTCTATGAGGTTTGCCCCAACATCAATCTCAAAGATGTGGGATTCGCCTAAAGTTAGTTGGGCACTCATTATTTTGCCCCACCACCGTTAAAGTTGCACGCGGAGTGACTCTGATATCGTAACAACACAGTTCACTAGTGATATAGTCCGATTTAGATGTAGGCGTACATAACTTTAAAACACATCTCTATGGTTTAAAATTTGTTTCATTAAATACCTTATTTTCATGTCTATATAACTTATATGAATAGCTCAATAGAGTTGATGGCCTAAAGCAAAAAAAATTAAGTCATTTTATTTTGAAAAAAATATGATAATAGTAGTTTTACTAAAATGACAAATAGAAATTAGAAGCCAAGCAAGTAAACTTCAATAAATGATAAAGAAGCTTCTTATAAGTAGCATCAACTTTTTGGTAAGAATAAAAAAAGGGCACGTTTCAATATCCGTTTTGATGTAAAATAAAGTGAATAAAATTGGTCCATAGTTTTCGTTTGAGATAATAACTGCAAAATGGTAAGGAGGAGATGCCTTAAATGGAACTCATTCTTCTTTCTCGAAGTCATCATATAATTATAAGGTCCACATCAATACATTATCTTCCTTTATTTTCACTTTGTCCCATTTAAGTTGGTATATGTATATGTCATTGAGTGAATCCAAGACACCACGGCACCAATTTAGGGAAATTCCAAAATAAAAACCCCGTACTTAAAGTTGAGAAAAATCATACCGGCTTGATTCAAAGCTGATAATATTACATTATGTTAAAAATATCTTTGTGAATGATGTTTTAGCCCAATAATTGTTATGGAAGCCAATAATTCGACGAAACGAGTATATATGGAGATGTCGCAGTGATAACGTGGAGATCGGCTTAGTGTATTTGCCCGTCTACAGGTCTACAAAGCCGATTTACTACGCTTCGAAGAAGCGTACACAAAAAAGAAAGTGAATTTTGGTAGTCATAAATACTTGGATGATGTGGTTGGCACATATTGAATCTCCAGATTATCCCATGAATCTTTGTGATGGGCATATGAAACTTTGTTGAGGGGGAGATCGCTGTGATTCAAAAAAAGCTATATAAGGTGTAGAAACGTGATGAGACCTTTTGGAGAAACAATGGAATTTGATCCAAAGCCGATAGTTTCACACTTTATTAAGAATATTTTTTGATATGTTTTAGCTTAATGCTTGCACAATCACGAAATATTATATTTTTATGCTTTTATTTCCTTTAATATCAATAGTCCCATCTGAAAAACCGAGGTTTTGCGTTCTTTTTCACTCTTTTTACATCTTGTTTAAATCATATTTTTAGTTGACATCACATCAGTAGGACTTTGTCAAATGTAATGAGGGAGCTAGTAATACGGTTGGTAAAATAGGGTGCCAGAGTAATGGTTGGTAAAGCAGGGAGCAAGATAGTAACATATCAAACCCGAGATTTTAGTATTGTAGTTGATTGCTTAGAGGACTTTTTTGGTTTCCTGCTGGGAATTGGCATTGAGACTCTGACTAGTTTAGATTCGCACCACGAACAACCATTAATGAAAGAAACGCTCCTTATCAAAAAATAATTATTTTCACGACTTAAATTCGAGACTTTTAATTATAGGTGGAAGAATCTTATTTATCACACTACAATTCTTGGTCATTATTCATCATTGATGTTGGCTTCGCATGATCAGCTTGACCAGCCCAAAAGGCACGGCCAAGTACAAGACGAACACGAATGTCATGATTAGAGGTTAACCAACAGTAATTTATTTGTCTATTTGAACAAATGAGAAGTGTTTCTTGTCAAAAATAATTTTCTAAAAAGTACTTTGCAGAGTTATAAGTTTCATATTTATTGGGTAAGCACGTTTTGAGATTGATGAGATATACTTGGTACTTTTTCATTATAATGTGTCACTAGATAGGTAATGTGTCACTCCTACTTCTAGTACTAAAATTAGAGTATCAAGATTGGTACTTTTAATAAGTATTCTAGTTGTAGTAGTGTGCATGAAGATTTTCTCAGGACCCATCACACATAAATATTTGTACCAACTTTCCTAGATTTCAGCAAAATGTTGCTTGAATTCGAATTAAATGCATAAAATGTTAGGACTAAATATACCGTAAATGTAGTGCAAATTCCTACTTAATTAATCCTTTCTAAAGAAACATAGACATCCATATATAAGAAAATGTTACATATAGAAATCCATATGTAAGAAATGTTACATAACAGTTAAGCACTAATCACATAAATTTATGATGGATGGATAAGAGTCCTCCACTTTAAATGAGATATTTCGGATTTCGAACACTAAAAATAAAAATCTGACAGGTAGTATTTCTCTCTTTAATGAATCTTAGACGACGTCAATCCGGACTAGTCAAGGTCTCAAAATAAATACTGGACACCGAATGAAAAACGTAAAAAACTTACACCACCCAAGGGTTATACTGGGATGAACATGACTCATTTCACTCTTAACTAAAAATTTTGGGTTCATGTCATGCTAATGAAAAATGCTCTAAAAGGAGTATTTTCCTAAACAAATATCAAACACCAAATGAAAAAAAACATAAACACCAACTAAACTACCTTATTCAATCTCCATATACAGTTTCCTCCCAACTGGTCTTCAAAATCATGACCCTTTCTTGAAAAAGATTCTTATTAAAAGGAGTGGGACTAAAACATTTTTAGCTTTAAATTAGTACAAAAGTAGACTATTACGAGTTTTAGTGGGATACATAAGATATTTTCATCTTTAATAAAATATTTTGGATTTGAGCCTAAAAATTAAAAAAAATCCTGATAGAGAATGTTTTCTCTTTAATTAGATTTATACGGCACAAATTCACTTTAATCGGAACTCAAAACGTGTATCAGAGACAAGTAAAAGATCAACAAAAGAAAAATAATGAAAGTGGCAGTGTAGTGTGGGCACATACTGCTTCTCTTCTTCCAGAAAACTCAAGTGGTCCAACAAATTAAATCCACTGAATACTATCAACACTCCCTTGTCTATTTTATTCACCTTTTTAACATTAAGAATAAGAATAAGAATATCTAAATAAAATGTAATAAGAGAAAAAGAAAATAGTGCTTCCCTCAACTATTATTGGAGGATGACATGTTCCACGTGTCTGTACTTGGAAGCTTGTTGGAACACATGCGATGTCTACAAGTGGAATCCTCTTTACCGTCAAATATTTGTAATATGATAAATAAGATTCCTCTATCTTTAATCAAAGATTTTCGATTTGAGACAAAAATAAAAAATATTTGCTAGAAGCACTTTCTTCTTTAAAGTGCCTTACGCAACGTAAATCTTGATTAATCGAATTTCTAAAACAGATAACATGCATACACCGACCGACCAGATGAAAAAGAAATCAAATATTCAAAATATATTGTCCAATTATTTTGTATTCACGCTAAATAAACCATCAAGGAAGTAAAATGTGCTCTATAATTTAGTATTTATTCTTAGAGCTCAAATTCGAACGGATTAAGAGTATAAGGATCTAACCAACTTATTATAAGTGACATATGTAGCTTTTGTATTCGCATTCAATCAAACTCAATATTAACGACACATAATATAAATATATGAACATCACCAAAGTTTCGACGAATATTAATCAAAATTTATAATATTAAAAGTATAATGAATTCAATACTATAAATTTTGAAAGTTCCGCCAAATTAAAATCTTATGACTTGTCACACCCTGGATAGTTACAAGTGGAATCCATTGACAGGTGACAAATTGGCACACACAAAAGAAAAGGAAAAAGTGTTTGTATGATAAATATTGGCTACTAGATTTGCAATTCCACATCAGATTTAGCTGGTTTTTTGTTAAAAGTTTTATAGGTAGCTAACACCCACCATTGGGTTTTCTCTGTGTTATAACTTTTTAAAATAATAAATAGACCTTTTAAAAGGTACAAGACAAAGAAATAGTTGAAATTTTGAAACTTGCTTGATAACATCAGCAGTGATCTCATTAGCAATTAGTTAAATGACCACTTTTGATTTCTGAATTATTGACAAATTTTATTTTTGATTTTTGTGATACATGACTCAACGTGTTTAATAATCAATCCATTAAAATGTATATTATTATCTCTTTATATAGAAAATATGTTATACAATTAATTTTCCTCTTTTTTTTTTTTGTGTGTGATTGACGTAAGGCTACGTACCATTCTTCAAAAGTTTGCCAATCCTTCAATTTAACCTGTCCTCCATCAAAAGCGTCACAAAGCACTAGCAAAAAATGGGTAAGCATTCCTTAAAAGAGCTCCTCCCTAATCGTTAAAATATTGAAAAAAGTTTCATACTAAAAATAGTTCATATGTATAGTCCAACCTTTTTATAACAATGTCGTTCATCGAATATGTTTTAGCTGCTATAGCGAAATATTGTTATAAAACATATAATATAATTTAATATGAAAGTCGATTTCAAAGAAAACTTCATTGTTAATTATAGTAAAATATTGTTATAAAGGATGAATAGATTTTATAGAGAGGTCACTGTACATGCATTTATTGTTGGAAATTAGCCTTTGGAGGGGAGATGCGTCCACCCATCTTTGATGAATTAAACACTAGTGTTTCGCATGTTGGAGACCTTGTCTCTTCGCACATGCATGATCTACGAAGTGAGTAGATGACCGTAGGGCCAAGAATCGTCTAATTTCGTTGAGAAATGAAAGAGATATTGGTCCACGAAGTAAGGTGTTTGAGACATGGAAATGTGGTGTGGGACAAATCTACCACATCGGTGGGAATATGAAGAATGGCTCTCTATATAAGTCTCTAATTGGTAAATGGTTTGGGACCCCAAGGGGTATCCCATGTGTTTAAAGGAGGGAAGACCTAGATGTGCTTGGGTTCAAGGCTAAGCCCACACGCGCGCCGCCGCCGCCCGCCCGTCCCGTCGGGTTCTCGGGTTCTCGGTCACGGGTCGGGGGCTGTATATTATCTTTTTGGACCAGAGAACTCTGCCAGATGTACAGTTTGATCCCTGAAGTTTCATATGTACAGTTTGGACCAGAATTCTTTCATATGTACAGTTTGGTCCCTGAAGTTTCAATATTTACAGTTTGATCCCAGAGTTTCTGGGAAGGTGACAGAAAGGTTGGACTGCATTTTGGAGCATTAAACAGCCATTACTTGGCTAATTAACTCTCCATTAACAGCTCATTACTTGGGCAATTGAGCAGCCTCCTTCAAGACCTTAAATCAGCCTCACTAATGGCATTTAACATGCCATTTACAGCCCTCCTAATGGCCATTAACAGCCATGTTTGGGCAGTTGATCAGCCCCTCCTCCATGCTATATATTGAGCCTCTTTTGGCTCAATTCGTGGGCAGAAAACTAGCTGAAAACAGACCTGAAAACACACGAAAACAGCATCGTTTTTCAGTCACAAAAGGGCACAAAACAGTGGCCGAAATCTGTCCAAAACAGTGGCAAAAATCTGTGCAATTCGTGACTGGAAAACAGCGAGCAAACCCTCACGTATACACAAGATATACACTATAGAGACACACTATATACACAGAGACAAAAGAGAAGAGTAAAGAGAAACTCTTCCTTCCTATTCTATATCTTCAGCAAGTCGAGTCATATTTGTTTTCTTCGCCAGGCTCAACCTATTGGCTTTGTAGCGTTGAGATTATAGTGTTGTTTTATCTTGGGAGACTATTGTCTGCTAACGTAAAAACATATATACGGGGCAATCTTGTCTTAAGGATAGAGGGCTATCCTCGACTCAACACACAACGTTGTAACCATCCAGATTTAGTTGTTTCTTGATTTCAGGTTATCAAGATTCAAGACACAATAAACTTGCGGCAGTTCTCAACATTGGCTTTGCAAGGTGATCAAGATTCAAGACACAACACACATGCGACAGTTTTGAAGATTGACCATTTATTTATCCTTTCGAATATTTGTAATAGTTATTACTTCCCGTACTGCTCTATAAAGTACCATAGAATACCAACAATTTAAGACAAGATTGTATTGTAATACTATTAGTGTTCGAAAGATGTCGGTCAAAAGTTGTGTGACCAAATCTGGATATGGCAATGGTTTTCTGATAGAAGAGAGTGATGATGATGAACGTGTTCATGGTGTCACCGCTACCAAGACTGCTTGGAACAAGCGCTCACGAGAGCCTGAGGATGTCAACTGGGACAAGAGGAGAAGACTGAAGATGTACTTCTATCTTGCAGCAGAAGGCCTGTATCTGTCCCAGACAAAAGATCCAAATAATGGTAAGAAGGAAATGGACACTCAGTCTGATGAAGTGACTGAAGTGAGCCAGAATCCAAAATTGGGATAAGTAGTTTTTCTTACTTGTCAAGAATAAAGATTAAATGATATCTGATTAAAAATGGATTAAAGTAAGGAGGAATATGAAAATAATTTATATTCCTTACGCTTTAAAAATCAAAAGTTTAATCTCATCTTCTTTTCCGTTTAAAGATTGGATTGTAAACGACTTAAAAAGATCCGTTCTTTTAAGTGTAACTATTAAAGTGTGTAAAGGATGTTCGCACATACGAGGGAGTAAGATCCATCGATCGTATAAATAGTTACCACTCTTAAGTAAGCGCCAAGAATTATCTGGGCACCAATCTTAACGGAATGAGTCTAAAAGCTAAAGACGTTGAACCTGTCATACTATTTGGCAGAAGATCTTTTATAGGATGATATTGGACACTCAGTCATATAAAGCCTCAAGGCGGGAGTGGGCCAAAATTCCTTTGATATGATGATATTGGACACTCAGTCATACAAAGCCTCAAGGCGGCGGAGTGGGGCAGAATTCATTTCATAGGAAAAGTAATGGACACCTAGTAAGGTGGGTAAGAGTTTCCAGGTCTGAAATGATCTGAAGGCCTAGAGAAAGGCAGAAAAGAAGTTGGACACTCGATGCAAAGCAAGCTGCGGTGGGCAGTATCCAGATCACATATGATCCGGTTACGCCTAACCACGGCAAGAGGTTGTTCATGTGAAGCAACGCCACCTCTAAAGTAGAAGGGATTGAAGAGGTTGTCTTCAATAGGACTTGAGGAATGTGATCACTCTGTCGAGGTGATACATGTTCCTAACTTGGTTTAAGGGACGCCGTTGGTCAAGCTGGTTTGAGACTAGTCCAACAGTGCGTAATAACTAAGAATGGTACAAAGACGTCTGTAGCCAAATGAATGATATATTTGTAATCCGTGCATCTATGCCATCATAGATTAAGACACGTTAAATAGCAAGTCATTCAAAAGCTAACGATGTTGAGATTGTTGCCTTCTGTCGACATAAACCCTCAAAATGAATGTGAGGTAGACGAATAGGCAAAATCACCCTTCCAAATTCCGTCAAAGGGAATAGCGAAAGAAGCACCGCTCCTCTAGAACTTAGTCACACCTACTTGGGTGATTTGAAGTTTATACAAAATAGAGGGGGGAGACAAGTACGTTGTGATCTTCATTGATGATGGTACAACGTATGAAATCCTTTATTTGTTAAAAAGCAAAGATGAAGTTGTTGAAGCGGATAAGCGCTACAAAACAGAAGTTGAAACTCAACTAAGCCTACGGATTGAGAAATTCGTAGTGATAGAGGGGGAGAATGTGAAGCATCGTTCATTAAACGACTGTTCATTTCTCACCTCAGTCCAACGGTGTTAGCCAAGCGCAAAGTCGTACGCCCAAATTATGTGGGGTGGCTTGGTAAAAGTTGGAACTTGAAACAGTCCGATTGTACCTAAGGCGTAGATTGCATATCCACTGGATCTGCAAATAAAGATAGTCCGATCGCCTCTTGGCGTAAAAGAATACTGAATTCTTTGAAGATAGCTTTCCTTGAAAAAAGAAAAAGGAGTAATTGCTCAAGGTTAACAAGAACCCGCGAGGGCCTGACTGTCCGAAACTAGACGTTCTGTATCTACAGGACTCGAAAGTTGCTTGCTATCCGGAACTTAATATTCCAAATCTGCAGAACTCAGGGATTCTAGATGTAGAACCTAGAAGGAGCAAAAAGGGGACAAAGACTTGTTCCATACCTTCTAGCTTGTATGGTTGAGAACGAACCATGGACAATTAACAAAGAATTGTCATCTCCAAAAGCACTACTTTGGAAAGAAGCTAAAGAAAGAAATAGATTCTATCTTATAGAACCATACTTGCGTAATGGTTGATCTTCCTCCGGGAAAAGAACCTTTGGGTTGTAAAATGTGCTCCCCTGTGAGTAGCTTCACATCCAGGGCCATTGTAGTCTTACATGGCATGGATGTTGAAACAGCCTTTCCAACCGGAGAGTTGGAAGAAGATGATCAAAATTGGTTTGCTGAACTGTTGGGCTTCTTCCTGAACTTTCATTTTGGTCCCTGAAATGTTTACATTTTGGTCCTGAAAGTTTCAGATAAAACAGAAACAATGAATCTGACCACAGAAACATTGACTCTGAAATTAGAAAGCCAACAGTTGGAGAATCAACAGTCTGAAAGTAAAAGTCATATTGAAACAAAGTCTCGATATAAAAGATATGGGTATCACAGATGACATCTTAGGAATTGGATTTCTAAGACATCTAACAGACTGGTCGATAGTTGACAGTCTCGTTGAAACCACCAATGGATATGAATCATAAAACTGATTGGAATCATGGTGCACCCATAGACAAGGAGCGATATGCACAGGTCATGTGTAGTTCAATGTATTGTACACACTACAACCGACCTGGTATCGTCCTACGAACAAATCAGTTGAACTAAGGTTCACTGATGATCTTAATACATGATCAATAGAAGGCTTTAAGTCGGATATGACGATATCTGAGTTATTCGCTTATCTACGAATTATAGTATTCTGGATGTCCAGCGGTTCTGGAGAACACAGTGATGCAAACTGGATATCAGATCTGAAGAACACTAAAGCCACAAGTAAATGTGTATGGTGGGTCTTGGAAAATCCTCTAAGCAAACTTGCATCGGCCGATTCATGATGGAATCGGAGTTTATCGCTTTATACAAAGCATGAAAGAAGTTGAGTAACTTCATGGCTCCTTAGAGGACGTCCCTTATTGGGAGAAACTAGTGCCTTCAGCAGTTATACACTGTGCCTAGCCAGTCGGCTTCAGGAAGGACACGGATGACGGCGTCTGGACATATCTTTCAGGATCTGTCGGAGACATAAGACCGTATGGCAGTTGATCATCACGGGTGTCACATCCTTGTTTACTAACTAAGGGACTACCCGGAGATCAAGTGTTCTGCCTGTCTAGGGGAATTGGCTTAAAACCCAAACAATACGAACCTTTGCGGTGGAAACCCAACCATACTGATTGGAGATCCCAAAAAGTTGGTTCAATGGGAAAACTAAGCGGCAAAAGGCTCAGTTGAGCGCTTCGGTGGAAGCAAGAAGCACTTCGGATAATGATTTCTGTACGGAAACATGAATCCAAAGCTGTTCCCGCGATAGACATTAAAGTGCTACCTGCATGGTGGGTAAAGGTTAAGCTTCCAAACCTTTTAAAAGATCCTCAAATGGTTGAGGTTAAGGTTGGGGAAACTTTTAATGATTCCTAACACTTGAGAAGTGGGGTATAGCAGGATACCTTGTAGGAGATCACCTATTTAAGTGCGAGGATGGCCGCCTCAAATGAACACACTTAAGAATTCAAGTGTGTCCATGGCCACAACGGACAGAAACGTAAGAATGAAAATGAATAAGAAGAGTTATTGTGTTGATATCATTGTCTTGGCTTACACTAAACACTGACGGTTCAAGACACCACGTTCACCGCGCAGTAAGTAAGTCCGATGGTTTCAACTAGGGAAGGTTCAAAGCGAAAGCTACCACTCCTGATGCAATATCTTTTCGCTGAAAGATTGCTGAAATGTAGGCACCTTGTGCGTGCGCCACAATCTCTCTTTCATAGAGGGGATTGTTGGAAATTAGCCTTTGGCGGGGAGATGCGTCCACCCATCTTTGATGAATTAAACACTAGTGTTCCGCATGTTGGAGACCTTGTCTCTTCGCACATGCATGATCTACGAAGTGAGTAGATGACCGTAGGGCTAAGAATCGTCTAATTTCGTTGAGAAATGAAAGAGATGTTGGTCCACGAAGTAAGGTGTTTGAGACATGGAAATGTGGTGTGGGACAAATCTACCACATCGGTGGGAATAGGAAGAATGGCTCTCTATATAAGTCTCTAATTGGTGAAGGGTTTGGGACCCCAAGGGGTATCCCATGTGTTTAAAGGAGGGAAGACCTAGATGTGCTTAGGTTCAAGGCTAAGCCCACACGCGCGCCACCGCCGCCCGCCCGTCCCGTCCGGTTTCGATTCCGGGTTCCGGGTTCTCGGGTTCGGGTTACGGGTCGTGAAATTGTGAAATTTGTAAGTGTCCGATATTATCTTTTGGACCAGAGAACTCTGCGGATGTACAGTTTGATCCCCTGAAGTTTCATATACAGTTTGGACCGTAATTCTTTCATATGTATGATTTGGTCCTGAAGTTTCAATATTCTGATTTGATCCCGAGTTTTGGGAAGGTGACGGAAAGGCTGGACTGCATTTTGGAGCATTAAACAACCATTACTTGGCTAATTAACTCTCCATTAACAGCCCATTACTTGGGCAATTGAGCAGCCTCCTTCAAGACCTTAAATCAGCCTCACTAATGGCATTTAACATGCCATTTACAGCCCTCCTAATGGCCATTAACAGCCATGTTTGGGCAGTTGATCAGCCCCTCCTCCATGCTATATATTGAGCCTCTTTTGGCTCAATTTGTGGGCAGAAAACTAGCTGAAAACAGACCTGAAAACACACGAAAACAGCAGTGTTTTTCAGTCACAAAAGGGCACAAAACACTGGCCGAAATCTGTCCAAAACAGTGGCAAAAATCTGTGCAATTCGTGACTGGAAAACAGCGAGCAAACCCTCACGTATACACAAGATATACACTATAGAGACACACTATATACACAGAGACAAAAGAGAAGAGTAAAGAGAAACTCTTCCTTCCTATTCCATATCTTCAGCAAGTCGAGTCATATTTGTTTTCTTCGCCAGGCTCAACCTATTGGCTTTGTAGCGTTGAGATTATAGTGTTGTTTTATCTTGAGAGACTATTGCCTGCTAACGTAAAAGCATATATACGGGGCAATCTTGTCTTAAGGATAGAAGGCTATCCTCGACTCAACACACAACGTTGTAACCATCCAGATTTAGTTGTTTCTTGATTTCAGGTTATCAAGATTCAAGACACAACAAACTTGCGGCAGTTCTCAACATTGGCTTTGCAAGGTGATCAAGATTCAAGACACAACACACATGCGGCAGTTTTGAAGATTGACCATTTATTTATCCTTTCGAACATTTGTAATAGTTATTACTTCTCGTACTGCTCTATAAAGTACCATAGAATACCAACATTTATTTGGTTGAAATTCAATTCTTTGAGTTAAAAGCTTGGTGATGCAATTCCAATCTTCAAATTTCAGTAACCAATTTGCAAATTTACCAGAAAAACTCATCTTTAGACTCTTGACTAAAAAGGAAAGAAGCTAAGTGGTACGTCAATAGTACAATTGTAAATAATCATTGTGAACATCTCTTGTAATTGAATCAAAAGTTTGGAAAGTAATTGAAAGAAGTAGCAAGTGATAAAGAAAGTTAGCAAGCTATCATATAAAAGGAGATGATAGGCATAGTACTTTTTTGGTTTACCATTCAATGTACAGACCCGCTTTGGAGTCTCGATTAATTTAAATTCACGATGTATAAGACTCATTAAAAGGAAAAACACTCTCTACTGTGAGTTTTTCCTTTACAGGCAGAGACATATTCAGAATCTTAAGTTTGTGGGTTCTGAACAAAAATCGTTTTACTTATTGAATTCTGAATATATTATTTATACATATTGAGTGAATTTCTTAATACAGATATAAGATTTAGACCAAAGTTACTAAAATTTTGCAGAACTCATAGCTTAGGTGTAGATTCATCCCTATTCTTAGACCTCGAACACAAGAACTCAAATTAAGGAAAAATGAGTCGTATTCATTTCATCACGAAGATAACATAGTACTCCATTACCTTCCAAAATTGGTGATGAATCACAACCTAGAAATAATGTTTTTTAAGGCATTATTTGATAGATTTAAAAAGTGAAAGGACATGTCAATAATGGCTATTATCCAAGTGTAAACTCTTTAGATTTTCACCTTGACTTGTCTTCACGGCTCTCCATCATAGGGTCACAAAGCACTAGGAGAATGATTATTTAAAATATTGTGCAATTCACGTACCACTTAGCATCCTTTTAAACAGCTCCTCCCTAACATTAAATCATTAAAATATATTAATAAAAATTTCATAAAAAAATTACTTAATATGTACATCGCATTTGTTTGGATGAAATTCAGTTACTTGAGTTAAAAGCTTGGTGATTCAATCCCAATCTTCAAATTTCAGTAACTAATTTGCCGAGTTACTAGGAAAACTCATCTTTAACTTCTTGACTCGAAAAGAAAGAAAATAAGTGGCACGTGAATTGTACAATATTCTATACGGAAAAGGGCCTAAAATGCCCTTAAACTATGAGATTTGGTATAAAAATGTTCTCCGTTTACCTTTTCGTTTTAAAATGCCCATATCATCAACCTATTGGGCCTAAATTGCCCTTATTTTTAACGGCCCCTTGACGACAGGTGCATTTTAGAGCGCAAAGGCAACGGAGGACATTTTTATACCAAATCCCATAGTTCGAGGGCATTTTAGGCCTTTTCCGTTTTAAAAAAAGTGTGCGCTCTCTTCCTACACTCACCAGCCCACCCCAACCCCATTGACCCATTCTCTTCTCTCTTCCATTTTAGTTTTCTTCCTCCCATCAACCCCTCCCTCCTCCAATATTTTCTTCAATTACTTATTTGTTTATTTATTTTTAAAATTAAATTGTTTAATTATGCAAAATTATTTTGATTATGACCAAAATAATTAAATTAGTTTGAGTTTGAATTTGATCCTAAGTTTTTATCATTTACTTAATTATCTAAGCTTCTTGATTTAACGGAGTAAAATATTATTTATTAATGATAAGTTAGCTTATACAATTAATTAAATAATATTCTTCACTATTTAATCTTTAATTTTTTTTATAAATGCCTTTAAAATCATAATAATTAGCAAATATATACATCGTATATTGCCAGGTATATACAATTCACACGATATATACATTCGAGTTATATAATTCACATATTATAAACAACAGTGTGTTAATGTCACGACCAAAATTACGAATTGTGAGGGCACCCATGCTACCTCCCCTGGTGGGTGAACTCTTTCCTTAAACCGAAATATTTAAAGAACATGTGGAAGTATAAGTCAATTAAAGTTAAACCATTAGCATAATATAGAAATCAACATAAGTGCGGAATAATAAGTTATACGCCTCAAGAGTTAAATCATAATTATTATAATTTTAAGGGAATTTATCAAAAAATTTAAAGATTAAATATAATTATTTAATTAATTATATAAACTAACTTATAATTAATATATAATATTTTATTCCGTTAAATCAAGAAGCTTAGATAATTAAGTAAAGGATAAAAACTTAGGATAAGATTCGAACTCAAACTAATTTAATTATTTTGGTCATAATCAAAATAATTTTGCATAATTAAACGGTTTACTTTTAAAAATGAGCAAACAAATAAGTAATTGAGGAAAATATTGGAGGATGGAGGGGTTGATGGGAGAAAGAAAAGAAGACTAAAATGGAAGAGGGAAGAGAATGGGTCAAAAGGAGTAGGGTGGGCTAGTGAGTGTAGAGAGAGAACATTTTTTTAAACGAAAAAGGACCTAAAATGCATTCGAACTATGGGATGTGGTACAAAAGTGACCGACGTTTACCTTTGCACTCTAAAATGCCCCTGCCGTCAAGGGACCGTTAAAAATAAGGACAATTTCGACCCAATAGATTGACATCAGGGGCATTTTAGAGCGAAAAGCTAAACGGAGAACATTTTTATACCAAACACTATAATTCAGGGACATTTTAGACCTTTTCCGTATTCTAAATAAATCATTTGGACATCTCTTGCAATTAAATCAAAAGCTTGAAGTAGCAAGTGATAAAGAAAGTTAGCAAGCGATAAAGAAAGTTAGCAAGCAATCATATAAAAGGAGATGATAGGCATATTACTTTGGTTTCTCATTCGGAGTCCAATGCTTACTTTGGAGCCACGATTAATCCTAATTATCACAGTTTAAGGTCCATTAAAAGGAAAACGCTTCATATCAATATTCTTTTTATTCCCAAGACTCAAATTGGACACCTATACTTAAGGGTAGAGCGATCTTATTCATTTCATCATAATCATCGACTAATTTGAATTCATATCACATAAGGCCCATTAAAGGAAATGATAGACATAGTACTTTTTTGATTTCTCATTTATTGTCTGATATTCATTTTACAGCTCCAAGCCTCCAACTACTTTAGATTCATACTGTACAAAACCCATTAAAAGAAAATGCAGTATACCAAAAAAATTATATTCTTAAGATTTCATCCCACAACAACCTTTAATAATGGCATAGTACTCAATTTCATTCCAAAAGAGGTTATGTATCACAACTTAGAAACAATGCTTTTAAGGCATTATTTGGTAGATTTAAAAAGTGAAAGGATTTATCAATAATGGCTATCTTCCCAAGTGCAGACTCTTGCGATTTATACATTGACAAGTCCATAGGTTTGTAACGATCCGTTTGGTCATTTAGGTATTTTACCTTTTTACCTCTGTTGATCCTTCCCTTAGCATTATTAGAGTGTATTCGACTTGCGGGGATAGGTGGAGCGATTCTCGAGACTTTCGAAGGGGTTTTAGATAAGGAAAAGGATATTATGGAAATCCTTAAGTTAAGAAATGAAAAAGTTTGACCAAAGTCAACATCAGGGGCAAATGCATCTTTTTCGAAGTTTTGTCAATTTCAATAGCTCCAGAACATGATTTATGACTTAGTCGAGTCGTTGGTTTGGTTCTCGAGAGATTCAGATGTGATTAAGGTGGTTTGTTGAGAAAGTAGCTTTTAAGATGATTTGGAGTTGACCGCGATCAACACTGGGTCAAGACAGATTTGTTTGGGTGTTTTGAGAGTTCGAGCAGCTTCGTATGATCATTTGTGACTTGTAGGAACTTTCGGAATTGGATTTGGACTTCGTTTGGTCAAGTTTAGGTGTTTGAGTCGTTGGCATAAGACGCTCGCCTTCGACGCTTCAATATACCATTATATTCATTTGATGTTAGAATTGAGTTTTGATTGTTGGAATAGATGCGCATCGAAATTTGTGATCCGTAGCAGCTTGAATCATCGAATTTCGACACTGTATGAGGGAGTTATGCCCATTTTAGTTTCGGAAAAATTGTCGGTTTCTGGTGTCCGCCGGGGCTGACTTCAGGGCGGCGGAGTGGATCCCGGGGAGGAAATTGGTCCGCCATAACTGAAATGACTGTATTAAAAATCAGACCGCGTCCATTTAGTATTTTGCACATAATTTGAGTTCTAGAGCTTTGATTGAGGTGATTTTCACGGCGTTGTTCTCGTCTCAACAAGGGGGTAAGTATTCAACCTTTATTTTTATGTTTATTTAAGATTATTTCTGTTAGTTATCAATTTTATCCGTGTGTGGTTGAGGAGAATTGAGGCTTTTAAACCCTAAGTTAAAATTTGAATTTTTCTTAAATTAATTATGGTTGGATTTGAGTAAATTGTAAGTTGTTGGCTTGTTTAAACTTTGGGTAAACTATTTCTGACATAGATTTCAATTTCAATCCGGATTTTACAAACATTCGATTTATGAGTTTTGACACAAAGAGGATTTTGACAAAGTCTTAAAATTGGAGGTTCAATTCGGGTTAGAATTTCTTGGAACTTTGGATTATGACTATTTAGATTATGGGTAACGTGTTTCTAACTTAAATTTCTGATTTTACCCTTGTGGATCCAGGGTCACTTTTTGGGTTTCAGATTAAAGTATCGCAATATGGGTATTGTTACATTCTTATGAAACCGTAGAACACTATTTTGATAATATTGAACTTGTTTTCTCAATAAAATTACTTTTGACCCTTGGGATCCGGAACGAGGTTTTAGATTTAGTTTTGACCCCGAGTTCCTTACAAGACATGTTTGGTATCATTAGACTCATGTGTAATGTAGAATTGGTCATTATGTGTTGATTGAATGTGTGTGGTAACATAGGAACTTCATGCGCTTGTTTGAACTACGACCGTCCGATATTTGGTCGGGAGGACTTGTCGATTGGGAGTTCGTGGCTCCTGCTCGGCTTTGAGGTAGGCTACAATTTAGTTTTTCAAGACTTCGATAGAAGTACGTAGTAGTTAACAATATTGAGGGGTATTCGACGTGTTTGGAGGTCCTACTCAAACAGTTATGATGAACGTTTGAGTGGATACCGATGTTGAACTGTGATGATGGGTAGTTTGGGGGATCAACCTTATGCTGATTTCGACTGTTGTTATTTGGCCTTGTTGCCATTATGTGGGCTCGTCGCCATATTTGATATTGTTGTGCTTATTCATCACACATGCTTTGATATGATATCCTAATTGTACAAGGATTATTGTTGATGGACTTATTTGATATAAAATCATGTGTATTAGATTATATATGTGTTATTGAACTCTTGAAAACATGTGATATTTCATCTCTTTACTTGGTTGCATCTCAATATATCATAATATCTTGTCTTATATTGTCATTTGCATTCATACACTCATGATTTTGTGATATTGATATGAGAGTGGTATGAATATGTTGTGAGCCCAAGAGGCCGGAAAGGTAAGAATACTTATGAGATTATGAAAACATTGAGATGATGATTATACGAATGGCTCGGGTTGCTCGCTGCAATTAATATTGATACGCATGAAAAGGAGTTGCACACTTGTAATATGATATTATTCAGACAAATGAGTATTGGGCTCTAGCCAGATTTGTGTGTGGAATTACGACTGACTAGGAGCGGTATATGGACTTCACGGGTCCCCCATGGGTGTACGGATCATAATAAAACCTCGATGTACTATTTATCAGGTTGAGAAAGGTACATTGCATATGCATTGCATTTATATCATACATGCATTCATCATGCACTGACTATTTGTGTTTTGGTACTGTGATATTGATTGGTCATTGAAACTTGGATAAAATCCTGATGTACTTGGATTGAATTGATTATATTAGACTGAAATAGTCGCTATGATTGAGCTTGTCTCTGTGAATACTTGGAAATAATGATTAGGTTGGCCTCTATGAATACTTGGATAAATGGCTGAGTTTGTTAAATTGATTTGGTTGTCGTGTGTGGCGTGTTTCCTCGTGTATGTGTTTTTGGATTTAATAATTGTAAGTCTAAGTGTTTGATGTCAATTGTTACTGTAGTCAAAAATGTCGATTATGACATGACTATTGTCTAGGTCCAAGGAATTATGTGCATCTGCGTGTTGTCTGGTAATTGATCATGTGACTGGGTAATGAGTCTAGTAAGGAACCTGTCACTAGTGGAAAGATAGATGTGAAACGATATATGTGTGTCAGACCGTAACTGTATAGAGACTTAACTAAGTATAAAGGCTAAGGTTAATAAAGAAGTTAACGTCATCATGTTTAGCTTAGGTGTAATACTCTTGGAAGCGTTCTAAAATGGTTGTTGTGATGTAAATGTTGACTTGTTTATTTAATGTGAAAAGTTGGGTAAGTAGGGTTAAGCTTGAATATGACTTGGACAAGAGAGTACTAGTCGGTGGGTACTATGATTGTACTTGACTGTGATTAGAACCTTATGTGAACAATGTGACTTGATGAATCAGTTAATTGATATGTGTACAACGTGACTTATATGAGCTATTGAACTGTCTAGTATATGCCTATCTGGTATCAACTTGATGTTTATCTCTGTTACGTATCTTCTGTCGTTGTCAGCCTATGATGTCTATGGGGTACGTTGTGTACTCATGCTACACTTGTTGCATCTTTTCTTATACATATACATGTCCCTTTACTAGTTTGCGAGCTCGAGTGTGAGTCCGGGCATGTGGATTTCGGCGTTCTAGGGTGAGGATGCTTCTTTCGGCATGCCTATGATGCGTATTCTCTTACTATGTCTTTACATTTAGATTCAAAAGACGTAGTTAGACATTTTGATTATGTTATACAGTTTTTGCCTTTGTTGCCTTCATTAAGACTTGTATTCTGCATTAGTGCTCTTGTATCACAGACCAGATTTTGGAGGTGTATTGATGTTTGATTATATTTTTGCATTTCTTTCATTTGTTATGTTTATATGGAAAGTGGTTTGCCTACTAACGGGAATGTGTAGGTGTCACCACGATACCTGAAGAGTGATCGTCACAATGTTAAGCAAGATGTTTGATAAACTTGACATATATTGAAAATGATGGTACTCTCTATGGCTACTTCATCTTTGATACATTTGGCACAAGGAAAATGAAAGAGAGTAACACTATACCAAACATATAAAGGCAATTTTTTTTTTTTTGTTTCTTTAACTTTCATAGAATTTAGCCTTTTATTTTCTCTTTTCTAAATTTGAACCATATCTTGAGAAAGTCTACTGCACAATATAGTACAAGATAAGTAAAGGTTTAATGTTGCAAATTCTTATTTTTGAACCGACAAGGACAGATAATATACATACTTTCCAAATGGTCGACAACTTTAAAGATACTCTTGTTTGGAACCTTACCCCTAATGGAAGGTTCAGTATCAAGATCGTTTTGTTTTTACTGGATGTTTGGTATCTGTTTTAGAACTCCAACTAATTAGAATTCATGCAAGAAAATCCACTCTAGGATAAGTGCTTTGTACCAAATATAAGTCTATTATCAAGACTCAAATATCAGAAATATCTTATTAACGATGAAAGATACTTACCGCCCCTTCACAACCTTGGGAGGTAACTATCTGTTATGACTGTAAAGATTGAGATTGGAGTACAATTAAAATTACCCAGTAAAAATTGTTTAGGAAATATGTCTAGTTCAGTGAAACTATAGTTTTGTGGGACAAACTAATTGATATTGCCCTGTCGTATTCTTGGATCTCCATTCCACTTAAATCTCTCCTTTTCCAAGTCTGGTGATGATAACTATTATTAACAGTTGAGTGATCAACAAAAATTGTGGTGCGACCCGTTTATCCTTAACTAAAAATTTCAGCTTCGACCTTTAAAAACATAGTCCATTTGATAGGAGTGTTAACACTCAAGTGGAACTTCCAAAGGTAAATTCGAATTAGTCGGGTCCATGACGAACGTAAAACATAGCATAATTTAAGCGCTTCGCTAGCCAAAGATAGTACAACTACAACAACAACTACAAGAACAACATACCCAGTGAAATCTCACAACGTGGGGTCTGGAGAGGGTAGAGTGTACGTATACCTTACCTCTACCTTGGTAGGTAGATCGGTTGTTTCCGAGAGACCCCCGGCTCAGGACATGCAAAGCAGACAAAAAAAACACAGTCAGACCCGGTCAAAAATTTAAAGCAGTATGCAAATGCTGATAGCAAACACGAATACGCCATAATAGCACATCCTGAAAAAGAAGGAAAAAGAAGCAACTAACGCAAATAAATGAGATACACCAAGTACATTAAAGAACGCATAACAGAAGAAATACAACTACGGAAGACTATAAAGCAATGCTACACCTATTCGTATGATATGCTAAGCGGGCCTACAGTAATAACACTACAATCACCAGTTTGTAAGCGTAAGTAGGACTACGCTCGACTACCTACTACCCCTCTACCCTAATTTGTGTCCTCCACAACCCCCTATCTAAGGTCATGTCCTTAGTAAGTTGCGCATGCTCCATATCCCATCTAATCACTTCTCCCCAATATTTCATCAGCCTACCTCTACCCCTCCTGAATCCGTCCATAGCTAACCTCTCACACCTCCGCACTGGGGCATTTGTGTCTCTCCTCCGCACATGTCCAAACCATCTCAACATCGCTTCCTGCATCTTATCCTCCATCGAGGCCACTCTCACTCTGCCCCGGATATCATCATTTCTAATCTTATCCCTCCTTGTATGCCCACACATCCATCTCGACATCCTCATATCTGCCACTTTCATCCTTTGGGTGTGCGACGTCTTAACTGGCCAACACTCCACCACATACAACATAGTCGGTCTAACCACCACCCTATAAAACTCGGCTTTTAGTTTTGGTGGCACATATTCCAGATGCAAGCCTCCATTCCATCCACCCTGACCCAATATGATATGTAACATCGTCATCAATCTCTCTATTCCCTTGGATAATAGACCCGAGGTACTTGAAACTCTCTTTCTTTGGAATGACCTGGATACCAATACTCACCTTCATGCCTATCTCAAGGTCACTCCCGTCACTGAACTTGCACTCCAAGTATTCTGTCTTGGTCCTACTCAGCATGAACCCTTTACACTCCAGAGTCTGTCTCCAAACCTCCAGCTTAGCGTTCACTCCGTTGCGGGTCTCATCATTAAGGACTATGTCGTCTGCGAATAACATACACCATGGCACCTCCCCTTGGATTTGTCGCGTCAGTCCATCAATCACCAAGGCAAATAAAAATGGGCTAAGAGTTGATCTCTGGTGCAACCCCATCATCATAGGAAAGTGCTCCGAGTCTCCTCCCACTGTCCGTACCCTGGTCTTGGCTCCGTCATACATATCCTTGATCGCCCTAGTGTACGCCACATGTACACCTTTAGCCTCCAAACATCTCCAAAGAACCTCCCTAGGGACTTTATCATATGCCTTCTCGAGGTCAATGAAAACCATATGTAAGTCTCTATTTTTCTCCCTATATAGCTCCACCAACCTCCTAATAAGATGAATGGCTTCTGTAGTCGAACGCCCCGGCATGAATCCAAACTGGTTCTCAAAAATAGACACGTCTCTTTTCACCCTCATCTCCACGACTCTTTCCCAAACTTTCATTGTGTGGCTCAACAGCTTGATACCCATATAGTTGTTGTAACTCTGGATATCACATTTTTTCTTGTACAAAGGAACCATTGTACTCCACCTCCATTCTTCGGGCATTCTCGCCGTCTTAAAAATGACGTTCAACAACTCAGTCAGCCACTCCAAGTCTGCCCTGCCTGCACTCTTCCAAAATTCAACTGGAATCTCATCAGGCCCGGTCGCTCGTTCCCCGCGCATCCTGTGAACAACACCTTCAACCTCCTCAATCGTAATGCTTTTATAGTACCCAAAATCCCGGTACCTACCAAATTGCTCCAGATCTCCCAGCACAATGTCTCTATCTCTTTTTTTGTTCAAGAGTTTATGAAAGTACGACTGCCACCTCTGCCTAATATGTGCGTCCTTCACCAGTACTTTGCCGTTTTCGTCCTTGATGCACCTCACATGATCTAAGTCACGGGCCCTCCTTCCCCTCGCATGGGCTAGTCTGTACAACTTCTTATTCCCGCATTTTTCCTCTAATTCCAAGTATAGGCGTTCAAAAGCCATCGTTTTCGTTGCTGTGACAGCTAGTTTTGCCTCATTCCTCGCCATGTTATACAGTTCCCTATTCGTCCACTTCTCCACCTCATCCTTGCTTTATACCAATTTCGCATACATCACTTTCTTCGTATCCACCTTCTTTTGAACTTTATCATTTCACCACCAGTCCCATCGATGCCCACCACGGCTACCCCGCGAGACCCCTAACAGTTCTCTAGCCACCTCCCAAATGCAACTGGTCGTTTTGTCCCACATACTGGTCGCGTCCCCACTACTCCCCTAAGCCCCCTTGGCCGTCAACCTCTCCCACATCTCATTTGCACTAGCCATGGTCAAAGTCCCCCATTTGATTCTCAACTTGTCATCCACAACCCTTCTCTTCTTCTCCATCTTGATCTCAAAATCCATCACCAAAAGCTTATGTTGGATTGTAAGACACTTCTTTGGAATAACCTTGCAGTATCTACAAAGACCGTTGTCAACCTTTCTAAGGAGCAAAAACTCTATCTGAGTCTTAGCCACCGAACTACGAAAAGTCACTAAGTGCTCCTCCTTCTTTAGGAACCTTGAATTGGCTATCACCAACCCAAAAGCTCTAGCGAACTCCAAAAGTGAGACGCTTCCCCCATTCCTGTCCCCGAGGCCAAAGCCTCCATGAACATCATCGTAGTCCCCAGAAGTGACCCGATATGTCCATTGAAATCCCCTCCCACAAATAACTTCTCAGTGGGTGGTACTCTTGCCACCACCTGTCCAAATCCTCCCAAAAATGCCTCTTCACCTCCTCGGCCAAGCCCGCATGCGGCGCGTAAGCACTAATAAAGTTCATAGTGGACCCTCCAACTACCAACTTAATTACATTCATCCTATCGATGACCCTCTTAACCTCTACCACTTGGTCCCTTAGCTAACTGTTTACCAAAATGACTACCTCATTCTTATACACCGACCTACCCGATAACCATAACTTATACCCGTCCACCTCCTTAGCCTTAGGTCCTACCCATTTGGTCTCCTGGACACATGCTATATTAATCATTCTCTTCATAAAAATCTTAACTAGTTCTATGGACTTCCCTATTAAAGTCTCAATGTTCCAAGACCCTATTCTCAGCCTAGTATCTCCCCTACCCCGCTTACCCCCCTAACCATCTCCCCCATCCCCAACTAAGAACATGACCCTAGTATACCATTAATCGTCAAATCCACTAGAACAAAGGACAAGAATGTGATGTCAAGATTTAGCAAGGCGTAACAGACAAATTCAACAATCAAAGGTATACACTAACAAGTAGAAATCACAAATAAAGCACAACCACCGATGGTATAGTTTAAAGGGCAAACCCACAAGTCTATCCAGAGGGAAGAACCTACAGGTAAGAAACAATATAACCTGAAACAAATTCTACCACACAGACAAAGGTAGCACTAAGTAAGCAGTCAAGTTCTACCGCTATAACAAAGAAAGAAGGATCGGAAGGATAGAACTCGGCTGTTAGGCGTTGTTGTTGCTCATTGATGCGCCGAGGCAGATCTGGTCTCGACTGTCGATTTTCGGCTATAGCTGCGCCGAATAGGTATCTTGAAGTACATGCAACGTAAAGCAAGAGAAAAAAGGAAAAAAGAGAAGAGAGATATGGAAAAGGGACCTCCTGAGAATCATAAGCGGGAACTTGTCGGTGTGGGCACTGGTGGTCGGTGTGAAGGTTTCTGGACAAGAGCATTCAATAGCCCTATTCGCTAGGGTTAACGATTCGCCGGGAGGAGCCGCCAATGGACTTCGCCATGAGACAGTCCGTCTCACAAAACCGCTAGTCACCGGAGAGAGAAACTCGTTGGCGTTGAGCAAGCGTGGCAGTGACGGGCAAGTTACCGTTATCATTATCAGAATGTCCCTCTCAAACATCGGCCTCAATTTTTTCTTGGAAAATGACCTACCGCCCTTCCTATGCACCGGTCAATTATCTTTGGGAAGCCTAAATCGCTAGCCAAAGATAGTATAGTATTTAAATTGTCTCCACATAGATTGGTACAAATAATTACTCAAATAAAAACTTGCTTAGTATTATTCATGTGATCAAAACTTGAGTCTATTATGGTTATAACCCACGATTATCAACTATAAACGTAATTAAAGACAATTGACAATGAAAGCAAAGGTTACTTTTAATATGAGAAGGGTAGTAGACAAGACAGATGCAAGATTTTGGCAATTAGCTCCGATTCTTTTTATCATTCTCTTTTAAATTTTATTGAGTCTTTCGAATTCACTAAGTAATTAGTTTACTCAAGTATCTAATAAACCTCTTCCGAATTTATTCAGATTCCACAAATTAAACTAATGTAAGTCCTGAGAATGTTCAATAACTATGGATAGAAATAGATCTTCGGACGACTTCTCACAAATACCGTCAACTTATAACCCAAGATAAATTATTCAAGAGTTTCTTCCGATTACTCAACAGAATCATTCAATCAAGAGCTATATCCGATTTCTATTAAGATAATTCACAGAACACTTCTTCTTGCTATTAAAGCATCCAAGAATATCTCAACAATCAAGTAAAACTATTATCCATGAGTTCAAGATTAATGAGAAGCGATGTGAACATATGCAAGAAAACATAAAGGGTTTGTCTAAAGGAAAACATCTCTCGAATATTTTCTTCTCTTGGTTCAACCAATAATTCAAGAAGCTCTTTCGATTACTAGAAGAATCACCCATTAAAACCAAATAAAATAATGTAAAGATATTCACCAAACTATTCCTCTTTCAATTAAATAAATTAGTAAATAACTATGCAATTCAATTCAGAACCCTATTAACGAATTCAAGCAATAAAACAAGAATTGAATCTAAAAACATCAATCAATACAACACGTCTTGTCAAAACCCTATAAGAAAACTACTCCATAATAGAATAAAAAAACATAGAAGAAATAGAACTAGAAAACATTACAACCGACAATTGATCCAAATTCCCGTATTGAATCGAATCGTGATGGAAAGTAATGAATTAGAACCATCAAATCCTCTTCTATGCTCCTCCAATGCCCCCTAGGTCAAAAGTCCCCTCAAAATATGTTTTCCATGTATTTATAGAATACCCCAAAGTCCCGGGACAAAATACCCTTAAAAGATCGAACTAAAAAAATCTGCCGAAATTAGCCTAGCGCGACGCACAGGGGGAGGTGCCAGGCATAATATTCAGAACCTCTGATTTTCGGCAAACTGAAGGGAAAAAGTGCAGGCGCGTAGCGGCCCGCCCAGCCATTCTTGCAACGTTGTCCGTTTTATTCCTTTTCTCACATGCATACTCTGTCCTCAAAACCCAAGCTCGATCCCAATTGACTTGTTGAACTTCTACTCAGACTTCGAAATGTCAAAAACCTCAATTAAGCTCAAAAATGCTCGTTTCCTCGGGAACAAGTCCTACACAAGAAAATACACGTAATGAGTATAATTTAATAACATATTAGCTCAAACACAATAATAGTGTAGTAAATAAAGGGTGAAATATAGCTTAAAACTCGTGTTTCTAGCCTCTCATCATTCCATAGCGGGTACCAAACATCAGGTAGAAAACAAAAACAACTCTTAACTCTTGAATGATTATTTCATCAATTAATAGTAAAACACCAATTAGAATCTCCTTTAACCCTAAAATAATACAAGAATCCTTCCATAATAAAGGGACCTACAATCAAGTGGAAGCTACTCTTTAAGCAAGTGAAAGTTGGTCCGTCCACCTTTTTTCTATTTTGAGACTGTAAAATCTTCAACACTAGATCTTTCATTATTTATTAATTTTCAAGAATTCATTAATTTAATTACATTTTGATATGTTTTTATCATAGTTTTCATATCTAAGTATTTTCTTCTACGTACTACCAATCATACAGTATACAAATCAAATTGATATCCTAAATTTTATGTACTACCCAAATGGTACTTACATAAAATAAGTACCAGAAAATAGAGTGGAGGAAGCATTAGGAATCACCAAATCTTTCATAGTTGACTGATTGCAATATCAGTAAGTCTCAGTCTTGGATCTATTGCACATATCTTGTGATATGGAAACATTAAGACAAAAGAACAATCTTCTATCACTTGGTGAGTTATGAATTGAACATATAAGAAATTGGACTTGGGATGAAATGTAGAATCTGAAGATTGGGCCTAGCCTTGATAAAATGCTTTAAATCATTCTTACATTTTTAAAGTGGGGAAAGTGCACATATAGTCGATTTTGAAACCACCATTTAAGCTATAGCGGCAGTAATAAATAAGTTTAGGCCCTTAGGAACCAACTTCAGACATATAGGGGTGTTAAGTTTGGCATTTGCTTGTGCAAGCAAACTTCAAAGATTTTTGTCTGGGTAGTCCCAAACTACGGACAAAATGTTTGAAGTTTGGCTTGGCAGTCCAAACTTCGAGACAAAAAGTTTAGCTTGGCAATTCCAAAATTTGACAGTTCACTCATGGTACCTCATTCATTTCATTTTCCTGATGGTACCTCATGAATTCTATCCAACTCGTATTTCATTTCACTTTAATCTACCTCATTTCTTAATAAGAGGGAGTGTAGTTGGTTGCATATCATGTAGGCAACGATTCCTAACTTTTAGCCCAGTCAGCGTGTAGTAGCTTTTGCCAATACTAGCTACCAATTAAATAATTTGAAAACATTGGGTATAGGTTAAATGGCAAGGTGAAAACTGGATACCGAATGCAGTTACTACTTTTAAAATCCAATCTAGACCATATCCAGGAAAACCACAAAATGTGGCTTTCCTCATAAATAAGGCAAAAAAATTCAATTTAAGAGGGTGTTTGGCTAAGCTTATAAGCTTGTCAAAGAAGTTTATAAGAACTTTTTGGATTAGTGCACTCTGATATTAGCAACAAACAGGAAATAGCCTTGTGAATTTATCATCCTCTATTATTCTTTTCCCCAACTCAATCATTAATAGCTCAATGGATACCACACCTTACTGTAACTGGGCAGCACAACAACACAAATCATTTAACTTTGTTCACAATGTCAAACTAAATGATCAAGAAGACTTACAATGTCATCGCTCGTATTCTTGCTTTTCATTGAGGACCTGTTTAGGACACATTGAAATTGGATTTGGGAGTAACTAATGAGTCTACATGCAGAAACTATTGACAAACTGTTTTAACAAAATCAAGGATTGAAGAGAATACTATGTACGTACCATAACCTCGTACACTGGTGCAAAGGACGCATACCTCTTCTTCCAATGAAACCTAGGATTCCCAATAACTTGTCGAGTAATCAGACAATACCACCTAAGGTACTCGTCATTGTATGCAAGGGGTATATCTGCTTGTGGGCTTCATAAACACGGTTTGCACGATCATTCCAGACAAGTATGTGCTTTGCATGTTCTCTGGACCAACCCGTGTGTTGTCGGACACGACGGTCATGCATCTGGTGATTATCCATAAGATTGCAAGCAACTGGTATGAATTGACGCATTCCAAATTGTCCAAGGACCCTGTTGGGGTGATGCATCTCCGTCATGTCCCAATATATGAGCGGACCACAGCACGCCAAAAATACTTTCCCCATCGACCATATTCGGCATGATTCTCCAAACATCTGGCGTCACACCTGATTTTTGGATATCTTTCATTCAGACCAGATGCCTTGTTACGAGAATCCATATTGGTCCACAGTTTCAGTTTTGTTCCTGACCTCAATGGAAAGGTCCACTGCCAAACCAAAGAAGAAACCTGCCAAATAAAAGAAAATTTGATTACTCGAAGTATTTCCAGTCATATATATGCATGCACTGAGACATAAAGAATGTAAAGTACAGTATATTCTAGTCTTTTTTTTCTTGTCAATAGGAATATTCCCACTTATTTTTTATCAAACTCTGAGATATAGGCCAAGGCACTTGAAAGAAATTAGCTTGCCAGAACTGCAGCATCCAGTAAAACCGAAATGAGATTGATTGGGAAATGGTTCTCACCAGTTACATCACGAATCTAATCTTAGAATGACACTGGCTGCTGTTTGCATAACTGGATTAGATGTACTTCTATTAACTTCATTACTAAGAAGTTAGAGAGAGAGAGACTAAAAAGTGATACTCCCCCGTTCCCAATTTGTATGATGTAGTTTGACTGGGCATGAAGTTTAAGAAATAAAGGAAGACTTTTGAATCTTGTAATCTAAAACAAGCCAAAGATATTTGTGTAGTTATAAATCATCTCGTTAAGCGTAAAAGGTAAAATTTAAAGTTATATTGTTGCCAAATAAGAAAATGAGTCATTCTTTCTGGGACTGACTAAAAAGGAAAGTGTGTCATATAAATT
Organism: Anisodus acutangulus; assembly: GCA_029783415.1. Classification (NCBI taxonomy): domain Eukaryota; kingdom Viridiplantae; phylum Streptophyta; class Magnoliopsida; order Solanales; family Solanaceae; genus Anisodus; species Anisodus acutangulus. The sequence continues at coordinate 1,789,023 of CM056492.1, read as the reverse complement.
GGGACAGAGGGAGTATAACACATGAACAATTTCAGAGACTAACAAAAGAAGTATTTTACTTTTTTTTTTGTTCATTTTTATCTTATTTAGTATGACGATATGAAATGAGCTTAAATGAAGAAGTGAAGTCATATAGCTGACCCCGAGACTGAGGCGTAGTTGTTGTTGACAAATGAATGTTTTACTGCTTGAAAGTCCCTGTATGGCTTAAAATAAATGGCATCTACTTTTAAGGATAGACTCTAAGTGGAGTGTCTCTTTTTCTGGTTAACAAAGTTTAAACTCCCTTCAGTGTCTGACAGAACATAAGAATATGTGAAATGTCGGGTGAAGTAAACCCATGTAAAGCAGGGGTTAGTGAATTTAGTTATAACACTTTTTCTAGACTAAAGAGCTCAAGAAAGCTTAACAATCTTGATACATCAACAAATATATAGCTAGGCTTACAACCCTATGAAATGCTATCTATAGGAGATATTTAATCACATTGCTGAAGAATTATCCATGACTTTAATTTATCGAAAACTGAGATGTATGAAATTCAATGATTACATTGGAAGTAATCAAGCGTAAGTGCCTCACCTTTCGACAACAATAGAACCCTAATATAATGTCTAGCTTCTAATTGTCATTTTGGGCATTATGATTGCCCTGCTCACTGTGTTCTTGATAATAACATATCTGACACGTGAATAAGAAAATGTGCAAGTAGAGAGAGAATCTTCAAATCCAAAGTCCAAACTTCTGGAAGAATGATAAGAGATAATGCTTCTATAGGCAGTGTTATCAAAGGTGCAAAAAGACTTTCAAAGTGCAAACAAAGAGTAGGCTTTAATAAAAAAAGGCGCAAATGGAGAAAAAAATACAAAATATATGTGTTTAGTTCAAGACTAATAATTATAAGCATGAATAACAAATATATTGACAAAGAAATTGAAAAAAGATTACGATAAAGTGAAATATCAATTGTTTAGTGTCGCCTCTTCAGGGGACGCTCGTTGGCAAGGAAAAGTATGTATTAGAGCCTTGATGATGAAACTGAAGAGCACATTAAGTGAGGCGAAGCACTCAACACGTTTTGAGCCTCGCTTTAGGGCTTAAGTGTGCCTTTGACAACACTGGCTATAGGTCAAAAGGAGCAGGAAAACTTAAATCCAAAAGAAAAATAGGGTAAAACTTGCAATAGAAAATAACTTAAGAAGATGCAAAGCGAAGACTCTTCACATACCATGACAAAGATGACATAGAAATGTTACTCATATGAGAAGGTACTATCCCCGGGAATATATCTGATCCCTTTCATATGCCGAATCAGAAGTTCCAAAAATGAATATATCATATCAGTTTGGTGATGACTTCGGTCTCTTGCAACAAACAAATGCACCTCATTATTTATTTCTATCCAACTACGCCCTGTTTCTTTCACGACGCCATTGCTATCCATTTTTTCTCTTAACATTTTGACATTGATCCACATGCCTTTAGATGCATAAATATTTGAAATATATGATCCACTGTCTTTTGGATCAATAGATATTGCCATCGATGCTGCATATTTACCTAGGTCTATATGACCAGCTTCTCTATACGCGCTAAGCAAATTCCTCCACACAATGGCGGCTGGTGGAATTGGCATTTTTTCAATGAATTGCATTGCTTCGACCAGTTTACCAGCTCGACCTAAGAGAGAAATCATGCAAACATAATGCTCCGTTTTTGGTTCAATACCATACCCGGACATCGAATAGAAGTGATCTAATCCTTCTTTGACAAACCCGACATGGCTACATGCTGAAAGCACTCCAACAAAAGTGACATTGTTGGGTTTCAGCCCATCATTTATCATTTTCTCAAATATATTAAGAGCTTCCTTTGCTTCTCCATGCTGTGCATAAGTGGATATCATAGAATTCCAACATGCGATATCTCTCTGGAGAGTGGAATGAAACATCCTCCAGGCTTCTTCCAAGCTTCCACACTTGGAGTACATATCAACAAGTGCATTAGTAACATATGGATCAAAATCTAGACCGGCTTTTACAATCTGGTTATGAAACTGGAGACCATGCAGGAGACTTACTAGGATACCAGATGCAGCAATGACGGCAACAAAAGTCAAATAATTTGGCTTTTGTGAACAATATTGCAATTTTAGGAAGAGCTTTAGAGCCTCTTCATTTTCACACTGCTGTATATACCCAAACAACATAGAATTCCATATAACAATATTCTTCTCATTCATTTCGATGAATACTTGCCTTGCTTCTTTAATAGATGAACATTTTGAGTACACATCTATTAGGATGCTACAAACAAACATATCAGCAGAAAAACCAGATTTTATGGTAAGACCGTGAAGTTGCTTACTTAACTCCACGGAAAACAATGAAGCTGACGCGCCAAGAAGGCTAACAAAAGTCAAACGGCTAGGAAGAATCAAATTATCTCTCATTTCAGCAAATAGATCAAAGGCTTCTTACAGCCTATCCTGAGTTAAACAACCCTCAATAATAGCATTGTAAGAGATTACATCATGATTAACCATAACGTCAAAAATGTTCCTTGCATCACCGAATGAATCACATTTCGCCTACATATCGATCAAGCTATTCTTCACAAATCCATCAGAATCAACATTAGCTTTCACGGTATAAGCATGCACTTGTCGTCACATATATAAAGCTTCAAGCGAGCCACAAGAAATAAGTACACTACTGCAAGCAAATCTATCCAGTATCCAACCCAAACTATTCATTTCTCTAAACATGCTTATCGCTTCCCAGTCACACGAATTCTGCATGTATCCGGAGATCATCGTTGTCCAAGAAAGTGTTTTTAACTCCCATTTGATCGAAAACAGCCCTTGCAGTCTTAACCTTATCACATTTCATATAGAAATCAATAAGAACATTACTCACAGTAACATCCATCTCTGCGCCACGTCAAAGCACATAAGCATGAATTTCCTTTCCTCCTTCAAGATACTCAAGTGACGAACAAGCACCCAAAATACTCGAAACCACATAATTATCAGGAACAACATCAGTCTCCAACATATTTCTCAATAGCTGCAACGAAATTTCACTCTTCCCTGTATTCACACTCGCTGCAATAATCGTGGTCCAAGTAGTCGTACTCTTCACCGACAAATCATCAAAAATCAATCTTGCTGCACCTACATCTCCACCATTCGAGTAAAAATCGATTAACGATGTACCTACATACACAAACTGATCAAAACCAGCTTTAACTACAAAACAATGCAATTGAGCACCTTTCACAATACTACCTAACCTTCTACAACAGCTAACAACACTAGCCAAAACAAACTCATTCGGGCCCTCCTCCTCCTCCTTATATATAACCTATGTTGCTCGGAATCATTAAAAATGTCGACAGGTGTGTGTCGGATTCTCCAAAATTAGTGCATTTTTGGACGATCCGACCCGCGTGTGGCAGTATTTTTGGAGAGTCCGAGCAACATAGCTTATAACTATTTTTTTTTAAGTCAGAGAAAACCAACAAGGCTTCCTCATAAAACCCATGTTGGGTATACATAGTAATAACTGAAGACCAAGAAATCATATTCCTTTTAGGCATTTTGTCGAACACCTTACGCGCATAATCCAAACAAGCCGCCATCGAGCAGAATTGAATTAGGATGTTGTTTGAGGAAAGTATTGCCTTCAAACCCGGAAAGAATTACTTGGGCATGAATTTGTTTGTAGTGGGATGTCGAGTTAGGAGCTTGTTTGGGTAGTGAGAATAATAGTTTGCTTAATTAATGACGTTGGGTTCTTCTATTACTGGATATAATAGGCTAGTGTTCTTTTTCTTGAGATGATGAGATTGTGAAGTGTCTGAACTCTGAAATGAGATGTTGGAGAAGGTGATTCAAACTTGCTGCTAATCCAACAGAGTTTTCTCATTGTATAGACAAACATGCATTGGGTGTGTTACTATTTGGAGCTGAAATCGTGTTTAAAATATTGTTTGAGGGAGAAAATTCACTCTTTGGATATGGTACTTTATTAATGTATTAATGAGTTTAATATTTGGATTGAGTGTATTGTTTGTTGTGATTTAATAAATTTTTTATTGATTTGACATGTATAATTATAAAAATAACATTAACCCTAATTACAAATCACTCCATCCATCTCAATTTATATGATGTAGTTTGACTGTGCACGAAATTTAAGAATTAAATGAAGACTTTTGAATTGTATGATCTAAAACAAATCAAAGATATTTGTGTGTTTATAGATTATCTGTTAAGCATAAAGGGTAAAGTTAAAAGTTAAATTATTGCCAAATAAAGAATGTGTCATTCTTTTGGAACTAACTAAAAAGAAAATTGTGTCATATAAATTGAGACAGAAAGAGTAATAAAATTAAGGTGAAGGATAAAATGAAAACTTTAAAAAATAAATAACTTGTGGATAAAGATGATCGTTGGGTGGGTGGTGGGTTTGTGGAGGGTTGGGTGGTGGGGTTGGTGTGGTGTGGGTGCTTGTGGGGTGGGGGTGGGTGGTAGGGTAGGGGTGGATGGTAGAGGGTGGGGGTGGTTTTGGGTATGATGGAGGGAGTAGGGGTAGGTGGTAGTGTGGGGGTGGTGTGGTGGGGGTAGGTGGTAGGGTGGGTAGGTTTGGGTGTGATGGAGAGGGGTGGGTGGTTGTGGGGGGTGGGGTGGTAGGTATAGGTGGTAGGGTTGGTGGCAGAAGGTGAGGGTTGGTGGGGGTGGGGTGGGGTGGGTTTCGAGGGTGATGGAGGTGGGTGAGTGAGGGTATAATGGGGAAATGAAATAAATAACCATGCAAAAACTATCAAATTCGTGGTTACAAAAATTGGTTTTTAACTTTCGAATATGAAAAATACAGTCGGACATTAGCACTTCAAACTTAAGCAAAGTTGGTTAAGTTTCAAGATTAACTTTGGACATCCATCCGAAGTTCGAAGTTACGCAAATCTAAAGTTAAGCTTTGGCAAGCACAATTTTAGACCAATGTGTCTGAGTTTTTAAAGTTTTAAATTTGTGAGAGTCTGAAGTTGATTCTGAAATGAATAAACTTATAACAATTTATAAACATTGACTATGCCTTAAATAACGATCCTCAAATCACTATCACTTTTTTTGTGCAAGAAAATAACACCCCCCCCTCCAGCCCCCATAAATTGTTGTATTACTAGCGACTAGTGAATTTGTGTGAAAAAAGAATCAAAATATGACTAAATAATTATTGTTACATATTTTATAATAAATTTAATCTTTGCTAATCAAATAAGTAGCCTAAAGAGGAAAATGAGAAATACATATAATCTTGATAGTCATGATCTCGCCATATCCCATGCAACAAAATTTTCGGAGTGATGCACTAGATTGAATAAGGGAAACACCAAGAATGATGAAGCCATTATCAACAGGTAAAACATAAAAATGTTAACAGGAAACACCAAGATTGATGAAGTCAGAAAGAAAAATAAGGCATTCTCAACAAGTAAAACTAACAGAAATGTTAATCTACAAATTAAACATCAACAACAATCAGAAAATTTTGTTGTATTGATTTGTGAGAGAACTTCTCAGATTGGAATAAAGGCCGTAGAGGGAGTATTGACGGAGATTCTTCACTTCATACCACGAATTGAAGACCGTTTCATGCTTATCTGTGCCTGATTGTTGAGGCACACAAAGTTGGATTTGCCTGAGCACGACGCACACCCGTCTCTTTTCCAGTGTAAGTCCTCCAGCCGACCTTTTTTGAATTCGTGTACCTGTATCAACAAGACGGGGATTCATGGTGAATTTCTTTCACGCAATATGACCAAGCCTGATGCCAAGAACTTGCCGAAAGCAATGTTTGCTCGCTTACCAGGGTAAAACTGTTGGAAATTTGCCTTTAGTGGAGAGGTGCGTCCACCCATATTTAATGAATTAAACACTAGGGTTCCGCATGTTGGAGGCTTTGTCTCTTCACACGTGCATAATCTACTAAGTGAGTAGATGACCGTAGGGCCAAGAATCGTCAAATTTCGTTGAGAAATGAAAGAGATATTGGTCCACGAAGTAAGGTGTTTGAGGCATGGAAATATGGTATAGGACAAATCTACCACATCGGTGGGAAAAGGAAGAATTGCTCTCTTTATAAGTCTCAAAATTGGCTAAGGGTTTGGGACCCCAAGGGTAACCTATGTGTTTGAAGGAGGGAGGACCTAGATGTGTTTGGGTTCAAGGCTAAGCCCACACGCGCGCCGCCGCCCGTCCGGTCCGGGCTCGGGTCACGGGTCACGGGTCACGGGACTTGGGCTTGGACTTCTTCTGATAGACCCCCAAATTGTTTAATATTTACAGTTTGGTCCCTGGAGTTTCTGAAAAGGTGAAATTGGGAACGACGGAAGGCAGAAACTTGGCAGTTGACAGTCAACTGGGTTATTGCACATTGACCAGTCATTACTTGGCTGATTAACTCCCTCCTTCAATGGTCCTAAACATCCATTTTCTTGGCAGTTGAGAAGTCTCCCCTTATGCTATATATTGGAGCCTTTTGGCTCAATTGTGTATGACAGAAACGAGACAACAACATATAAACACAGAGACAAATAGAAGAGATAAACAACACACATTCTATCAAAAAACGTGAGAAAAAACATTGTCAAAAATAGAAATTTTTCCTTCATTTTCCATTCTTTAGCAAGTCGTTTCGTGTTTGTTTTCTTCGTCAAAATCAACTTATTTGCTTTGTAGTGTTGATTAGTTGTTGTTTTATCTTGGGAGACTATTGACCGTTAACGTAAAAGCATATATACGGGGCAATCTTGTCTTAAAGACAGAGAGTCATCTCTCGACTCAGCCACAGTTGTAACAATCCAGATTTAGTGTTTCTTGATTTCAGGTTATCAAGATTCAAGACTCAACAACCTTGTGGCAGTTTTGAATATTGGCTTGTTTGTTTATCCTTTCGAACACTTGTAATATTTATTTACTTCCCGTACTGCTTTACATATCCAACAATTTTAAGACAAGATTCTATTAGTGTTCGAAAGATGTCAGTCGAAAGTTGTGTGACCAAATCTGGATATGGATGTGGTTTTCTGGTAGAAGAGAGTGATGATTATGCTGCTGAAGGTCAACGTGTTCATGGTGTCACCGCTCCTGAGAGTGGTGGTAACAAGCGCTCACGAGAGGCTGATGATGTCAACTGGGACAAGAGGAGAAGGCTGAAGATGTGGTTCTATCTTGTAGCAGAAGGCCTATATCTGTCCCAGACAAAGGATCTGAATTATGGTAAGGAGGAAATGGACACTCAGTCCGATGAAGTGACTGAAGTGGGCCAGAATCCAAAATTGGGATAAGTAATTTTTCTTCCTTGTCAAGAATAAGATTAAATGATGTCTGATTAAAAAGGGCTTAAAGTAAGGAGGAATATGAAAATATTTTCACGAAATAATTTATATTCCTTACGCTTTAAAATCAGAAGTTTAATCGCATCTTCCTTCCCGTTTAAAGATTGGATTTTGTAAATGACTTAAAAGATCCGTTCTTTTAAGTGTAATTATTAAAAGTGTGTAAAATATGTTCGCACATACGAGGGAAAAGATCCACTGACTGTGCGAAAACTGTTACTACTCTTAAGTAAGCGCCAACAATTGTCTAGGCACCAATCTCAAGGGAAGAAGACTAAAAGATAATGTCTTATCTTAAGACGTTGACCCTGTCACACTATTTGACAGAAGATCTTTCATTTGATAGGATGATATTGGACACTCAGTCGTACAAAGTCTACGGGCGACTGGAGTGGGACAAAATTCCTTTGATAGGATGATATTGGACACTCAGTCATACAAAGCCTACGGGCGACTGGAGTAGTGCCAGAATTCATTTGATAGGAAAAGTAATGGACACCTAGTAAGGTGAGCCAAAGTTTCTAGGTCTTAAATGATCTGAAGGCCTAAAGAAAGGCAGAAAAGAAATTGGACACTCAGTCTGCCGAAGCAACTAGAGTGGGCCAGAGTATCCAGATCACATATGATTCGGTTATGCCCTAACCACGGGAAAGAGGTTGTTCACGTGAAGCAACTCCACCTCTAAAGTAGAAGGGGTTAGAGAGGTTGTCCTCAATAGGACTTCAGGGAATGAGATCACTCCAAAAAGAGGTGATACATGTCCCAAACTTGGTTTAAGGGACGTTGTTGGTCAAGCTGGTTTGAGACTAGTCCAACAAGTCTGTAATAACTAAGAATGGTACAGTATGTCTGTAGCTAAATGTATGATATATGTGTAATCCGTGCATCTATGCCATCATAGATTAAGACACGTTAAATATAAAGGTATTCAAAAGCTAACGAAGTTGAGATTGTTGCTTTCTGTCGACATAAACCCTAAAAATGAATGTGAGGTAGGCGAAGAGGCAAAATCACCCTTCCATTTCGTCGAATGAATAGCGAAAGAAGCACCGCTCCTCTAGAACTTAGTCACACCTACTTGGGTGATTTGAAGTTTATACAAAATAGAGGGGGGAGACAAGTACTTTGTGACCTTCATTGATGATGGTGCAACGTATTGCATCATTTGTTTGTTGAAAAGCAAAGATGAAGTTGTTGAAGCGAATAAGCGCTACAAAGCAGAAGTTGAAAATCAACTAAGCCTGCGGATTGAGGAATTCGTAGTGAAAGGGGGGGATGTGAAGCATTATCCATCAAACGACTGCTCATTACTCACCTCAGTCTAACGATGTTAGCCAAGTGCAAAGCCGTACGCCCAAATTATATGGGGCAAGGCGATCCTTACCGCTAATGCGATTCTCAACAGAACCACACCATCGCCATCTCCTCCACCACCATCACAATCACCACCTCCACCCTACTACTACAAGTTGACTCCTCCACCACCTCCCTACTACTATCATTCTCCACCTCCACCTGTAAAGCCTCCCCCTCCTCCCTATTACTACATCTCACCTCTGCCACCTGTGAAATCACTTCCTCCACCAATATATATTTATGCTTCGCCACCACCTCCCGTCCACTACTAAGAGTTTCTAGGATTTCAACCATTCTCGACAATCAATCAAGTGAGTTAAAGTTTAAATTGTGATTTTTTTCATATGAGATCAACTTCGAATTAAGGCTCTAATCTTCTATTTGGTTCTTTCTTCTCAGATTTTAATTTGAGGCACAAAATAAATGATGGGCTCTTGAGGATAAGGTTCAGACGTCAATGGAACAAAGTAATTTATTTATGGAATAAGATATTCAAAATTTCAATTAACGGATTGATTTTTCGTGACATGGACCAATTTGCTTCTACTTCTCTTGTGGCCTTCTTGCACATTTGTTCTCTTAGTGCCTTCATGTGTACTAGGTTTAAATAACTTAATTCTTGAATGTATCCGAGTGTTGATGCTCCATAGAGTTTGTTTCTTCATAATTTATTGTTTGTATTAAGGTTTTTTTGTAATACCTTCGTGTAGTTTGTGCACAAATCAATTAGAAGATCAATTTGGCCTCTAATGACTGCTCCATAACAACAATTATTTTCCACACGATATTGCAATATATAAAGTGTTTAAGTTATATATACGCACCGATAATATAAATTTTTACATCATCAGTTCAATTCAACCGGTTGTAATTACATAAAAAAAATTAGTTATCATATCAAACTTACAAAAAGTAGCATGTTATTGCATCGATCAGCTTAATCTGCTAATGTAAAATATCTTCTTAGTTTAGTTAATTCATTATCGAATTTCTGACAAATTTTCCGTTGGAAATTTCATATTTCCGACGGATCCCTAAAAAGTTCACGTGTTTTTAGTAATATAATATGTAGAAACCTCCTTAAATCATATCAATTAGTTTGCTATATATATGGATTTTAGTTCCCTTATAATAATATACTCTAATACATAACATGCAAAATCTTATAAAAAATAAAATGATGAATACATATTTCAAATCATCCAATAAGAAAGTTGACTTCGCACATATTTATCTTGTGAGAGCTTGTATACTACATGATGAAACATGATCATCATTCATCTATGTAATTAACGAACTTGGCCAGTATGCATTACACGGTGAACATTATTTCCTCAACTTTTTTTATTGCAATTAAAGAAATGCCATAAATTGTACGTACGTATGGTGGAGACTCTTTACGACGGACCTTTAAAATCATTGCTTATTATGGTGGAAAAATTAAAATAAGGGTATGTTTGGTACGATGAAAATTATTTTTCATGAAAATATATTTTTTGGTGTTTAGTCGGAGAACATAAATATTTTACCGAGAAAACATGGATTAAAGATTGATATATATCAACAAATCATATACAGTGAATGATGAGATTTGAGTATTGAAATTTGATAATAATGACTAAGTACTCGTTAAAACTGTAATTGGAAATTCAAAATAGTTATAATTGTGAAGGAAACCCCCTAAAAGTGAGAAAGGTCATATTCTCCTATTTAGGAAAAATATTTTGTTGCAAATAAAAATTAACGAAGTTTTTTTGCCATTTATTATTCAACATTGAACCAACAGAAAGCTGCAATAAAATTATAAGTATTGCCTCCGCATGCAGTTGATCTAATCATTCAACAAGTCACATGCATTTTCAAATATTATTACAATAAAAATATAAGAAAAGTGAAATAATATTACAAAGTCATCTTACAAAATATGTGAAGTTTATTTATGTTTGAAAAGTTCATTAATCATTGTCCTATCCCATTACATATCTTGATCAAAGCTGACATAGAAGAACAATAATTGCAAATTAAGAACATTAAATTAAACAACAATAAAAAGACAAGTAGTAACAATTTGAAAGTAAATTAAAGTCAACTAAGGAAATAATTGAACTTATGTCGGCTTGTAATTTTAAATTAGTATATGTCAGAAATAATATCCAATTGTCTTTGTAATTAAACAAAAATGACAGAAATATTCTCTTACACTTCAGAAATGTGTAATTTTTGAATTAGCAGTAGTTCATACCAAGTCTCCACAAACAACTAGTAATTAACTAACGCGGTAATAAAACGGCAGAAATAAATTTTCAAATAATTCTGACATTAATATGAAGTTAAATAATTTATTAAACTTACTAGTAGCATGGCGAATTGCTTTGGGAGTTCCCTTTGTAATTGTTGAAATATTTCAATGTTAAAAAAAATAGGAAACTAAATTAAGTTTTTTAGTCCACCATTTCCAGTTGGCAACAAATAATTTTTGCAGGCATCAAGGAACCAACACTCAACAAACATACTTTAATTTGAACCGTATGTCGCTTTCATCGTAAAGAGCTCGACTAATCTAATTAAATTCTCACCACATAGGTCTAATCAAGAAAAAACGCTCTCTATCAGAAATTCTTTCATTTTTAGAGTTAGAATTCGAAATTTTTTATTAAGGGTGAAACTTGGAAGAATATCTCATCCATAATTCCACCACATCTGTTGATGATATGCAAAAGATGTTCGAAAAAATACCACATCAATGAATAATTATTTGTAAAAAGGAAAAAAAACAATATAAATTCAAAAATGCAAGAGGAGTGGAAACATTTTTTAATTAGCACTCACTTGCGTTAAACCATTTTATGGGATGTTTCTATTTACACGTTCTTATATTGTTTTTATTTTGTGGGTAGCAAGTAACTACTTGTTAAAGAAGTACAAAGGAAAATTCAAAGTGATCCAGTAAAGGACTTTAATAAGAAAAAACTGAAAATTAATCTAGCTGTTTAGAGTTCTTAATATTTTTCGTCTTTGATTATCAATCAGATTAATTGAATTGGTCATTTATTGACAGCTTTATACAAGCTTGTAGTTCTTATGGAATTTTACTATAAATACTTTGTACATTCAATACCATAAAGTCATCACCTCACAACTAAAACACTACTCTCGCTTGGGTTCTAACTTCAAACTTAGTCTTTCTCCTGTTTTTTCAACTATTCAAGTTTTTGGAGATTTTTGTAGCCACATTTGAGGGGTTGGTGGTGGTGTTTTCCGGCGAACATGACGTTTAACGGTGGCAGCCCTGCTGGGGGTCGTCATTTGCCACAAATCTTAGTGGCATTGGCCATATTGTTTGTTGCAAATGTAGTGTCGGCTGACCCTTATGTATATTCTGTTGGAAATTTGCCTTTGGTGGGGAGGTGCGTTCACCCATATTTAATAAATTAAACACTAGGATTTCGTATGTTGGAGGCCTTGTCTCTTCACACGTGCATAATCTACTAAGTGATTAGATGACTGTAGGGCCAAGAATCGTCAAATTTCGTTGAGAAATGAAAGAGATATTGGTCCACGAAGTAAGGTGTTTGAGACATGAAAATATGGTGTGGGACAAATCTACCACATCGGTGGGAAAATGAAGAATTGCTCTCTTTATAAGTCTCAAAATTGGCTAAGTGTTTGGGACACCAAGGGGTAACCCATGTGTTTGAAGGAGAGTGGACCTAGATGTACTTGGGTTCAAGGCTAAGCCCACACGCCCGCCGCCCGTCGGTCCCCTCCGGTCTCCGAACTTGGGACTTGGAGTTTTTGGAAAGGTGAAATTGGGAACGACGGAAGGCAGAAAGTTACCGTTTGTTGATTTTTGGAGCGTTATTGCACATTAACCAGCCATTACTTGGCTGATTAACTTCCTTCATAAACAATCATTACTCCATCCTTCAATGGCCATAAACAGTCATTACTTGGCTGATTAACTCCCTCCTTCAATGGCCATAAACAATCATTTTCTTGACAGTTGAGAAGTCTCCACTTATGCTATATATTGGAGCCTTTTGGCTCAATTGTGAGTGACAGAAACGAGACAACAAGATATAAACACAGAGAAAAACAGAAGAGAGAAACGACACACATTCTGTCCAAAAACGTGAGCAAAAACATAAACTCTTCCTTCCTTTTCCATTCTTCAGCAAGTCATTTCGTGTTTGTTTTTCTTCGTCAGAATCAACCTATTTGTTTTGTAGTGTTGATTAGTTGTTGTTTTATCTTGGGAGACTATTGCCCGTTATCGTAAAAGCATATATACGGGGCAATCTTGTCTTAAAGACAGAGAGTCATCTCTCGACTCAGTCACAGTTATAACAATCCAGATTTAGTGTTTCTTGATTTCAGGTTATTAAGATTCAACTTCAACAAGCTTGCGGCAGTTCTTAATATTGGCTATTTGTTTATCCTTTTGAACACTTGTAATATTTATTTACTTCCCGTACTTCTTTACATATCCAACAAAAACTTGTTACGGTGTATGTGGTATTAGCAACAAAAGCTGGAAAAGACCTTGCAGCATACTTCCGACCAGCAAATTCTACCATGTATCCTCCATAAGAATCCTGTTATCCAGCAGAAGCAATATAGGAGATCACAGGATGCTTGAATGTATTGAACTATTAACCATCTGCAATTGAGAATTCGATAAGACAGCTTTTGGAAACATACTAATAAGTTACGAATATTGGTGGATATAAGAAGACCATGAAAGTAATTCAATTAAGAGTTCATGACAAGTTAAACCAAAACTAGTTTGCTTGCCACAGGTAGAGAAAGAGACACGGTGGTTCAGACAAAACCACAACTCGGAGAAGAATAACATATTAAAACACTCATGCCTACTGCCGAACCCACTATAGGAAAACAAAATAAAAGGGAAAAAGATGTTAAGGATGCACAAAAGAGGTGCAGGAACAAAGCACAGCTGAGAGCCAAAGCTGAATCATAACAACAGAAACAGCTTTTAAAATCATGTTAAGATCTTAATTTGTTAAATGTTAAAGTATAACCAGGAAGGAGAAATAGTCAACCGAAAAGAACTTCACGTCATCTAATCCACTTGTCATAGGTAACCACATTTTATGTACATACAAAAAGTTCAAGAAAATAGTCAAACATATTGTGCAAGAAATAGCTTTACTTTAAATATTAAGTCCAGATCATGAGCTGCACTAAAACAGTAAACAAGAAATCTATTTGTTTGGGGGGGGGGGGGGGTATTTGAAATGATTCCCATTCTCAATACACCTACAGGTTGAGGCCGAATGGGCAATGAAGTGGGACAAATAATAGGAGATTGGAATTCAAACCCTAGAAGAGAAAAAAACATTAGATGATCTCTTTCCATCTGCTACCGTGCACCACATGCATGCTGGGGTAGACTTCCACCACTGTGTTTTAAGTATTATGCAAACATTTGCACCCAGAATACCATAATGGTCCTTACAAACTTCACAGAACAATTATCCTGGTACTTTTCCCAACCAAAGTACAGTATTTTTTCAAACAAAAGCTCAAAATTCAAGTGTTATGTAACCATACAAAAAAAATCCATAAAGGTGCTTACAAGACTGCACCAAACAATTCTGCTAGTACTTTTCACAACTAAAAGTATCTTTTTATATAAGCGAGCATTCCTACAATGTGCTTCTGACAAACCTATTGAGACATCTGTTGGAAATTAGCCTTTGGCGGGGAGATGCGTCCACCAATCTTTGATGAATTAAACACTAGTGTTCCGCATGTTGGAGACCTTGTCTCTTCGCACATGCATGATCTACGAAGTGAGTAGATGACCGTAGGGCCAAGAATCGTCTAATTTCGTTGAGAAATGAAAGAGATATTGGTCCACGAAGTAAGGTGTTTGAGACATGAAAATGTGGTGTGGGACAAATCTACCACATCGGTGGGAATAGGAAGAATTGCTCTCTATATAAGTCTCTAATGTGGTAAAGGGTTTGGATCCCCAAGGGGTATCCCATGTGTTTAAAGGAGGGAAGACCTAGATGTGCTTGGGTTCAAAGGCTAAGCCCACACGCGCGCCGCCGCCCGCCCGTCCGGTTCCGGGTTCGCGGGCCTTTCTGATATTGTCTTTTTGGACCAGAGAACTCTTTCAGATGTACAGTTTGATCCCTGAAGTTTCAGATGTACTTTTTGGACCAGAGAACTCTTCCAGATGTACAGTTTGGTCCCTAAAGTTTCAGATGTACAGTTTGGACCAGAATTCTTTCATATGTACAGTTTGGTCTCTGAAGTTTCAATATTTCTGATTTGGTCCCAGAATTTACGGAGACTTTTTCGCCACCGTTGGACTGCGTTTTGGAGCATTAACCAGCCATTACTTGGCTGATTAACTCTCCATTAACAGCCCATTACTTGGGCATTTGGGCAGCCTCTTTCAATGGCCTTAATAGCCATTACTTGGCTGTTTTAATGGCCTCCCTTAATGGCCATTACAGCCTTGTTTTTGGCAGTTGGACAGCCCCTCTTGCTTGCTATATATTGAGCATTCTTTGGCTCAATTCAGTGGCAGAAACATAGACGAAAAAATAGTGGAAAACAGGCTGAAAATTGGCTAAAATCAGGCAGTAAACAGACCAAAAACATGCAGCAAAACCAGTCAGAAAACAGACGAAAAACAGCAAGTAACTGGCCACAAAATAGCACAAAACAGTGAGTGAAATTCAGCGAAAATCAGTGCAATTTTCGACTGAAAAACAGTGACCAAACCCTCACGTATACACAAGATATACACTACAGAGACACACTATATACACAGAGACAAAAGAGAAGAGTAGAGAGAAACTCTTCCTTCCTATTCCATATCTTCAGCAAGTCGAGTCATATTTGTTTTCTTCGACAGGCTCAACCTATTGGCTTTGTAGTGTTGAGATTAAAGTGTTGTTTTATCTTGGGAGACTATTGCCCGCTAACGTAAAAGCATATATACGGGGCAATCTTGTCTTAAGGATAGAGGGCTATCCTCGACTCAACACACAACGTTGTAACCATCCAGATTTAGTTGTTTCTTGATTTCAGGATATCAACATTCAAGACACAACAAACTTGCGGCAGTTCTCAACATTGGCTTTGCAAGGTGATCAAGATTCAAGACACAACACACATGCGGCAGTTTTGAAGATTGACCATTTATTTATCCTTTCGAACATTTGTAATAGTTATTACTTCCCGTACTGCTCTATAAAGTACCATAGAATACCAACAACATCAGCTAAGGTTAGAAGTCAAAGCCAAATCACACTAGGGGGTGATGACTTGCCTTCATTTCTAATTGACATACATATTTTAAACAAAAGCACAAATTTTTTAAGTGTTACATAAACTTACCTTTGCACAAAATAATAGGTAGACTTCACCAAACAATTCTCCTTGTACATTTCACAAGTAAAAGTATCTTTTTTGTAATAGTGAGCCCCTCCCAAAGATTAAAAGTAAGCTTGAGACCTTTCCATATGTTTCATTTCTTGGTCAGATAAACTTCAATATCGTCTTACTATTAAGATCAAAAGGTATCTGAAACTTTGAGCACCAAGTCTCACGCAAACATGTAACCTGAGAGTGCTTTAAGGAAGAAATTTTTTAAAAAGATTTTGCGCAAAAAAGAAAAAGATCAACTCTTCAACTTTGCTATCAAATCCAAAACTTGGACAAGTGAGAGAATGTAAGCCACATTGGCTACATTTCACATTTGAGCAATACTTGTTTTGGGACTTGATGAGTTGAATATAGATTATATACTTGAGGCATTTTCCTCCATGTCTGGATGTTTTGTTTGTTGTTTTGAGTGTTGAAATGGGAAGTCAACCGAAGCTTGGAAAGTGAACAATAACAAGAGAAAATAAGTTGCCTCTAATGTATCCGCTATCCAATTTTTTTTGATAAACATAATGTCCAAGCTAGATTGTGCACACTTCGAGTAATTCTATGTTATGCTTGCTACCTCCCACCAACAAAAGTTTCTAGAAAATCTGTTCACGAAAGGGCAGATAGGAAGAATTAGAAAGGGGTTCAAACGTGTACAAGAAAATGTGCAGTAACTTTCACATTCACATCACAAATATTTTACCCAATTTGTGATGTGAATGTGAAAGTTGCTGCACATTTTCTTTTACACGTTTGAACCCCTTTCTAAATTCTAAACATAAATGGTCCTATTGAAAACAAAATGTTGAGCTAAAAATAGGGTAGAATAATTGATTATAAAATAATTATTAAAGTGTATCTTCTATCTCATTTAAAAGTTCAAATTATTTGTAAGAATATATTATTATTTACTTAATTATATTTTAAATTCGCTTGCATACTCACGTGCGAACTTAATTATGTCTTTCTAGATGTATCTCATAAGACAAACAAAATCAATTATATTAATCATGAGATGTGTTTTATGAACTACTTTATACCACTCAAATTTTTGATAGGATGGTAATTTTGCATCTTGAATTGTAGATATCGGATTCGAGTTCTGTGAATAGAATCGTCAAGCTTTATTGTTGTCAAGACCTCCAAAAAAAAATTATTTTTTTGTTCTTGAAGTGCTTCTAGGGGTTACTTAAAAGAAAGAAAGAAAGGTAATTATTGTCCTATATATATAAACAAATAGAATAGCTATAAACACTATACTTTTTGTGCTAGGAACGTGCAATGCAGTAATTGGATAACTAAGAAGATAGGGAAAGTTTCAAAGGGAGAAATCAATTAAATTTATACTGTATATGACTTAGAAAACAATGATATAATGTATTCATAAGAACATGTAATATACAAGTGGATAAAGTTAAATAATTTGCTAGCTAGAAAGAAAGACGTTACTCACATGAATCAAACGTTGAAGAAAAGGATATCTAGAGGCCAGTGAAGCAACCGTTATCTCAAATCTACCACAACATGAAATGAACTAAGAAAGCGCTCTATATATACCATTTATATCGACGATAGAGCTAGAATTTTTAATTTATGAATTATGAACGATAATTATTTTTATTTACAAGATTCTAAATATATAATTTATATATATATCAAATAAAATTTTTGACACAAATACCGATTTTTGAATCAAAGTTATCAGTTCTACCGAATCAATAGGGTTAGAGATCTCAGTTTGAATCCTCAGAAGAAAGTTATTTTTGGTAGGAAACACTTTTAAGACGAAACTACAACTAGTAAAAAGTGATCAATTGAACATTATTTGTTAGAAAACTATATTGTATATATAAAAATTAATACTATATATAAATCAAAATTAAGTTTTATATATATAAAATCTCCGGATTAATTGGTGTCCGAGGCAGATAACAAATAAAGGGATGAAACCAAAAAAATAAAAAGAAAACACTATATATTTCACAAGAAACCTCTTCAAATGCACTTTACTTTTTGCTTTATATATCTTTCATTGATGCAATTTTTAAAGTTCATTACCTTGAAGTCCAAATGCACCCTCCCCAATCAAACTTCTCTATTTTATCAAATGTAAACCGTTGACTTTCAAAATCTTTAGACCATTTCCTTTTGTTCTAAACATCATGGTCAATAACCAAACAAAAACCACAAACACAATAACACCCTCAAGATTATCATGAACGCCACAGCCAATGGCCCGGACCCGAATTCCTCCGGGGACGAGTTCTTCGGATCGCAAAATATCGGCAGCTTTGCGTATGGCATCGGAGTTTCTGCTGGCGTACTATTGTTGATAACGACAATCACCCTAACGTCCTACTTTTGTACGAGACATCAAACGACTGTGCCACCTCAGAGAAGGCAGAGGAATAGTAATAATAATAACGACGAATTACAAGTAGTAGACACGGACGTGGTCGTGGTCGTGGACGTGGACGTGGAAGTGGGACTTGATGAGGAAACTCTATTAAGTTTTCCAAAGTTGTTGTATTCGGAAGTTTATAAGAATATTCACAAGGATTCAACAGCTAGTACTTGTTGTTCAATTTGTTTGGCTGATTACAAGAATAGTGACATGTTAAGGTTATTGCCTGATTGTGGCCACTTGTTTCATTTGAAATGTGTGGATCCATGGCTAAGGTTACATCCAACTTGTCCTGTTTGTAGAACTTCTCCATTGCCAACACCACAATCTACTCCTCTGGCTGAAGTTGTTCCTACGGCAACTAGACCTATTGGATAAAGTGCCATTCAAATTCTCGACTTTTGGGGCTCAATTAATCCGGATTTGGGAGGTGAAATAGTTTACTGGCCACTTTTTGGCCATATCTTTGAAAAATTGCTATTGTCGTGGAGTTTCAAATTCCGCAGGTGAAACTTCAGGACATTATCATAAATATGTGAAATTTGAAATTCCATGATAGTTATTATTTTTCAGTTACTGTGGCTGAAAAGTGACTATTTTGTGAATTTTACTCGGATTCACACCAGAAGGTCCTAATTTGAAGGTAAAGTGGACTCTACTAAAGATGATTCTATTCCAGGGCTCGAACACGAAATTTTTGGTTTTTCTTTTCTTTTTAAGTATACTGCAGATTAATTTTCTCCTATCTTCTTCTGAATTTATATGTCTATTATGTTATTGAAAGAAAAGGTTTTCTTCTATGGCCATTTTTTTGTTTGTTTGGATTCTGTATGTAATCTACTTCATTTTTCCCTATTTCTCTTGAAGCTAGGGTAAAAATCAGAAAGGACATGGATAGATGTTTAAGGAAGATGTTTATTTGATGTCTTGTAAGTTGCAAGTAATTTGAGGCACAGTTATTTTTTTTTCATCTACTCTTTTCTAATTTTTCTTTTGGTGTGCAGCTTAATATTTAGTTATAAATCAGTTTCAATATAAAAATATTTTTCAACACTTAATGCTTATCCGCTACTATTAATTAGCTAATCCAAACGGCTTCTAACGCTATAATCAAGGGTGAAAAGTAACTCCACATAAAACATGTGTAAAGAAAAGATTTCAACAAAAAAATTATGGTTGAAACTTGAAAGCATGACAATGAAAGGTTATCATTCACAAAAATGCACACAATTCTTGTAGGTAAAAATTGAGGTAAAGTGTATTCGAAAGGTTAAACAAAGAGAATGCTGAGTCGGGAGATGACTTTCTGTCTTTAAGACAAAATTGTCCCGTATAGATGCTTTTACGATATTGGAAAATAGTCTCCCTAGATAAAGCAACAACTAATCAACTGTACAAAGCAAATACAATTGATTCTAGCGAATAAAATAAATAAGAACAGATTGCTGAAGAAGGATTTTTGCTTTTTGTTTCTGGAACAAATTAGAAAAGTCTTCTCGTTTTCTGCTTCTGTGTGTCGAACAGAACAGAAAGGAAAACATTGAGTAATTTGTTGTGTGTTCTATATTTCCTGTTTCGTGCTTTTTTCTCTCCTCTGACTTTAAGAATTGAAAAGAAACATTCAATTTATAAGAATGGAAAAGGAAGACAAACAGTCATAGGGAGGCAAACAATCATGTCTGTTGGTATATGTTCTCTTGAACAGTCATGACTGTTGGTGTCTTCGAGAATCATTAAACTTCAGGGACTAAAATATAAATAGTTAACATTTCAGAGATCAAAAAGAAAATTTTGAAAGAGTCCACAGCCCGGACGGGACGGGCGGGTGGCGGCGGCGCGCGTGTGGGGATTAGCCCCGAACCCAAGCTCACCTAGGTCATTTCCCTTCTAAACACTTGGATTACCCTTGGGGTCCCAAATCCTTACTCAAACTTAGAGTTTATATATTGCATAAACTCTCATTCTTTTACCAATGAGGGAGATTTGTCATTTTTGGCCAAAGACCCTCCATCTCTTTTATGTCTCAAACACTTTACTTTGTGTACCAATATCTCTTTCATTTCTTAACAAAATTTGATGATACTTGGCATTAACATTATATACTCACTTAGTAGATTAGGCATGTGAGAGAAAATGATATTTTCGACATGCGGGGCCCACGTGTTTAAGTAATTAAAGATGGGATAAACTCAATCCCACATTAGTAAAATTTCCAACAATCCCCTCTTGAAAGAGAATTGGTGCACATAGGGTGCCAAAGTTCAGCAATCTTTCAGCGAAAATATATTGCATCAGGAAAGGTAGCTTTCTGCTTTGAACCTTCCTTAGTCGATTACCATCGGACTTACTTACTGCGCGGTGAACGTGATGTCTTGAACCGTCAGTGTTTAGTGTAAACCAAGACAATAATATCAACACAATAACTCTTTTTATTCATTTCTTCTTATTGTTTTGTCCATTGTAGCCATGAACAACTCTTGGATTCTTTAGTGCGTACATTTGAAGTTACCTGTCTTCGCACTTAAATAGGTGATCTCCTATAAGGTATATTGCTCTACCCCACTCGCAAGTGTTATGAATCATTAAAAGTTTCAAAAACTTATCATTTACCCATTATGTAGGTAGCACTTAATGTCTATCACGGGAACGTCTTTGGAGTTATCTTTCTTTAAAGAATGATAATTCGAAGTGCTCTTACTTCAAGTGAAGCGCTAAACTGAGCCTCTATAGCTTAGTTTATCCATTGAACCAAATTTTTTGGATCTCCAGTCAGTAAGGTTGGGTTACCACCATAAATATTCTTATTGTTTGAGTTTTAAGCTCATTCCTCTAGACATGCAGAATATTTGATCTTTGAGTAGGCCTTTAGTTAAAGGATCCGCTAAGTTATCCTTTGATTTGATGTAATTAATGGAAATGACACCCGTAGTGATCAACTGCCTAACAGTCTTATGTCTCCGACGAATGTGTCTAGACTTGCCGTTGTATATATTACTATGTGCCCTTCCTAAAGTTGATTGGCTGCCACAGTGAATCATCACCGAAGGTACGGGTTTATCCCAACAAGGGATATCCTCTAAAAAGTCGTGAAGTTATTCTGCTTCTTCTCCTATTTTGTCCAAAGCGATAAACTCCAATTCCATCGTAGATCGGGCGATGCATATTTGCTTAGAGGACTTCCAAGACACAGGGCCACCACCAATTATAAAAACTTACCCATTGGTGGATTTGGTGTTCTTTATGTCCGATATCCAGTTTGCATCATTGTATCTTCCAATACGGCTGGATATCTAGAATAGTGTAATCCGTAAGTCAATGAATATTTCATAAATCGTAGTATCCGATTTAACGTTTTCCAGTGATCATTTCCAGGATTACAAGTGAATCTAGCCAACTTATTGACTGAATAAGCGATGTCGGGTCGGGTGCAGTTTGTAATGTACATTAAACTGCCAATGACCTGTGCATATCGCTCCTGGGATACGGGTGCACCATGATTTTTATCAATTCTATGATTCATATCCATTGGTGACTTCATAGGGGGACTGTCAAATGCATCAAATTTTCTCAAAACATCTTCAATGTAATGAGATTGAGATAAGACCAGCCCGTCAGATGTCTTAGAAATCTTAATTCCTAAGATCACATCTGCAATACCTATATCTTTCATATGGAAATATTGTTTCAACATATTCTTGGTTTCCAGGGTCAACTTAAGACTACTTCCGGTGATGAGTATGTCATCTACGTAAAGGCATATCATGACAAACGAGTCAGAGTTCCATTTGATATAGATACATTTATCACATTCATTTATGGAGAAATCTTTTGATAATAAAGTATTATCAAACTTTTCATGCCATTATTTCGGAGCTTGTTTGAGTCCGTACAGAGACTTAACAAGTCGACATACTTTCTTTTCTTGACCTAGAATCACATACCCCTCGGGTTGTTCCATGTATATTTCCTCTTCCAACTCTCCGTTTAGGAAGGTTGTTTTAACGTCCATTTGATGTATCTCAAGGTCACGCAAAGTTGCTATGGTTATGAATACCCTCATAGACGTTAATCTGGACACATGGGAGTATGCGTCGAAGTAATTGAGGCCTTTCTTTTGACTGTAGCCTTTGACTACTAATCTGGCCTTATACTTGTCAATAGTTCTATTTGCTTTGTACTTTCTTTTGAGTATCCACTTACAACCCAAATGTTTGCTTTCCGAATGAAGATAAACCATTTCCCAAGTATGGTTTTGTATGATGGAATCTATTTCGCTTTCTATAGCTTATTTTCAAAGCGGTGCTTCTGGAGTTGACAATGCTTCTTTGATTGTCCTCGGTTCATTTTCAATCATATAGGTTAGAAAGTCTGGACCAAAGATTTTGTCCTTTTTGGCCCTTTTGCTCCGTCTTGGTTCCACCTCTGGAACCCCCAAGTTCTGTAGGTCTAGAACATTAAGTTCCAGATAATCAGAAACTCCTGACACCTGTAGATCTGGAACGTCTAGTTCCGGATAATCAGAAACTCCCAAGTCTTGCTCATTTTGAGCATTGTGTTCATAACTTCATTTGCGCGAAATTATTTCTTTTTCCTTTCTAAGAAAGATTTATTCAAAGAATTCAACATTTCTTGATTTCATGATCGTACCCTCATGGATATCAGGTATCTCCGACTTATACACTAAGAAGCGATAAGCACTAATGTTATCTGCATATCCAATGAATATGCAATCTACAGTCTTAGGTCCAATTTTGACTTGTTTTGGTTTGGGTACTTCGACCTTTGTCAAACAGCCCACACTTTCAAATATTTGTAAGTGAGTTTCTTTCCTTTCCATGATTCATATGGAGTTTTATCCTTACCCTTATGCAGAACTTTATTAAGAATTGCATTAACTGTACCAATCATTTCGCCCCACATGTTTTGAGCTAAACCGAAATTGATATGTAAAGCATTTATCATTTTCTTTAACGTACTATTACAATTCCTCTATGAATTTTTTGAAGTAAAGAATTTTTTGAAGATACTATTACAATTCCTCTATGAATCCCAGTTTCTCGATTCTCTGAATGTTCAGCTATAGATAGACTCAAATCAGTACAAGGCAATGGATTTATTCTCGAATGTAGCGATGTAGGGATCCATATGTAAACATAGTATCTATTTAGATGATGAAGCAATTTCGCCTTCACAAAATTCACTTCTTCGACGATGATTCTATTCCAGGGCTCGAACATGTAATTTTTTTTATTTTTTAAAGTATAATGTAGATTAGTTATTTCCTGTCTTCTTCTAAATTTATATATATGTATAATATGTCATTGAAAGAAAAAGTTTTCTTCTATGGCCTTTTTGTTTTTGGATTCTTTATATAATCTACCTCATGTTTCTCTATTTCTCTGGAAGCTAAGGTTAGGGTCAGAAAGGACATTGATAGATGTTTAAGATGTTTATACTTTATACTACTATGCAGGCACAATTACTTTTTCTTTCCTCTTTTTTATCTCCTTTTATCTAATTTTTCTTTTGGCGTGCAGCTTAATTATTTATTTATAAAATTAATCGCAACACTTAATGCTATCAACTGCTATTAATTAGCTAATCCAAACGAAATCTTAAGCTATAATCAAGGGTGAAAAGTCACTCCACATAAGAGTATATGTAGGAGAAAAGATTTCAACAAAAAATTATAGTTGAAAGCATGACAATGAACGGTTATTATTCAAAACGCAGTGCATGCAATTCTCTATAGGCGAAAAAGTTGTTAAATTCCTTAACCTAATATCACAGCAAAAAAAAAATAAAGGGAAGAAGCAATATTATCATACACAAGGGCGAAACTATGTAGAGTTGGGAAGTTCAATCAATTCTCCTTAGTCGAAAAATTATACAGTATAAATAATGCAAACAAAATGAACTTTTTTACGAATAGATAAAATATAAATTGTATTCAAACCGTGACATTCTAGTATTATATTACTTTAAAATCTCCGACATAAATTTCTGATTCCTCTACTGTCGATAAACTCAACCATTCCTTTGGAATTCTATCCTGGAATTTTTCGAAGATACTGTTACAATTCCTCTTTGAACCCCCTGTTTCTCGATTCTCTGAATGTTCAGCTATAGATAGACTCAAATCAGTACAAGGTGTTAACATGTACATATAATTATACCATAATTAGAATATATTTCATATATTGTGTAGTAATTAGTGATGTATAATTATGGTAGATTCAGGATACTTATTGTAATAGGATTCCACATTGTACACTATATATATTTGTATTAATGATAAAGACTCTCAAGAGAGATTATTTCAATCTTACAGATTTAGGATCCTTATTGTAATAGGATTCCATATTGTACACTATATATATTTGTATTAATGAGAAAGATTCCCCAAGGGAGATTATTACAATCTTACATGGTATCAGGAGCCAAAACCCCAGGTCTTCTCTAAAATTTCCGCCTCCCTTCTCCGATCCCTCACACCATCGGCCACCACCCCTTGGCCGAGAAGACCCTCTTCTCCTTCTTTGTTCTTTCTTGTCTTCTTTCTCCTACTTCGATAAAATTTATCCACTATAATGACTCCTCCTACAACTCCCACAGTAGCTTCAACCGTCGTCACCCCTAACATACCAAAATCATCCTTTTCACCCTCTGTTCATCCAGCCCTCACCGTCACCAACATTAAGAAATGCCTTCCCATAATTCTTGATCAAGAAAACTGTTAGTACTCTCCATCGGTTGAACTTTTTCGTATTCATGCATGTGTCTATAACGTGCTTGACCATATCGACGACTCTTTCCCTCGCCCCCTGAGGTTGATGACTCAACATGGCGTCGTCTAGACGCCGTTGTCAAACAGTGGATATATAGAACTATTTCTCAGGACTTGCTCCTTACTATAATGAAATCCGGTGCCTCAGCCCATGATTAATAGATTCGGTTAGAAATTTTTTCAAGATAACAAGCACACCCGTGCTGTGTATTTGGAAGAACAATTTAATAATATACGCCTTGAAAAATTCTCTAACATGTCCGATTATTGCAAGCAGTTGAAACTAGTGACGGACCAACTATACAACGTCATCACACTTGTTTCCGAAACAAAAATGGTCCTATAATTAGTTCCATGCCTGCCAAAAGGTGAGTACAACACTTTAGCCACCATGATACAGCAGGCCGATCCGTTACCCAGTTTCAACAAGGCCCACTCGCAATTATTGCTAGAAGAAACCCGACGTGCAAAGCAGGACGAGCACAATCAAAATGCGTTAGTAGTCAAAACGTCTCCCCAAAATAACATCACCGTCGGCTCACCTCCACTAAAAAATAATCATCTGCGACAGAATCACGGCGGCAGGAGCGGCAGAGGCCGAGGCGGTGGAAAAGGGCGTGGGAAAGGGGGTCGCGGCCAGGAGTAGAATCCACAGCCACAGCAGCCCAGTCCTTATGTAAATTGGACCGGCCCAGTTGCCCAATATCATAACAGAAACTGGGCCTCCTATCATGCCCATGTATCGACCCAATTCCCCTACCCACAGCAGGGATTATTGGGCCCCGCTCCAGCAACTCGGTCAGCCAACTATCAACCACACCAAGCCCACTTCATGCAGGCCCAGTATCCGCAGCCTTCCTCTGGTCTGGCCCCGACTGGCTTGGGCCATGTTTTTAGCAGTTTGAACTTGCAGCAGCCCGATGAAAATTTGTACATGGACTCGGGCGTCACATCTCACCTCACATGCTCTGCAGGTAATATTTCCAAACTGTGTCGTTTAAAGCATTTTCAATACATTACTGTTGGAAATGTCCATCGCATTCCAATCCAGGGTTATGGTACCGCCTACACAACACCACCTCATCTACCATTTTCCCTTAATAATGTCCCGTATGCCCCAAATATCATTAAGAACTTAATTTCTATCCACAAATTTACTCGTAATAATTCCGTCTCTATTGACTTTGACCCTTTTGGTTTTACTGTGAAGGATCTTCGTACGGGGACACCGCTTACGAGATGCAATAGCATGGGGGATCTCTACTCATTCTCATCCACCTCCGCTGCCAGCTCATGCTCTCCCATATCTCTCGCTGCTATCTCTCCGTTAACTTGGCACAATAGGCTTGGCCACCCAGGAGCCCCAATTTTTAATTTTCTTAGAGGCAATAATTTTATTAAATGGAAAAATGGAAAACTTTCCCAGCACTATGTTTCTTGCTCGTTAGGCAAACCTGTTTGTCTACCTTTTAAATCATCTTCAAGTGTTACGTTTTCTCCTTTTGTTATTATTCATGCTGATTTATGGACATATTCTATCTCTAGTTCACTCGGTCGTAAATATTATTTTGTCTTATTAGATAATTTTTCTCATTATATTTGGGTCTACCCACTCAAATTTAAAATAGATGTGTTTGCCAAATTTCTCAAGTTTCGTACTTTTATTAAAACACAGTTTGAAAAAGCAATAAAATCTTTTCAGTGTGATAATGATCATGAATTCAATAATTCACAGTTTCACCGATTCTGTAGAAATAATGGCATGGTTTTTCGTTTCTCTTGTCCCCACACCTCGCCTCAAAATGGCAAAGTAGAATGAATCATCCGCACCATAAATAACATGGTTCGTACCCTCCTGTTTCATGCCTTTCTACCTCCCCCATTCTGGGTCTATGCAGTCAAAATGATAGAATACGTCCTTAATATTTTACCTACTAGCACTCTTCATAACATGACCCCAACTGAAATATTATACCGATGAATCCCTTCCTATGATCATCTTTGGATTTTAGGTTGCCTATGCTATCCCAATCTGGCCTCTACCGCTCCTCATAAATTGGCACCCTTGACCACTCTGTGTATCTTCGTAAGGTTTCCGTCCAATCGTAGGGCTTATCTGTGCTATGACTTATCTACCTGTCAGACTCACATCTCTCATCATGTCACGTTTAACGAAACCACATTCCCTTTCTCGGACATTTAAATTTTCCAAAAAATGGACTACACTTTTCTTGACGAGTCTGACATCTCTCCCGTCATCCTCAGCGACCTGAGTTAGTCCACTACCCAAAACCCACATCTGCCGCCCACTGCCGACACCGACGACCGCCTCTCTGCAGTTCTGCCACCTACAACCACCACTACCGACCACATCTCTACGTCCCAGTCACCATCCCGTTCTCCGTCATAAATGCCGCCCCTTGCCACCACCGGCAATTGGCCCACCGTCTCAGTTTCACCACCGGTCACCATCTCACTAAGTCACCAACATAGTCCTAAGGCAACCCCGCAACCCTCTAAGCCACTGGAAACCCACATCGTACCACCACAATCAGAACACCGACCCAACCCATCAGTCCCAACCCCCAACCGACATCATACCCCACATCCTCCATCTCACCCATCTCGATTTGCCTAGATCGGTGCCTTCACACAACCCATCATCGAACCCAAAAACTGCCCAACCCGTAGCCTTACCAAATCGTCACATCGACATACCAAACATGTACCCGAACTCAATCCCACACCGTGCCCAGACCCGATAACCAGCACAAACACCCAAATTGCCCCCTCGCACCGTGTGGAAACCCGTGCCCAACATGAAATTTTCAAACCTAAAGTCTAATTTAACCTTTCCACACGAACCATATCCTCAATTCCTAAAAACCCAAAATTAGCCAAACTAGACCCAAATTGAAATGCGGCCATGTATGAGGAGTTTAATTCTTTAACGAAATAACACACTTGGGATTTGGTTCCTCGACCGGAGGGGGTGAATGTGATTCGATACATGTGACTTTTTCATCACAAGTACAGAGATAGTGGTGACTTAGAACGGTATAAGGATAGACTTGTGGCTAATGACACTAATCAGTATGAGGGTATTGATTGTGGTGAGATGTTCAGTCCGGTTGTGAAACCGGCTACCATTCGCACAGTTCTGAGTATTATTATTGGTAAGCATTGACCTATTCATCAGCTTGATGTGAAGAATGTGTTTCTATATGGTGATCTGAAAGAAACTGTTTATATGCACCAGTCGCCTGATTTTGTCCATTCAGCAGCCCCTCAGTATGTATGTTGTCTTTGTAAGCCACTCTATGGTTTGAAATAGGCCCCTCGAGCGTGGTATGATCTATTTGCACAATACATTATGTAAATTGGGTTCATATGCAGCAAGTGTGATAATTCTCTCTTTACTTTTCATCGAAGTAGTAGCATTGCTTATTTATTATTATATATGGATGCCATTGTGCTTACTGTCTCCTCTGATGTATTGAAAAATGAGATTATTGCACTACTTAAAACCGAATTTGCTATGACTTACTTGTGGAAGTTGAGCTATTTTTTAGGGATATCAATGACTCATTCTGCAGATACTATATTTTTATGTCAGCGCAAGTATGCAGATGAGATAGTGTACATGGCTAAAATGGCAAACTGCAAGATCATGTCCACTCCGGTTGACTTTAAATCAATGCTAAGTGTTGTTGATGGTAACCCAATGTCCGATCCCACTCTTTACATGAGTTTTGCAGGTGCACTTCAGTATATTACTTTCACCATGCCTGATATTTCTTATGATGTTCAGCATGTATGCTTATTCATGCATGCCCATAGAGAGCTTTATTTTATTGTCCTTAAACGTATCATTCGATATTTTAAGTGCACACTTGATTATGGATTACATCTATACCCTTCAGCACCGATCAGATTGTTATCATATACGCGTCTTTGGTTTACTGCGATAATATATCCGCCATATATTTATCTCATAACCCAATTCAGCATTAGCGAACCAAGCACATTGAGATGGATATACACTTTGTTCGTGAGAAAGTTGCCCTTGGTCATGTCAAGGTGATGCATGTGCCTTCTTCGTATCGGTATGCGGATATATTCACAAAAGACCTTCCTAAATAGTTCTTCCTCGACTTCAGATCCAGTCTTAGAGTCCGGCCTCCTCCCGCTCCGACTGAGGGGGTGTATTAACATGTACATATAATTATACCATAATTAGAATATATTCTATATATTGTGTAGTAATTAGTGATGTATAATTATGGTAGATTCATGATCCTTACTGTAATAGGATTCCACATTGTACACTATATATATTTGTATTAATGAGAAAGACTCACCAAGGGAGATTATTACAATGCTTTATTCTCGACGATGAAGCAATTTTGCCTTCACAAAATTCACTTCTTCTTCTTTCTTCTTTGATGTTCGAAATCAAATTCAGAGTCTCGCATTCAAGCTCTTTCACCTTTTTTTTTCTTTCGCAGCGAAATTACTCAGCCATTTTCGCTCTGGCGAAACAAAATCGGAATCTCTGTTCAAAATTATAGCTTGTTGTTCTTCATCTGGAAATTGCTTTGTTTTTGACGATGATCTAAATTCCACTACACTAAATCTACTTGTTTTTCGTTCTTTGTCAATGTTCGAAATCAAATTTAGAGCTACATCTTCATGCTTTTTCGTCTTTTCTTTTTGCGAGATCGAATGAAAAGCACTGTTCATAAGCACAGCTTCTTCTTCATCATCTGTCAAATCAGTAGAAGGCAATTGCTTAATGTTCGAAATTAAATTTAGAGCTACATCTTCATGCTTTTTCGTCTTTTCTTTTTGCTCTTTTACGACGAAATTACTCAGCGATTTTCGCTTTTGCGAGATCGAATGAAAAGCATTGTTCATAAGCACAACTTCTTCTTCATCATCAACAAACTCACAGCTTCTTCATCTGTCAACTTCGATATTTGCTCTTTTACGGAAAAAATTACTCAGCAATTTTTGCTTTGCGAGACAGAATCAAAATCTCTGTTCAACAAACTCACAACTTCTTCTTCATCTGTCAACTTTTCGAATTGCTCTTTTACGGAGAAATTACTCGGCGATTTTCGCTTTCGCGAGATCGAATCAAAATTTCTGTTCAAAGTCGCATCTATTCCGGATGAAATTTGGAATGGACGTAACGCATGAAACAAAAAGGAAAGAAAAAAAACGTGTGAAGACACTGGAATAGATGCGACTTTGAACAGAAATTTTGATTAGCAATTTAATTTTTTTTTTTACATTAGGAGTAGAGGTAAGAAAGGGTTTAGCTAATGGAAATATTAACTCTTCCGGGAACCAGTAACGCGTAAACCATGTCAAATCAAGACCAATCGTCAAGCTATTAATTCGACTTGTTTGAGTATAAAATTCTGGCAAGCAATACTTGAACAATTTTCCTTGCATAATTACTAATCAATTTGCAATATAAGATCAATATAAATATTTGTCTATTAAAATTCAATTTCGCTCTTTTTATATATGTCACTCAAGTAAACGTGCTTCCGCCCATGTGCAATAGGAGTCGGACGAACAATTAGATAGTGGATTAAGCATGCTAATGACTAATTTCTCTTTTTATAAATATCAAATCTTGTATAATGTGAATACAATACATCACACAATCAACCAATCAATTCAATAATTTTTTGAAAATCCTTTATCTTTCCGTCACAATATTGGTCCAAAGTTCCACCTGAAACATTATCGGAAACTTAATATTGCATAATTATTAAAGTTTTATATTAAAAATCAGACAATCACATATATTAACCTATAATAGTTTTTTTAATAATGACAGAGTTTTATATTGCTAAGCAATTAACTAAATTTACGAATTATCTTATCTCACTAACGAAAAATAAATTATTCTTTCTTATTATTGGAGCAACAACCAAATAATCCATAATTGTAAGGAAAGAATTGGCTATTTTTGTTTGGTGTTGACATTTACACGTTGCCCACCTAACAGTCCTTCCCTGTCTGGTCGCTCCTTCCTAAGTAGCAGTCAAAATGTGATGTTCGGATAAATATTTATTAGTATTTGATATCTATAATAAATTATATTAAAAATTATGATGAAATAGATAAAAATAATTATTTTTAACCAAACATTTTGAGCATAAGAATATCTTGATAAAGAGTAATTCCCTTTTAATATGTCTTGCATGGCACAAAGTTTGAATTAGTCAAACACTAATGTAAATACCAAACACATGTTTAAACAAAAGAAAATTACCCTAATTCGCTATAGTTAAATAATAAATTAATATGAAAATGTATATTAATCATGTGTGATTTACAATTTATTTGGATGGTCGTTATCTATTACTCCACTAAATATTAATTTTATGTAACAATCGATATGATCATATCGTCACATTTTTTTCTTCTTATCTGACTCTTATTAATTTTTTTAATAATTTTTTTTATTTTTCATCCTATCCTTTTATAATAGCTCTACATTAATTTTATCATATTACAAATTCATTTTTACAATTACTATTCTGAAAGGGCAAAAAAATATAATCAATCTAAATATTATATTTATCAATATAATATAAATGATATATAACAATTATCCAAGTAAGTTATTAGTAACAATAATGTACATGAATAACATTTTCCCAGTAAAGACAAAAAGAGTACTACTAAATAATTCTTTCTCATCATTCTATATTTTGATGAGCAGAATTATCTATTATTTGTTATTGCTTATATATACGGATATACCTCATAAAATTAATCTAAGATATAAATCAGTGTATTCATTGATTGGTGTGTTTATTGGGTGCACCTGAATTTTTTGTTGTGCACCTGAATAACATATTTTCTTCTCTTCCATCTTTATCGTTCCGTATTTTGCTTTGCTTCAATCAATGACAATGGTTGCTATGAAATTATTCGTCGCTTTTCTCGTCATCATATGTCTCCTAGCTCCTCTTACTTCAGCTGAATCCACCGATTTCGAGTATTGCAGTGAGTAATTTTTTTTCCCTTCATGAGTATTTTGATCGGTAAAGTTGCTGTCATGTGATCAAGGATCATGTGTTCAAGCCGTTTAAATAGTCTTTTATAGAAATGTGGGGTAAAATTACGTATAATAAACCCTTGTGTCGGCCTTTTCCGGAGAACCCAGATATTAGCACTTGAAGTCATCCTTCTAAAATCCAGAACCGATAAAGTTGAAATCATGTCTCTGCCTCTGTCAAAATAGCGGGAGTTACCGGGCTGTCCTTTCTTTTTTATTAGTCCTTTGACTTACTTTTTTGTACAATATGCTACCCAAAATTTACTTGATTTTTGGGTTTTTAATGAATATTTTGTTGGATCTTTTTGTTTGTTTGGCTCTTTAATTTGTTTGGTAGATACCCATTTTGGGTTTTCGAATTTTAGTTTTTTTTTTCTTTTAGGTTGTGTTTGTTCTGTTTCAACTGACGATTTTTTTCTGATATTGTTCTTGTATCGTTTTTGAAATTATCTCCTTTGCTAAAGTTGGAAGCTTCTACAAGCTAAGTTTTCTCTTTTGTGTGTTTTTTCATTCTTGATTGTCTGTTTAATCTGTCTGGTAGATACCCATTTTGGGGTTTTGAGTTTTTGGATTTTTCTTTTTAACTTTTACTCCCTCCGTCCCAATTTATATGAGGGGATTTGACTGTGTACGCGAGTTCAAGAAAAAAAGGTAGAGAAGTCTTTGGTCTAAAATAAAGTAACAGATGGTTGAGTGATTATAAATGAGGTAAAATAGACGTTTAAGAGTTAACTTATTACTCCCCCTATTAATTTATCACATTACTTTTTGTTTTTAGTCTGTTCCAAAAAGAATGATAGTTTTTTATATTTAGTAACAATATAATTGTAAATTTCTCATTTTACCCTTAATAAATACACCACAAGTTTCAAAAGTCATTCTTTTTTTTTTAAACTTCGTGTCGAGTGAACCACCTTCGTATAAAACGGGAATGGAATGGAGGGAGTACTAAATATAGAAAGGTTTCATTTTTTCGGCACTAACTAAAAAGGAAAAACTGTCATATAAATTGGAACAGAGGGAATAGTATTTTGTGCTTTTAGTATTGAAGTGTGTGACCATCTGATCTAAAAGTTTAAGCTATTAGATAGAACACACTTTTAATATTTGATTATATTCTCAACACGCATGGAACACACTTTTAATATTTGATTATATTCTCAACACGTCCCTCACGTGCTGACCTGATTTTTTTTCATGGTCCAAGCCTGTGGAAATTCTTTTTGAGAATGGGTGGCTGTGAGGTTCGATCCCATGACCTTTGGCATGCTCTGATACCATATTGAAGTGTGTGACCATCTGATCTAAAAGCTCTATCTATTAGATAAAACACACTTTTAATATTTGATTATATTCTCAACACTTAATTTGATATAAATTCATTCACTTTTTGAAAATTAAATCTATTAGAAACTTACAGACTATACATGATAAGCTATAACTTGTACTTCACAAAGAATGTACTACAAAAGGTACTTGTTTTCATAGTACTAAATGATCACAAAAATCATTTTGTGCTATAAGTGGTTATTTTAAAAAAAGGTACTCCCTCCGTCCCAATTTATGTGATACCGTTTAACTAGACACACAGTTTAAGGAAGAAAAATACTTTTCTGTCGCTATAAATCATGAGATAAAGGAGAATTTTAAGTTATTTCTAATTATAGAAAAGTGAATTTTCTCGGAACAGGCTAAAAGGAAAAGTGTGTCTCCACATAAATTGGGACACAGAGAGTGTAATATATTTTACTCTAGTGAAGCAAATAGGACGCCAACCCTGGGAAGGAGTATATTAGTTCTGAATTTTTAAAAATAATATCTTTGTACTTTGTAAGATAATTTTTTTCTCCACTGAAATTGAGCATTTCTATTATTTCTCTTGGTATTGAGGGAAAACAATTCTTTTGGTAACTTTGAGGAAACTTTTATTATAGATAATTCTGATACTATGCCAGCTGATGGAATTGTTTTTTTCTGTTTTGCAGATAAAAGGGCCAATTATGATGTTAAGGTCAGTGGAATAGATATAACACCCTATCCTGTTAGCGGAGGTAAAAAGACCACATTCAGTATTAGTGCAAACACAGGTAATGAACTACTTGCCAATTCTTTTTTTCCCCTCCTTTTCTCATATTTATGTAAACTCAATAGGTTGATTTTAGTGAACTTTGATGGTTAAGTACTTAAGTTGATAAACTATTTTACTTGCTTCTAAATCGTTTGCCGGCTTTATTGGCTACTCTCAATAATTTGTTAAATGATTAGATGCATGTCTTGTTTACAATTCATAAACAGAGCTTTTCTTGAGCTGAAAGAGTTTGCGAGCTCATGAGCAAGGAGGAAAAAATATGATTATGATCAAGGTAGTTCTAATGAAACTTTTGACATAATGGAAAGTAGTTTTGGAGAAAGTTATTTTCATAGGATAGGATGACTAAACGGGGAATCTCCAACAATTATGACAGTTTACCAGATAAAGAAAGTAGTTTTGAATTACCTGTGAAGAATGAGAGAAAAAAGCACGGGCTAAGTGTGCTTGGGCGAGAGTACTACTAGGATGGGTGACCCTTTGGAAATCCTCGTGTTGCATCCCTCATTTGAAGGAGAGCCTTGGAGTAACGGTAAAGTTTTCTCCGCGTGACCTATAGGTCACGGGTTCAAGCCGTGGAAACAGCTACTAATGTTTGTATTAGGTTAGGTTGTCTACATCACGCCCTTTGGGTGCGGCCCTTCCCCGGACCCTACTAATGCGGGATGCTTTATGCACTGGGCTGCCCAATGAGAGAAAAAAGGACAAGATCCCCGCGATTTGCAAAAATACTGTGGTTGAATGGATTCTCTAGGGAGCAAAAGTGTTGTCCGAACAACCCAGAGGGTTGTTTTCTAAATAAAGATGGGAAACTTTGGTGTTTTCTAATCATATTAATGGTTCTTCCTGGAAGGCCCTTGAGTGTGAAAGCTAGTTACAACACCAGAGCTGGCCTATGCTTCATCACTCAAGAATCGTATCATGAAGAAGGCGGCCCTATATTTGGCAGAACGATATATTAATTGATAAGAAAATATTATGATAATTCCTTATCAAAAAATAAGAATGACAACTTTACTGATCTGCTTGTCAGATGAATTGAGTTGAGCGCAAAGTTGGCTAAGACTACTACCATTATTTCAAAAAAAAAAAAGATTGGAATGAAATTCTTACTGATTAGGACTTTGAAATTAGAAATTTAATATGGAACATGATTAGAAATTTAACATGTATCTTCGCCTCTGAAATTTAAAATGGTTTTTGAATTCACTTCATATATTTCACTTAGTTGTAATTCCTTTTTCAATATCTTTATGCCTATGATTGAATTTTCATCTTTCTTAATGGAGAACATGTTTAATTGTGCTTTGCACTTAAAGCCTTAGCGGACTTGGCTCTTTTCTACATTTTTCGCCTTTAACAACACTGGAAAATGTTTCTCCAATCTCATTTGTTGGGGAAGTTGAAGATAAGATCAATAAAGGCTTTTCAGCAGATGCTTAAGTGCTTTTAAACTAAAGTAACTAAAGTAAGGTTTCTTCCGGCAGATGGCACTTACTTTTGTTGTGATAGGAAATTTTTTTTAAAAAAAAACAGTCGAGATATGGTAATTGTTGGCAGCAGATGATATTTTGTCTTAATGTACGTTCTAATTAATACAATGGTTCGCTATATTTGTTTCCTTAACATGAAAGTAATCAATGTTAAGAGAGTTGCATGTAAAGAAACTTCAGTTGGTGAAAAAAACTGTAAAAGAAAGAACGGGTGAAGGCTTGGATGGAGTTTCTATTGATCCTGTCAATCAACAATGTGAGGACAAGTGGTTTTAACTCAAAGGGGAAGCTGATCATACCATAGTAAATCTGATTTTCACTTTGTTTTTTAGTTCTATTCGCACCAGTTTGTTAAGGACTATAGCTTTTTAAAGAGTCTTTTTCTTGTAAATAGAACAAGATACCGTTCCTCAAGTATTCAATTAAATTGAAAGCTCCTTTTTTTTGGATAAACAGTTTCTTCTATTCAACCAAAAAGTGAGAATTACAAATCAAGCAAATGCTGACTATTTGCATCACCAAAAGTAGACCTACACACACTGCTAGCTAATCAACAAAACAGAATTTAAAATTACAAGAACTCCTATATACAGAACTAAGGAAAAGCATTCAGATTTGTAAGGTGCCCTTGCCAGCTTGGTATGTTGTGGCCTCTAGTGTGTATGTGCAGAACAATCTCCTTGCAAACTCTATCAGCAGAAAAAACACCATTCTGGAACCTGAACATGTTCCTGTCTCTCCAAATCAGATATATCAGCATGCCAAAGACACAGTTAACAATAGCCCAATGCCCAGACTTCTTCCTTGCCCCTTTGTTGATCCAGAGTACCTCAGATGACTAGTTCACTATGGTCCTAGAATGACCAAGCCAAACTAGTAACCTGGACCAAATATCTTTAACAACAGGACAGTCAAAGAACAAATGCTCAAACACTTTATCAGCTAAGCCACAGAAAACACAGGTTGTAGGAACATTGATGCCATATTTGGAAAGTCTGTCTACAGTAGCAAGTCTCCTTTGTGCAGCAAGCCAAAAGTGAAACTTATCTTGGGTGTAGACATGGTTGCAATATCATCTGTTTCCAAGGGACTCTCTGGTATTGAGGCCTTAGCTTGTGATACAATTTTTTGATACTGAAAATTTCCTCAGCCTTCTGCAGTTGAACTAGTCTACTCATCAAGTCACCTTGCATACCCTGAAGCCCAGTTATACGGCTCCTGCTTCCAATAATTTTCCTGACTACCCAAGCAGCACTCTTGGGTACTTGCATATCCTCCAATGCATTGTTCATATATAGAAGCAATGTATCCATTTTATCCACAAGCAATCCTTCTTCATAGCAACAACCCATAAGTGCTTAGCCACAGCAGCCTTGTTCCAGAGGTACACGTTCATCACATGCAACCCCCAGCAACTTGGGGCATACAAAGCTTTTCCCATGAAACTAAGGCTCTTTTGGAGATTGCAGAGTCCCATGTCCATAGAAATGATCTGCATATGTCTTCAATCATCTTAAGGACCTTCTTAGAGATTAAAAAAATTTGTGCCCAATAGGATTGCACACCAAAAAGGACTGATTTAATCAGTTGCAGTCGACCAGCATAAGATAAAACTTTTGCAGACCAACAGTTGATATTTGCTGTGATTCTTTCAACCAAGGGCCAGCATTGAATAATAGTGAGTCTCTTTGCTGCTAATGGAACACCAAGATATCTGAAGGGAAGGGTATCCTTAGTATACCCCAGTTCTTCCAAAATATCAACCTTTAAGTGATCAGGTATTCCTGCTAAGTATATAGAACTTTTATCAGCATTTGCTTGCAGTCCAGAAGCCATTGAGAACTTAAGGAAAGTTTTCTGGAAAAGTCTAATAGAAGTAAGATCAGCCCTGCAAAACATAAGCAATTCATCAGCAAAGCATACATGGATTACTCTCAGCTTCTTGCATCTAGGATGGAAGTGGAACCCTTTATTCTTGGCCAACTGTGCAAATTCCCTTTGTAAGTATTCCATAGCAATGACAAATAGGTAACTCTTTTGCCAGGAAATGGTGTGTTATGAGTCCTCCATTCAGTGTTAGGGAATAAGACACAGTGGAGATGCATTCCCAGATCCACATCACAAATTTATGAGGAAACCAAAGTTCAATCATTATTCTTTTGAGGAAGTACCAATCCAATGTGTCATATGCTTTCCTGAGATCCACCTTTAACACACATCTTGGAGTAATATTCTTCCTTGTATATCCTTTAAAGAGCTCATGAGTGAACAAAATATTAGCTGTGATGCACCTTTCTTCAATAAATGCAGACTGTGATCCCCCTATTAAGTCACCCATAACAGCTTTAAGTCTTCTTGTTAAGATCTTTGTTATAATCTTATACAAGGTTGTGCAACAAGCTATAGGTCGATAGTCTTTCATCTGTGTAAGGGTTGGAATCTTTGGCACCAGGATCACAGCAGTGCAATTTATGGCCCTACGCATCTTCCCAGTGCTGAAGAATTTTGCACAGCATCTATGACATCAACCTTAACCTCATCCCAGTGTTTAGTAAAAAATTCAATTTGGAAACCATCCGACCCAGGTGCCTTATCCTTAGGCATGTCCTTTGTAGCACCCATGATTTCCTCCTCTGTAATAGCTTTGATAAGCTGAGCCTGCTGGTGAATATTGAGACAAACCCCCTGCTTGACCACCTCTGAATTAGGACAGGTGTTAGTAAGGGTGCCACATTCCCATGAGCTTTGTGAAAAAAGAGAAATTCCTATTCCACCAATTTTGGATTTGTAATTTTAACCCCAGCATCATTATACACGAAGTGATAGAGTTCAAGCTAGTTCTAATCTTCCATTGAGCATGGAAGTATTTAGCATTAGAATCACCACACTGGATCCAGCTTGCTCTAGATTTTTGTCTCATCACTTGCTCCTCCACATTACTCCACTTCTCCAGTTCTAGTACAGCTTCCTTCTCTTGATCTATAAGTTGTTGACTTAGAGGTTGTGTAGCCATACCTGCCTGGATCACTTCCAATTTCTGCCTTGCTATGGTAAGCTTCTGCTGGTAGGATGCCATATAGGTATTAAGATCTTTAAGTCCCTCCTTTAGCAATTTCAAGTTCTATACATTGGTACCCCTCTAACATCCTGCCCCCAAATAGCTTGAACTATCCTGTGAAACTCTGGATGATTCATAACATTTTCATATAGCTTGAAAGGCTTAGGATGCAAGTTCTTTTGTGGATTTATAGGCTCTACAGTGAATCAGGACTGGTAAGTGATCAGATAATCCTGGATTCAAATAGTCAGCCTCAACATGACTGTATTGCTGCAACCAACAGTAATTCCCAAATGCCCAATCAATTTTGCTGTACACTCTTCTATCCCCTTGCTGTTTGTTACACCAAGTAAATTGCCAGCCAATACTCTTTAAGGGAGTAAGTTGTAGATTGTCCAACATATTCCTAAGTCCTTGTGTTTCATTCTGAGTGACTGGTGCCCTAATTCTATCCTCAGTAGTAAGAACATTTTTGAAGTCACCACATATAAGCCAAGCAGTTTGTATTTGAGCCCCCAGTTGAGTTAACTGATTCCACAGAGCCTGCCTTTCACCAAGGTCATTACTAGCATATACAATAGTAATCAACAATGCTACTTGGTTCACTGGATTAGAGACTTGACAATGAATGAACTGATCTCACACCCCTAAGATTTGCACTTGAATATGAGGTATACACAGGAGCCAAATTCTTCCATTATGAGCATGACTGTAATTATAGAATGCCTTCCAATCCTTGGCCACTCTTGTGGTGATCCTCTTTGCTTTGTATGCCTTTACTTTGGTTTCTACAATTCCCATTATTTCTACTTTATTCTTCTTCAGAAAGAGACTCATCTCCTTCTGTTTAGGGGGTCTATTTAGCCCCCTAATATTCCAAGAGGATATAATCATGGGGGTTGGAATTGATTCTGTTCACTAGTTCCCCCAGTGAACTCAGGATCCTGTCTCAGTACTGCAAAACTGTTACTGGTACATGCATTACTAGTTGAGCAACTAGTTTGATAGTTTGAGACTGTTGGCAATGGACCTGTTGTTGTGGCTTGTATGCTTTTCCCTCTAGAGCTTTGTGCTTGAGTTACTGCAGGCATCTCTGGTTCACTAACCATTTGGGAGGGAGGATTGTTAACTTCTATCTCAGCTGGAGCTTCAAGACTATCAACATGATCAGGTTGCCTCTGATCCTTTTTCTGCCATGTCGGAACAGTTCTCTTCTTCTTCTAGCCCTCCTTTTCTTTGGTTCTTGGAATTCCTCCTTTTCCTCCTGTTCTGCCTTCTTCCAACATTCATTTGTATCATGCCCAAACTTTGCACAATCAATACAAAACTTGGATTTCCATTCCTAGTAAATATCCTGATGAATCACTCCATTTGGAGTATGGAGTTCAGCATGTACAAGTAGGGGGTAAGATACATCATCCTCAACCAATACTCTAGCATATGATAACTTATCCATATCAGCAGTGAAACGATCTGTGTACATGGGCTTGCCTACTACACTGGCAAGCTTGCTAAGCACCTCTGAGGACCAATATCCAACTGGCAGCCTTGGGAATTGGACCCATAGTGGGACTATAATCATGTTAGAATAAGAATAGGATTTCATATATAGTATTCTACTAGGAAAAGGATTTTATATATAGTATCCTACTAGGAAAATGATTGTAATGTAGTGTCTATAAATAGGGCTCAATGTAATCATGTAGATACAACAATTCAATAATAATATTTTCTCCCATATTTTCTCACAGTTCAAACATTCAGGATCAAATACAAAATCAATGGTCCAATTCTTCAAAATAAACGGTTTGTTATGATACGTATAGGGTCCAGAGTGTAGGACTAAATCCCTATCAGATATTTGGAATTGGAAGATATAGTATCCTTCATCATGGTACAGAATCTTAGGTTTAGCAACAAAATTCCATACATTCAAGACATAATTCTCCATAAATTTAACATACGGAGTGTCCCCCAATACATACCCAATCAGTGTCGTACTCCAATATTCCTCCTGCTCTTGAATATCAGCCTCAATTTGTACTACAAACGTATCTCCTCGTAACGAAGGAGGGACATATGTTAAGGACTTACCAAATTGTGAGCTTCTGTTATGGTGAGCAGGTTTCTCCTTCACAGACTTACCCTTATCCTCCGGAATTGGTTCCTTATTCCCAGCTACCGGCGTGCTTCCGTGCTCAGTGACCGGTGTTTCCTTCGGTCCAATACTAGCCGGTGAGGTGTGAGTTGAGATTTCTACCCCAGAAAATTGCAGTCGCCTGGGTCCGTGAAGATCCTCCTTTCTGAGTTCTATTTGCTTCGCGATTGGAGGAGGAGCAATATCCTCTACCATCAATTCCTTCCAATTCTTCGAGAATAGGTTGAAAGTGCTTTGGTAAAAAGCCACCAAAAGTTGGTGGATCTAGTCGTTGCTGAATTCCGCTCGCCAGAGTCACCATCATTGCCTGATCGGCAGCTGTGGAGTGGCGGCGTAAGGTCATTTCCTCTAGGTGCGTAAGTTAGCAAACCTCGCTAACGTGCGCCGAGAGAGGTCATTGCTTTAGCAACTTTAGACCCCAAACAACATGAACATATAGCAAAAGCTCCTTATCCTAAAGGTAACATTTTGGTTCGTTTTCCTTTGGTATGTTTTTCCCCCCAAGAACCTCTAGGTTTCTAGATCAGCCGGATTAAAGGATTTTTCCTTAATTTCGCTCTAACAAAGTAAGACTTTGAAGTTATACCCCTTCCTCAGATGTACCCATGGGATTAGTTTGGAAAGTTGCACTCTGCGTTATCAAGAGTTCATCCTCTTTCATGAAAGAGTTAATTGTGGGGTGATTAGGCAGATGTTTGTAATCTCAGCATTATCATGTTGCTGAAGTTTCTTGTCTTTCCACCTTCGGATTGGTGGTCCAATAGTATTTGCTTTTGAAATATCAACTTAACGTTCCCTAAAGTGTTAATAAAAGTTTGAGATATTGTGACGAAGATAATTGGAACCAAAAATAACTTCTTTTTAGAACATTGACATAGATCAGTAGTCTAAAGGTATTATGTGGCATGAAAGGACCCATTCGTTGCTAAACGTTTGAATTTGACACTGTTCTTTGCTGTAAATGACCTTGCATTAGCTGTTACATAAGGTGTTTTTGTTAATGATGTTTAGGCTTGAGAAGTTGCAAAAAGAACTGAACTTTATTCTGGCCTCATAAATCCTACTCCTAAGACTCCAAGACCATTAAATCTGTACTTAAGCAAGAACTAAAGTCCAAAACAATGGTATGCTTGTTTCTTGGTTTGATCTTCAAACCCATGCATAGTATTGCTTAGATCCTATTTTTTATGTTGAGCAAGCAGTAAAACTCTCGTGTTGTGATGAGAAGTGATCCCATTTATATGATATCATTCTGATGTTTGGTGGCAAATTTTTGTTAGCATATGGTTTGTTCATCGCATCTAAAGGATCTTGCTGAGGCATGGGCGCCGCCAACCATTTATGAACTTCTGAATTTGTTGTGCATGGATGTAAACACTACGTTTAATTATCAATAGCTGCATTGGGTTCACTTTTTCATGTTTGTGGAGTAAAATGGCTCTGCAATTCCCTTTAAAAGTAGCTTTTGCTTTCATATGACCACTGGGCTCTGACATAGTCCTAGTTTTTCCGCACCTTTTCTGGACGGAAAAAAAAAGTTTTAAAATATGCTAAAAAGTATTTACTGACTAAAAGAGTGAATTGTCCCTGCAGGTAAGAATCTCACTGGAGGAAAGCTGGTGATTGATGTCAACTATTTGTTCTTTCATGTCCACCACGAGGCCATCGACCTTTGTAAAGAAACATCTTGCCCAGCGTCCGGTGATTTCGTGATTTCCCACTCACAAGAGTTGCCTGGATTTACTCCACCTGTGAGTCAACTTTCTGATTCAATTTTGATCTATCCATGTTATTATCCTTTGCTACTTCCATTCTGCATAAATTTTCTTAAAAGATCAGTCTCGTCTCTACATTTCTTGAGCTGCTTAGCTCTTACAAGTCTTCAAACCCTAATCTTCTGTGCCTCTTCGGGAAAGGAGCGGGGTCTAGTTCTAGGATGATGTAAAGCTATGGGCCATCCGGGGCTTTGGTTTATATTCTGTGCCGATGGATGTGTGGGCATGCAAGGAGGGATAGAATTAGAAATGATGATATCGGACAGAGTGGGAGTGGCCTTGGTGAAGGATAAGATGCGAGAAGCGAGATTGAGATGATTCAGACACGTGTAGAGGAGAGACACAAGTGCCCCAGTGCGGAGGTGTGAGAGGTTGGCTATGGACGGGTTCAGGAGGGGGTAGAGGTAGGCAGAAAAAGTATTGGGGAGAGGTGATTAGACGGGATATGGTGCAGGTGCAACTCACTGATGACATGACCTTAGACCGGAGGTATGGAGGACACGGATTAGGGTAGAAGGGTAGTAGGTAGTCCAGCGTAGTCCTACCTGCGCTTACAAACTGGTAATTGTAGTGTTATTATTGTAGGCCCGTTTAGCCTATCATACTACTAGGCGCAGTATTGCTTTGTAGTCCCCTGTCGTTTGATTTATGTTGATGTGTTTTCTAGTGTACCTTGTTTGTCTTATTTACCTGCATTAGTTATTGCTTCTTTTTCAGAATGCGATATCATGACGTATTCGCTTTGTTTGTCTTACTTTACTTGTGCTTGTGCTTTGTCTTGAGCCGAGGGTCTCTCAGAAACAGCCGCTCTACCTGCCAAGGTAGAGGTAAGGTCTGCGTACACTC
Organism: Anisodus acutangulus; assembly: GCA_029783415.1. Taxonomy (NCBI): domain Eukaryota; kingdom Viridiplantae; phylum Streptophyta; class Magnoliopsida; order Solanales; family Solanaceae; genus Anisodus; species Anisodus acutangulus. Next base: position 1,745,153 of record CM056492.1, on the reverse strand, counting down.
TTACCTCCCCAGACCCCACGTTGTGGGATTTCACTGGGTATATTGTTGTTGTTGTTTAGGAAAGCAATGGGGTCTAGTTCTTGGATGTTCTAAAGCTATGGGACCTGGGGCTTTAGTCTCGTGGTAAGAGTGCAGTGCATAATGTGTGAGTTAAGGCCCACGTCACGGGTTCGAACCATGTTGCAAACAAAGACTTGGTATTTAAGTGGAGAAGAGTAAAGTGGTGGGTCCATTATCCACCAAGTTCAAAACCGTGCACTATGACCCTCAGGGAGATAAGTTATCACCCCCCACCCCCCAAAAAAAGCTATTGCTTGAGAAGTACAGCCTTCAGATTTGGTACTCTTTTTGCTTGCCATTTTTGTAGATTTTGTTGCTTTTTGCTTCTGTTAGTACCCTTCATCCTTTTCAGGAGGAAGCCTTCTAGAAATTAGACCACATCAAAGGCCAGTGCAATACATTTTGTAATTAATAACCATCCAAATATATCGTCTGAAGATGCTTTGATTACATCTACTCAATATTTATTAATGGTTCAGATGCTGATTTATCAATTGATTAGTCGCCTTTGTTTGGTGTTCCCGGTTTGAATTGAAAGAAAATCTTGCACTGCCGCCTTCAACGCATACTTAAATGTATTATTTTTTAAATTCAGGGATCATACACTCTGACAATGAAGATGTTAGATGAAAAGAACAAGCAACTGTCATGCATAAGTTTTGGCTTCAGCATCTGGTTTATAGCCGAATCCCAGGCATTAGCAGCATCTAGCTAGGTGGTCCAAGGACCTAGTGGCAAATAATGGATCTCCAATTGTGTAATTAAAGTGGCTCAAAGGAGTTTCTGTTTCTGCTTAATCTATAATACTTGTATTATGTGGTCTATGGCTTTTTCTTGTGCTTCTTTATACAGTAATACCAGTGCCACTGGTTTTCTCAGAAATTCAAGAAAACTGTGTTTCTTTGTCCTCAGTGATACTCTGCTTATCTTTTGCTATTAATGCCGAAGGTGGTGATTTGTGTTCATCCATGAGATTTTGTAGCACTATTTAAGAGACTAAATTCAGAAGTCTCGAATGAATAGGGTCCTTCCACCCTTAATCAGAGCTTAACTAGAGGTATAGATCCTTTCATCATTAACTAGAGGTTTCAGGTCTTAAATCTTCGGTATGGAAAAAACTCCGGGGAGGTAGGGCTTTCCATTTTAATGGATCTTATATGATGGAAAGTTGAATTAATTGAGGCCCTAATGTGGGACGGTGGGTAGGGGTGTTCACGATTTGGTTAAAAATCAATCCAAATTGCAAACAGAACCAAACCGATTAAATAACCCATAGTTGTTTGGTTTTGATTTGGTTTGGTTTTAAATTTTTTAAAATCGCTAATATTTGGTTTGATTTGATTTTATTAAAAACAAATCGAAGAAAAAATTAAATCAAACTGAATACTCAAAATTTACGTAGTATGACTAATTATTAGTACCTAATTATATTTAGTAACTATAATTTATTTTACTTACATTTCATAGTTAAAAGTTATATGTTAAGTACCATTCATAGCTATACCAAAATACATTTCATCACCTCTCTCTCCATCCCTCTCCCCCGCCGCCCCACTGCTGGAGCAGCGACGACCACCGACGATTTCGTTCTCAAATCGGAGGCTCAGATCTGGCCGGCGCCGGATCTAAACGGAGCTCCGCCAAATTTGGTCGTCATAGCCAGCGACCAAGTTCATCATGTCTGGAATGTTTCGACACAAAATGAATATCACATACATTTAAGAGATAAGTAGAGTCCATGTATATGAAGTGGCTTCAACGTCTCAAGGAATACTCACATAGTTAGGTGATGCTAAAGATGGATAGAACTTAAAATTCAAGAACAAATAATTTACCAATATGTGCCACAGAAACTAAGCATGGTTTCTACTAATATAGAAGGGTCTTTAATGTAAGTTTTTTGAGTTTCATCGCCAGAGACGCCATGCTCCCGTCGCCGCCGGAGCTCCACCAGATCTGGTCGTCATCGCTAGGGACGCCATGTTCCCGTCAATCGTCATTGACAGCGACTCAGATCTGAGCTTACTTTTTTTGTTTTTCAAATAGGAGTGTATTTTAATTTTCTTAGATTGAGGTGTCAGTTTTTGAGTGTATTCTAATTATTTAGTGTAAAATTCAGTGTTTGGGAGTGTATTTTATTTTTTATATTCCGTATTTGAGCGTATTCCTTAAATTTTTAGTGTAAATTTCAATGTTTGATGTGTATTTTATTTCTTGTATTCAGTATTTGAGTATATTCATTAGTTTTTTAGTGTAAAATTCAGTGTTTGGAGTGTATTTTATTTCTTCTATTCAATATTTGAGTGTATTCGCATAGCGGGAGCTTAGTGCATCGGGCTGGTCTTTTTTTAGTATTTGAGTGTATTCATTAATTTTTTAGTGTAAAATTCAGTGTTTCATATTTTTTATTTGTATTTTGAAGGAGATTTTTTTGTATACAAATAAAAAAAAGTGAATTTGAATACAACTTTAAATATAATAAATTGAATACAGTGTAAAAATAGATACAAATGAATAAAGCTGAGTTGAATACATTTGACTTGAATATAACTGAGTTGAATACATCTGACTTGAATACACAACGAAATCTGACTTGAATACAATGAAAATTGAAATACAGCCGAATTTTGAATACACTTTATTGTAGCTACGAAATGTAATTATCAAAAGTATAGTTATGCCTAAAAAAAACCAAAGTGTAGTCATTTGTGTAAGTTTTACTAAATTATATACACAATAATTATATATATAATGTACTTCATCTGTCCCAATTTATATGACACATTTTCCCTTTTTAGTCGGTCACAAAAAGAATGACACTTTCCTTATTTTACAACAATTTAACTTTAAACTTTATTTTTTACGCTTAACGAGATGATCTATAACCACACAAATATATTTGGCTTGTTTTAGACCACAAGATTCAAAATTATTCATTTTTTTCTTACAAAGCCCTTCATATAAAATGGGACGAAGGGAGTATTAATTTTCATAAATAATTTAAAATACTTTACTTACTTTTTCATTAAAAAAATCTTTATATCTAATAGGCTAATGAACGTTACACCTTAAGCTCATATCTTATAAGAAATATATGAATCCAAACTTAATTATTCAAAGAAACAACTATGAGAATTACCTAAAAAATTATATTTTTTTATAAATCTTATCCACTTGATTAAAACTTATAGATCTTAAAGCATTTTCTCCATAACTCAAGAAAATTACAGCTCCCACAATTACAAGGTAATGACGGATTATAAGTTTGAAAATGATGAAAAATCTAATTTTTTATTGTAGGAAAAGAATGAAAGAGAGAAATACAATTAGATTTCTTAAAAACTGAAAAACCGAATCAAACCGACAATAACCAAATCGATGAATATGAATTATATTTGATTTGGTTTGGGTTTAATAATTAAAAAAATCGACTGAATTGATTTAATGTTGGTTTTAACCAAAAACCAATTAATACCGACTCATGAACACCCACAGTTCCTAACTGTGGGAAACCAAAAAAAGAAGCTCATGCCTACTAAAGGTCAATATATTTGACCTTCATTTTTGCAGTGGCCCATTTCGGTAGGCAATTGCAGAAAGCCTGTTTGCGGTATCCATAGTCATACATGCTAGCACTCAATTTTTTTTATTTGAACTTGATGAAGTGAAGACACTTATCGAGCCACTCCTGCTGCTTCGGTCTGCGGCATGGTAGCTCAGATGGTCTATTGAGGGGTGGCTCACATAATGTGGCCGATGCCTATCACTTGAACTGCCAGACTCATCAAGGTGCAGGAATGGGACCTTTAGGGGGTGATTTGTTGTTCTGTACAAACGACCTTGACATTATACACCAGGAAAAATGAAAAATCATGATTCAAGTGTTATGACAGACAGGTCATAATGTTAGTACAATCTTCATTCTTCACAAATCTTATTGGATTGGCAAAACGCGTTTGTATTGTAGTGCTGAGCGTTTTTGAACAAATTCTTAAGCAGGACTTGGAGTCCGTATCATGGTGAAGATAAGGTAAGGTGGACAAAACATAAGCAACGACCCATAAAATGTCATATTTGTGCAATTTTTTTTACCTTTAGACCGTGTGTGGACATGTATTCATGGTGTTTCTCTCTAATTTTAGCGCACACTTCGAACCCCTAGGTGCTACAATTGAAAATTCCAAAACAAGGAAACATATTGAAAGAGAATAATCTCTTGATTATTTTAATTAATGTAATAGGTTTATATACATAATATACAATAATAAACCTAGTCTATAATTACGGAAATTAAATATACATTTTTCTAATACTAAAGATTACTACCATAATTACAGATGTACAATATCACTAATAATATCAAGGAATATACTACGTATATTAGAAATATACTACGTATCTTCTATCACACCCCCGCAGTCATAGCGGGCGGTTGTCGTACGTTGAGACTGTCCCTAAAATCTTCAAACAGAACTAAAGGAAGGCACTTAGTAAAGATGTCAGCAATTTGGTACCGTGAAGGGACATGCAAGACACGTACTTGTCCACGAGCTACCTTTTCGCGAACAAAGTGAATATTCATCTCGATATGTTTAGTGCGCTGATGTTGGACAGGATTTCCAGAGAGATATATCGCACTAACATTGTCGCAGTAGACCAATGAAACTTTCTGTATAGGAAAATGAAGCTCTAAGAGGAGGTTACGCAGCTAACATGACTCAGACACCACATTGGCTACCCATCGATGCCTCCGCGTTGGAACGCAATAAAGTAGCCTGACGTTTAACCGATTAAGAGACCAAGTTATCACCAAGAAACATACAATAACCATATGTCGAGCGTTTGGTATCTGGACATCCACCCCAATCAGCATCTGTATAAGACATGAGAGTAGATACAGATGATGGATATAAGTGTAAATCATAATCAAGAGTGTCTTGAATGTAACACACAATGCGTTTGAGAGTGTGCATGTGCTCTTCCCTCGTATCATGCATAAATAAACACACATGCTGCACTGCATAAGTAATATCAGGCCTCGTGAACATAAGATACTAAAGAGCCCCCGCAAGACTGTGATAATGGGAGGGATCCTCATAGGGTGTGCTAAAATTAGCACTCACCTTCGGTTTGGTGTCACCGGAGTAGGAGATGACTTACAGGATGACATGACAACCCGTTTAATAATTTCAGATGCATACTTCCTCTGGGATAGAAATAGACCACATGAATGACGAGTTACAGCTATACCAAAAAAATAACTCAAAGGCCTCAAGTCTTTCATAGCAAATTCGGAGCTGAGAAGAGATATGATAGAATTGCGCAGTTTATCAGATGAGGCAGTCAATATAATATCATCCACATATAACAGAATGTATGCCAGAGAAGTACCACGACGGTAGATGAACAGAGAATGATTAGACATGTTGTGAGAAAACCCAATAGTAGACACATAATCTGCAAACCTTTTGTACCTGGCCCGAGGGGCCTGTTTTAGCCCATACAAGGACTTCTTCAGCAAACACACATGGTTAGGATGATCGGGGTCCCTGAAACTCAAGGGATGATGCATGTATACAGTTTTCTTGAGATCACCGTTTAAAAACGCATTTTTCATGTCCAACTGATGAATGAGCCATGCTTTTGAGAGAGCCAGACTAAGAACAGTCTGAATAGTTGTCGGTTTGACCACCGGACTAAATGTTTCTTCACAATACACGCCAACCTGTTGAGTTTTTCCATCACCTACAGGACGAACCTTATGCCTCTCAAAACAACCATTAGAATTTTCCTTATGAGTAAAAAATCACATAGAATGAATCATATTGACACCAGGCGGACGGGGCACTAACTCTCACGTCTTATTTTCAATAAAAGCATTATATTCATCATCAATGATCATTTTTCAATTCATGTCACGAAGGCCAGACACGGGGTTACATGGCAGGGGTGATTTAGTGACATTAGAGTTGAGATAAAACTGGCGTTTTGGTCTAAAGATACTCCGTTGGCTACGAGTAACTAGAGATGGCAGTGGATCCTGGACCCGGTGGATCCAAATCCATTTTATAGGATATGGATCTTCAAAATTTGGATCTGACGGATCCGGATCGGACCCGAATCTATTTCTGACGGATCGAATCTGAATTTTGTATTTGAGATCTGTATCCGATCCAGATCCGACCCGTGGATCCGTTTCTTCATAATTAATACTGCATGCCTCTAAGTTGAATTTCTTGTTAACTTGAAGCAATTGTAAAAGAGGAATATCATCGAACCTATAAACAGTTATCAAGGATCATTGTACATGCAAAAGATCACACATAAACTTTATTTTATCAATACTTTGATCATATGCTAAAGCAGGCAAGCTGCAGCAGTTGTAAGCACTAAGCAGAAGCTATCAAACTAAGGCAGCAAGACAAGTTACAACAGTCCATCAACTAATGCAATAAACAGCAGTTGAGCACTACGCAACAAATACGGTTAATTGTAGTCCATATATAGAGATCATCTATTTTTTGGAGATCTAAAAATATAATTCTGTAAATGTTTTCATCTCATTGTAGCTCTCTGGCCATGATAAACATGATTTTGCATTGAACTGTAGAGAAAATCTATCAAGTATATTCCTAAAAGACAAGTCACATCTTTATAAGTAAACATAGGACTGAAAAAGAAAAAATAATTCTATCAAAAATCTTACATCAACTACAGACAATTATTAAGTTTATAAAGTTTCCTTCTTCTTGTAAACTCAATCATTTTTTTCAATCAGATTGTGTTTCATTTTGTCAAATAAGTTTCAACAGATAAGAATATTATTCAAGGCAAAAAATTTTACATGTGGATCCAGATCTGATCCATGGACCCGGTGGATCCGATGGATCCGGATTTGGATCTGATTTTTATGGACCCGATGGATCTGGATCCAAGTATGAAAAATGGATCTGGATCTAATAGGATCATGTTCAAATCTGATTCGTTGCCATCCCTACGAGTAACGCGCCCTTGACTCGTAATAGAAGTGGGCAGGATCTGGGTCGGTGTAGTGATGTCAGAACTGACTAGACCGAGAGGGGGGTCACGGGTTGGACCAGCAGGCGGTGGGCCTACTGGCCGAAAGGGCTGTGTGACAGAAAATGGGCCAGCATGCATTGGGCCTGCTGGCAAGGACTCACTGGAAGAGGAAAATGGGGCAGCATGCAGTGGGCCTGTTGGCAGAATTAGATGACGGAAGAAGTTTGGGCCAGTAGGCAGTGGGCCTACTGAATTTGATCGCGTGAAGGTTTTGGGCCAGTAGGCATTGGGATTGCAGGTGTCTGCTGGTCCAAATCCCGAGATGTGAGCCAGACCAAATGGTGGACCACATACGGTGAGAGCCCATCATTCAAAAATTTATAAGAGTTAGATACGAAATTATGTAACTTAACAAATGATTTTATTAAAGGATAAATCATAACATTTGTAACCATGATGATAGACGGATACCCCAAAAACACACAAGCGATAGAGCGGGATTGTAGTTTGTTTGTTGTAGTGGAGGGAAAAAGAGGATAGCATAAACACCCAACACCATAAGATGAGAATACGACGGATCTTTGTGATAAATAATTTTGAGTGGAGATTGGTATGTTAATCCTTTGCTAGGGAGTATATTAAGAAGGTAAGTAGTCATTTGTAATGCATGATACCAAAATGAAGGTGGTAATGAAGCATGGGCTAGTAATGTCTGAATAATATTATTAATGGTACATATTTTTCTCTCGGCTTTCCCATTTTGTGAGGATGTATGTGGACAAGAAAACCGAAAAGAGATACCATTAACCTTACAAAATTCCCTAAATGGCCCATTATCAAATTCTCTTCTATTATCACATTGAATGTTTTTAATTTTCCGTTCAAATTGGGTAGGGATGAATGCTCGAAATGATAGGAATGTGGAATAAACTTGAGACTTGTTAGTTAACGGAAATGTCCATAAAAAATTAGAATAATCATCCAAAAATAACACATAACTACGGTGGCCCAAAGAGCTTAAAACAGGAGATGTCCACAAATCACTATGAATAATATCAAATGGCAACAAAGTACTAGAATTGGAGGCAACAAACATTTAACATGTTTTCCAAGCGGACAAGAAGGACAAACATTAGTACTACACGTACTATTACACTCAATAAATTTATTATTTTTAAGGGAGGAAAGAACAGACGCTCCCGGATGACCCAAACGAGCATGCCATAATGAAGGTGCTAAGGCGACAAACATTGACAGTGTGGCTTATTTAGTGGTGGTGGTGGTGGAGGTGGTGATGGGATAGAGCTCACCCCGACTATCACATCTCATTAGAGGTATCCCCGTCGAGAAATCCTTCACAGAAAATCCAAAAAGGTCAAAGTCAACAGAAACCCAATTATCAGTTGTAAATTTCCGAACAAACACCAAATTTTTAATTGAGGAGCATGAAGGACATTATTCAAGGCTAAGGGTGGGTTCGGGGGAGATAAATTTGTGTGACCATAACCACGACTTGGAATTGAATTACTGTTACTAATAATTATGCCATATTTTTTGCTCAAATTGAAATAATACGAAAGATTACGTGGTACGGACGTCATGTGAGAAGTAACACCGGTGTCCATGTACCAATTTGCATCCAGAGGATTTAGCTCAAGTGTATGCATTGTCGTCTCGATATCCGTGTGGGTCGGGGTTGCTGCTGGGCCCGCAACAACGAAGGCCTTTTGTGGTCGAGGCCCAATCAGGCTAGGCTGCTGCTAGGTCGTGTAATTGTGAGACCCATGCTGCTGCTGTCCATTGGGCCTGGCCCAAGTTGAAACTGGGTCGGACGACATGGGCCACTGCCCATTGGCCTAAGGCTGGACCCAGGGCCACTGCCCAGCGACCCAAGCCTGTTATTAGGGGTTCAGTGGCCCGGTCCCCTACTGATCACCACTACCGGCTTCTCGTCCGCCTCTGCCGCCGCCGTGGCCACTACCCTTTCCACCGCCACTGCGATTTTTTCCACGGTTTTGACCCTTTTTGCCACCCATGTTGTTACGATTTTGATCATAATTTCGGAGAACGATTGAGAGTCATCAGTTTCACAGGGGCCACTATCATGGCAGAATTGGCTCCGCTAACCCCCTGTTTAGCCAATCTTGTTTCTTCTAAGGTGAGCATGGAACGAGCCTGGTAGAACGGTGGGTGAGGATTGCTTTGGCGAAGAAGAATGTCAACCCCATTATATGCCTCGGAGAGGCCTGCAACCATTTGAAGAACTAGATGATCATTCGTAACGGGGGCGCCAACGTTTTTGAGTTGATCCGACAACTCCTTGAGCCTTTGACAGTAGGCTGAGGCATTCGAAAAATCCTCCATAAATATATTTATGTGGGAGAATTCTTGCTCAAGGGTCACGACACGAGAATTTTTGTTATCTTGAAAATATCACGCAACCTATTCCAAGCTTCTATTGTCGTGGCATCGGGTTCGATTATTGTCTGTAAGAGGTCTGTAGAGATGGTGAAATAAATCCATTGGAGCACCGTAGCATCCAGAGTTGCCCACAACTCTATTTCATCATCGGTGGAAGACACATTCTCCTTTCCTTTTTCCAGTTTGACGATGTGATGGAGGACTCTATTAGACCTTGCGTGAATTTTAAATAGTTTTGCCCACGTCGCGTATTGGACGTTATCCATCTCTAGAATGATAGGGATGTTGTTTTTGATATTGGAGACTACAAGGGCATGATGAAAGATGTTCTTTGTGGTAGACATGATGGAAGAACAAGAGAAGAATAGGATTTCGTAAAAAAAATTGAAAGGATGATGGAGGGACGACCGACGGCCAAGGGGCGTAGGGCGGCGGAAGTGGTATATTTTTTGAGAAGAAAAAGTTTGTCTTAGATTGTTGATATCATGAAAGAGAATAATCTCTTGATTATTTTTATTAATGTAATAGGTTTATATACATAATATACAATAGTAAACCTAACCTATATTTACGGAAATCAAATATACATTTTTCTAATACTAAAGATTACTATCACTAATAATATCAAGAAATATACTACGTATAATCTATCACATGTTAATTCTTTGAGGCTTGAGAAAGCATCTCTTCACGTTTGTAGTTGCTATAAGGTCTTAATTTTCTAGTCGAAATTGGTTTATTCTATCTCTCTTAATGAATCTTTAAAATCTCATTCTTTTTCTTGAGTAGCTAAGAAATCCATGAGGGTTGTTGCCCTCTAATCTTAGCTGAAAGACCAAAGTTGTTTTTCTTTTCCAGCAAGGTTTGAACCAGTAATGTGTTCCTTCCTTAGCCACTCATTACGCGCTACGCTCTCATTACTTCAAAGCCTTTGGATATCTGGATCTCATCCATTGGATGCTCATTCGGGAGAGGGGGGGGGGGGGGGGGTGTAGTTTTGAGATCAAAACTCTTCTCCCTTAATTTTCATCTGAGAAGAGAAGAATACCCTAAAAAGAAACTGTTGATTGTGATTTTAGTTAGCTTGTCGAATCAACATCATGTATGTACCTAAAAAAAGAAAAATCAACATCATATAGGGGGTTGCTTTATGGCTTTTTGACTTGTTGAGAACAGGTCATGCTCAATATATAGCAAAAAGGTTTTTGAGTCACTATTATTGCTTTATATCCTCCAAACTTTCAAACTGATAAAAAAAATTGCTTTGCACCCTTGTGATTGTATTATTGCGGGTGGCACACCTTGTCTCCTATCCTGAATTTGGTCCCATTGACACCTACTTTGTTGTTACCTCTCCATTTTCCTGCGGAGGCATATTAAGAATTTTAATTAATGAGTCTTAGCATTAACTTCGTCGTATCCTCAAAATTATGGGTTCAGATTTATTATTGATTTGGTCAAATTTTAGTAGATCTGCCTCCGTTCATATGGTGAAATTATCAAAATGCTTGAAGCCTTGAACCAACTGTGAGTCTAGAATTTGAATTTTATGAGTTCGAGTTCGAAATTCTACCGCAATTCATTTGATTTGTTGAGTTTGAAATCACTTATATGTACTTGTTTAGTGAATTTGTTAAACACATATACAAGGTTTGGACGAAAGATACTATGTTCTAATGAACCTTATAGTTATACTCTACATCCGCCCTTGGCTTGAACCAATCATAAAGGTCCATCTCTGTCGTTGTAGTTGGTGAAATTACGAATAGTCCTTAGCATATGGATGTGAATTCAGGATTTTACCTTAACAAGTCCAACCTATAATGTTTTTAGCACTGTACTCATATTTTTTCAAAATTATGGGTTCAAATTTGACATTAGTTTGTTGAAATTTAAGTGGATTTTTACATATATATTATGTTCCATGTCAAAAATACTCTGTTTGGATTAACCGCCTCATTCTCATGGTAAAATTATCAATAATGGAACCAATCGCAAAGGTCCACCTCAGCCTTTGTACTTTGTGAAAGTACTGACAAGTCCTTCACATATGGATGTGCTAATTTTTTTTTCTTTTTGATAATCCAGGTCTCCAGGCTTGCGCCTGACTACGTCCCGGAGGTAATAGCACCGGTCCTTCAACACTATTACCAGGTAAATCGCGGGATGTGCTCCGGTGGCCAGTTTTCTGGGAGCGTACAACTGATCAATGAGACAAGGTCAAATTCCCCAACGTGGATGTGCTAATTTAAACCACCTTTTGAGCATGTTAAATTGAAACCAGCTTTAGAACATGTTCTTTTCCCAATAGGTATGTTTTGTCAATTTATTAGATATCATTCAGAAGTTCAAAAGGCAGCTAAGAAATAGCCTTTTGTACATTGCTTTTTCAACCACTAGAAAAGAAAATTCAAAGGGCAAAGTTAGGGGTACAACGGGTATCCGTCTTCGTCAAAAGATTACATTGTATATATACAGTCAATTTTTTTTATGTATAATATAGTACATGCTGAATTTTCTAAGATTTTTTGTAGATTTCTATTATAGATCTCCTAAGTGAAAACTCTGACTCTGCTAATGCCCTCGAACATGTTCTTTTTTCTAGGTATGATTATCAATTTAATTATCATCATTAAGAAGTTCAAAAAGCTACTAACTAATAGCCTTTTGTACACTTGCTTTTTCAACCACTAGAAAAGAAAATTTTGGTTATCATCAATTTAGTTATCATCAATACCTTCAAAATTTGGTTGTAGACAAAAGTGTTACCCAACTCTTTTCTTTGTGGAAACTAGTATAGCTACAAACAAGTGAAACAAACAAACAAACAAACAAAGGAAAAGAGGAGATGAAAAGCATGAAGAGAGAAATTCTAAGGAAAATCAATTCCCTTCCAACATTAGTTTTCCAAGTAAATCATCCAACCAAACACTTCCAAAGTCACCTAACAACAAACACACAACATGACAATGAGATGTTTTGTCAAAACATTAGTTCTCATCTTGCAAATGATGTTGATCAAGAGAAAATAAAGAACATTTCTTCATGTGAATATGAAATTTATCATTCTTGTACTACTACTACAACAACAACAACTAGTACTGTTCCATTGCCCACTCCTCAATCTCTTCAAGAATCAGACACAATGGAGGAAAACAAAACCTTGGATGATTTCGAATACAAGTGTCCACCGGGAGGAAAAGACGCGGTCATTTTCTACACGACGAGCCTGAGGGGGATAAGAAAAACGTTCGAGGACTGCAACACAATCCGATTTCTCTTAGATAGCTTTCGAGTTGTCTACTACGAGCGAGATGTATCCCTAGACATAGAGTATAGAGACGAATTATGGCGGATTCTTGGCGGAAGAATTGTCCCTCCAAGATTATTTATTAGAGGTAGGCACATTGGTGGAGCTGATGAAGTTGTTGGATTTCATGAACAAGGGATTTTAAAGAAACTCTTACATGGGATTCCTTTGATTTCTTCAAATTTTCCATGTAAAGGGTGTTGTGGGATTAGATTTGTTTTGTGTTTGAGTTGCCATGGAAGTTGCAGGATCATTGATCTAGAAGGGAAAGCTACTAATGGATATCGAATTCGATGTCCAGAATGTAACGAAAATGGATTGTTTAAGTGTCCTGTTTGTAGCTAATTTTGGCCAGGTTCTTGTAAATATATCATCTTTATGTTTACTATAGGTGAAGGGTGCTTGGAGTAACGATAAAGTTATCTCCATGTGACCTGTAGGTCACGGGTCAAGTCGCAGAATTAACTACTGATGCTTGTGCCATGTACTCTACCTACTGTTAGTAATCTGTATTCCAAAACAAACCAGTAAATAATAAACACTGAAAATAAACAAAATCAGTGTTGAAAAAATAAGAATAATTTTTCCAGAATATAATCGAGCCCACTTAGTTCAAAGTGTGTCCTTAAGGAAATTATTCCCCTCACAGTACTCGAGGTTGATGGAATATCCCCTCCCAGGATAGAACGAGTATCTTACCAGAATAGTAGTACTCCAAACTCTGGTAGCGGCGAACCACTCAACAAAGAGTATATCACCTGAATTGATTCGTGCGTAAGAAGAAGAAGATTTTGTAGTTGAGAAAATTAGTAAGTAAAATTACGAAGAATCAAATGAATTTATAGCCATGGAAGTATCTTGTTTACGAAGGTTTGCAACCCTTCCGAACAATCACTAAAGCGGTGGGAAATTTAAATGTGGGAAAGAAGCAGATTAAGCGGGTCGAAGCGGATCCGTAGGGTCGTAGTCGGGGTCACTAACGGGTAGGATTGGATAAGTTAATTAATTTAATTAAATAATAATTAATTAAATAATTAAAAATTAAAGAAAATTTGGTCCAAAAAGATTATCAATCAATCAGATCATTTGACCAAATCCCAATCCCAATCCCAATCCCAAATCCCAAATCCCAATCCCAATCCCAATCCCAATCCCAATCCCAATCCCAATCCCAATCCCAATCCCAATCCGAAGCCGAGGCCGAGGCCGAAGCCGAAGCCGAGCCGAGCCGAAGCCGAAGCCGAGCCGAGCGAGCGACGACGACGGCGCGAGGGGTCTTTGCCCCCTCAACCCTTTTACTGACAAGAATGAGTAATTCTACTTATAAGTAGAAGAACTTTTCTTTCCACTACCGATGTGGGACAACTCCCACTTTTCTTTCCACTACCGATGTGGGACAACTCCCACTTTTCTTTCCACTACCGATGTGGGACAAATGATTATTTTATAGAGCAAGAGGGAACTCCCTCCATTTCCCATTCAATCTATCATTTAATCCCAACAATCCCCCACATGAATGGGGAATGGCTATGAGATAAAGGAATGCGCTGACAAGTGTGATATACAAGCGAGAATTGACTGCATCTGGATAAGTAGGTTTCCCTTTGAACTTTCCGTAGTGAACTTATATCGGATATACTCGATCAATCAGTAGATTTGATATCTTTGAACCGTCGAACTTTGTTGTATACCTAGACAACATAAGTCACACAATCAACCCTCAACCGTTTATGGTTCTCACGGTTGTGTTCGTTTCAGCCATGAACACCTCCTGGTTTCATGAGTGTGTAGAGAATGGGCCTTTACTGTCATTCCCCTTTAAAGCGGCTTACACTTAACACTCACATAGGTGATTTCTAAACATGTGGTCCTATATCCACATTATCTGGTCATGCACTGCCAGATTTAGATAATCATTAAAGAACCTTAATGCTTTATTAACTCATTAACAAGCCATAAGGTTTTATCCTTATTTCTGAACATTGTCTTCATCCGAAAATGGGTTGAGTTATTTGACAATGTTGAACCGTCGATCCACAACTTTGTTTGATCTCCTTGAACCTAGCTCTTGGGATCTCCAGTCTGCTAGGTAGAGTTACCGCCATGATGACTTGTCCTCGGCCTTAACCCCATTCCCATTGATGATCTACTAACTCCCTCTCTAGATAAGCCTTTTGTAAGCGGATCCGCCACGTTATCTCTTGACTTTACATAGTCAATCGTGATAACGCCACTAGAGAGGAGTTGTCTAACGATATTGTGTCTTCGTCGTATGTGACGAGATTTTCCGTTATACATTACGCTCCCTGCCCTACCTATTGCTGCTTGACTGTCACAATGTATACATATAGGAGCCAAAGGATTGGGCCAGAATGGAATATCTTCTAAGAAATGTCGGAGCCATTCAGCTTCTTCACCGCCTTGTCTAAAGCTATAAATTGATTCCATTGTAGAGCGGGCGATACATGTCCTGCTTTGATGATTTCCAAGACACCGATCCACCCCAATTGTGAAAACATAACCACTCGTGGATTTAACTTCAAATGACCGGTGATCCAATTTGCATAACTATATCCTTCGATCACGGCGGGATATTTGTTATAATGCAAAGCATAGTCTGGGCGGTGTTTTAAATACCCCAAGACTCGTTTCATTGCCATCCAATGAGTTTGATTGGGATTACTCGTGAATCGACTCGACTTGCTTATAGCACATGCTATATCCGGTCGTGTACAATTCATAATATACATCAAACTTCCCAAAACTCGTGCATAGTCCAATTGTGAGTCACTTTCACCTTTATTCTTTTGAAGTGCAAAACTTACATCAATTGGAGTTTTTACAACATTGAAATTTAAATACTTAAACTTGTCAAGTACTCTTTCAATATAATGAGACTGCGATAATGCTAGACCTTGTGGAGTTTTATGAATTCTGATGCCTAAGATCAAATCAGCAACTCCTAAGTCTTTCATATCAAATTTGCTAGCCAGCATACGCTTTGTAGCATTTATATTGGTAATATCTCTACTCATTATCAACAAGTCATCGACATATAAACAGACAATGACTTCATGATTTGGAGTATTTTTAATGTAAACACATTTGTCACACTCATTAATCTTAAATCCATTTGCCAACATTGTTTGGTCAAATTTCGCATGCCATTGTTTGGGTGCTTGTTTAAGTCCATAAAGTGACTTAACAAGTTTGCACACTTTCCTTTCTTTACCAGGAACCACAAAGCCCTCAGGTTGTTCCATGTAAATTTCTTCCTCCAATTCTCCATTTAAGAAAGCTGTCTTGACATCCATTTGATGGATTTCAAGACCATATCATATACGCCAGTACTACTAACACCCGAATAGATGTTATTCTTGTTACCGGCGAGTATGTGTCAAAGTAATCAAGGCCTTCTTTTTGTCTATAACCTTTGACCACAAGTCTTGCCTTATATTTGTCAATAGTGCCATCAGCTTTCATTTTTCTTTTAAAAATCCATTTTGATCCTAAAGGTTTATTTTCAGGAGGAAGATCAACCAATTCCCATGTATGGTTGTTCAAAATTGATTCAATCTCACTATTGACTGCCTCTTTCCAAAATGCTGAATCAGAAGAAGACATCGCTGCTTTAAATGTTTGAGGCTCATTTTCAAGCAAGAATGTCACAAAATCTGGTCCAAAGGAAGTAGATGTCCTTTGACGTTTGCTACGCCTTGCATCCGCTTTACTTGGTGTATTTTCATTTGGCTCTTCCCGCGGTCGTTTAGATCTTTCACTTGACGACTCACGTTCAGTTTTATACGGATAAATATTTTCAAAGAATTCAACATTATCTGATTCAATTACCGTATTTACATGAATTTCGGGATTGTCCGATTTGTGAACCAAAAACCGACAAGCTTTGCTGTTTGTAGCATAACCAATAAAAACACAATCCACGGTTTTTGGTCCGATTTTTACCCTTTTGGGCAAAGGAACTTGGACCTTTGCTAAACACCCCCACACTTTGAAATATTTCAAGTTGGGTTTTCTTCCTTTCCATAGTTCATATGGAATAGATTGTGTTTTGCTGTGGGGCACCCTGTTGAGTATTCGGTTAGCTGTAAGGATAGCTTCCCCCCACAAGCTTTGCGGTAAACCGGAACTTATTAGTAAGGCATTCATCATTTCCTTTAATGTTCGGTTTTTTCTTTCCGCAATTCCATTTGATTGTGGTGTGTAAGGGGCAGTAGTTTGATGAATAATTCCATATTCTAAACATATCTCTGCAAAAGGAGATTCGTACTCTCCTCCCCTATCACTTCTAATCATTTTTATCCTTTTATTCAATTGATTTTCCACTTCATTTTTGTATTGCTTAAATGCATCAATTGCTTCATCCTTACTATTAAGCAAATACACATAACAATATCGAGTGCAATCATCAAGAAAAAGTTATAAAATACTTTTTCCCACCGCGAGATGGTATTGACTTCATATCACATATATCTGTGTGAATTAAGTCTAAAGGATTTGAATTCCTATCAATAGACTTATATGGATGTTTAACAAACTTAGATTCGACACAGATTTCACATTTAGATTTATTACACTCGAATTTAGGCAATACTTCTAAATTAATCAATTTCCGCAAGGTTTTGTAGTTGACATGTCCTAAACGAACATGCCATAAATTATTTGACTCCAATAAGTAAGACGAAGCTGAATTCTTATTAATACTGTCAACAACCATTACATTGAGTTTGAAAAGGCCCTCGGTGAGGTAGCCCTTTCCTATGAACAAATCATTCTTACTTATTACAATTTTCTCACTAACCAACACACATTTAAACCCGTTCTTGACGAGTAGTCCGGCTGAAACTAAATTCTTCCGAATTGTTGGAACGTGCATAACATTGTTGAGAGTCGGGACCTTGCGGAAGTCATCTTGAAGTATCTTCCCATATCCTTCAACCTTGGTCATTGTTGCGATTTCCCATAAACAGTACCTCTTCGGGTCCAGCGGGAGCATAGGTTGCAAATGCTTCTTTTGTAGCACAAACATGTCGAGTGGCACCAGAATCAAGCCACCACTCCTTTGGGTTTCCAACCAAATTGCACTCCGATAGCATTGAGGCCGAGGCCGAGGCCGAAGCCGAGCCGAGCGAGCGACGACGACGGCGCGAGGGGTCCTTGCCCCCTCAACCCTTTTACTGACAAGAATGAGTAATTCTACTTATAAGTAGAAGAACTTTTCTTTCCACTACCGATGTGGGACAACTCTCACTTTTCTTTCCACTACCGATGTGGGACAACTCCCACTTTTCTTTCCACTACCGATGTGGGACAACTCCCACTTTTCTTTCCACTACCGATGTGGGACAAATGATTATTTTATAGAGCAAGAGGGAACTCCCTCCATTTCCCATTCAATCTATCATTTAATCCCAACACCTACATTATACCCCAAGACCCTTAGGGGTGTGCTCCTTCCTCAGACCCTACGTGAAGACATGATGCTTCACACATGTAACGAAAATGGACTAATCAAGTATCCTGTTTCTAGCTAATTTGGCTATGTTTTTGTAAATATATTAATCATTAAGTTGACTAAAAAAAAAAGGCAGTCCGGTGCATTAAATTCCCGCTATGCGCGGGGTTCAGAGAAGGACCGTACCACAAGGGTCTGTTGTAAAATATGTTTATGATTAACTTAGTAGGCGTTTGGACATGAATTGGTTGAGAAACCTAACTCCAAAGATGTCGAAAAAGGATTGATTAAGTGTCCTGTTTGTAGCTAATTTTGGGGCCATGCTCTTGTAAATATAGTAGTATTTGTTGGAAATTTGCCTTTGGCGGGAGTTGCGACCAACCAACTTTAACGGCTTAAACACTAGTGTTACGTATGTTGGAGAATCCGGTTCTTCACACATGCATGATCTACTAAGTACGTAGATAACCGTAGGGCCAAGAATCGTCAAATTTCATTGAGAAATGAAAGAGATATTGGTCCACGAAGTAAGGTGTTTGAAGCATGGAAAGTGTGGTATTGTGTTCAATTCTCCCTCATCGGTAGAGGAAGAAAGAATTGTTGTGTATATAAGACTCGAACTGTGTTTGGGGTTTGGGACCCCAAGGGGTATCCCATGTGTTTAAAGGAGGGAGGACCTAGATGTGCTTCGGTTCAAGGAAAGACCACACGCGCGCCGCCGCCGCCCGCCCGTCCGGTCCGGTTCCGGTTCCGAGTTCCGGGTCCATGGGTCGTGGGCTGTGGGCCTTCTGATATTATCTTTTTGGGCCAGAAAACTTTGCCAGAAGTACAGTTTGATCCCAGAAGTTTCAGATGTGCAGTTTGGACCAGAATTCTTTCAGTTGTGCAGTTTGATCCCTGAAGTTTCAATATGTACAGTTTGGTCCATGAAGTTTCAAGATGTACAGTTTGGTCCCTGAAGTTGGAATTTCGACGGTCAGAACAGAAACGTCCAAGCTCTCAATTCAGCCATTTATTTTGGCTGAATTACACCTCCAATAATGGCCAAACAGTTGGTCTTTCTCCCATTTATGTTGGTGACTTTACTACCTCCATAATGGCCATTATTTGGCTATTATGGAGGCGATTCAGCGATAAACAGCCACTCCCTCCCCTATATAAACACCCCATTACACCATTGTTGAGCACTAAGACATATGCACGAAAATACATAAACAGATGCAGAAAAACAGTGCACGAAAATACACAACCGAAATAGTTTTCTTCCTACAACTTCCAAGCATCATTTCGTTACTCAATATTCTTCACGGTAGCTCTTGAGTTTCCTTTGCTCAAGGGTTCCATTGCTGTTTTATCTTGGGAGACAAATTGTCCAGGACGTATAAAGGATACATACGGGGCAATATTGTCTTAAGGACAGAGTGCTACACTCGACTCAGCAAAAACATTTTACATTTTTCCGTCTTCTACAAAATTGGAATTTCCAGTTTTTACTTGTGTAACGATTGTAATTTCAGATTCCATGTTGAATTATTGAAATCTTTATTTATCCTTTCGAATACTTGTAATAGTTAAATACTTCCCGTACTGCTTTATAAAGTACCATAGAGCAAAAATACTCAACAACTTAAGACAATAATTGTATAGTATTACTATTAGTATTCGAAAGATGTCGGTCAAAAGTTGTGTGACCAAATCTGAATATGGCAATGGTTTTCTGGTAGAAGAGAGTGATGATGATGAACGTGTTCATGGTGTCACCGCTACCAAGACTTGTGGGAACAAGCGCTCTCGAGAGCCTGAGGATGTCAACTGGGACAAGAGGAGAAGACTGAAGATGTACTTCTATCTTGCAGCAGAAGGCCTGTATCTATCCCAGACAAAAGATCCGAATAATGGTAAGAAGGAAGCGGACACTCGATCGATGAAGTGATCAAGTGAGCCAGAATCCGAAATTGGGATAAGTATTTTTCTTACTTGTCAAGAATAAAGATTAGATGATGAGTAGTTTTTCTTACTTGTCAAGAATAAAGATTAAATGAGGTCTGATTAAAAATTGATTAAAGTAAGGAGGAATATGAAAATAATTTATATTTCTTACGCTTTAAAAATCAGAAGTTTAATCTCATCTTCTTTTCCGTTTAAAGATTGGATTGTAAAGCAACTTAAAAAGATCTGTTCTTTTAAGAGTAATTATTAAAAGTGTGTAAAGTATGTTCGCACATACGATGGAAAGAGATCCACTAGCGTGCAGCGTTACCACTCTTAAGTAAGCGCCAAGAATTATCTGGGCACCAATCATAACGGAAGAAGTCTAAAAGTTAAAGACGTTGAGCTGTCACACCATTTGGCGTAAGATCCTTCATAGGATGATATTGGACACTCAGTCATATAAAGCCTCAGGCGGGAGTGGGCCAAAATTCCTTTGATATGATGATATTGGACACTCAGTCATATAAAGCCTCGAGGCGACTGAGTGGGGCTGTAATTCATTTCATAGGAAAAGTAATGGACACCTAGTGTGGTGGGCCGAGTTTCCAGGTCTTAATGATCTCAAGGCCTAAAGAAAGGCAAGAAAGAAATTGAACACTCGACCCGCCAAAGCAACCGAAGTGGGCTGAGTATCGAGATCACATATGATCCGGTACGCCTAACCACGGCAAGAGGTTGTTCATGTGAAGCAACGCCACCTCTAAAATCAAAGGGTGGAGAGGTTGTCCTCAATAGGACTTCAGGGAATGAGATCACTCTAAAAGAGGTGATACATGTTCCTAACTTGGTTTAAGGGACGTTGTTGGTCAAGTTGGTTTGAGACTAGTCCAACAGGTCTGTAATAACTAAGAATGGTATAATATGTCTATAGCCCAATGAATGATATATTTGTAATCCGTGCATCTATGCCATCATAGATTAAGACACGTTAAATAATAAGTCATTCAAAAGCTAACGATGTTGAGATTGTTGCCTCCTTTCGACATAAACCCTCAAAATGAATGTGAGGTAGGCGAAGAGGCAAAATCACCTTTCCAAATTCCGTCAAGGGAATTGCGAAAGAAGCACCGCTCCTCTAGAACTTAGTCACACCTACTTGGGTGATTTGAAGTTTATACAAAATAGAGGGGGGAGACAAGTACGTTGTGATCTTCATTGATGATGGTACAACGTATGGAATCCTTTGTTTGTTAAAAAGCAAAGATGAAGTTGTTGAAGCGGATAAGCGCTACAAAGCAGAAGTTGAAAATCAACTAAGCCTATGGATTGCGAAATTCATAGCGATAGAGGAGAATGTGAAGCGGCGTTCATTAAACGACTGTTCATTACTCACCTCGATCTAACGGTGTTAGCCAGCGCAAACCCGCACGCCTAAATTATGTGGGGCAAGGCGATCCTTACCGCTAATGTGATTCTCAGCGAGAACTCCGCATAAGGATAAGGATAACTCTCCGTGTGAGACATGGAAAGGATCTCACATACAAAAGTTGTGATGTGGGGTGGCTTGGTAGAAGTTGGACTCAGAAACAGGTCAAGTTCGACCTAAGGCGTAGATTACATATCCATTGGATCTGTAAATAACAGTAGTACTTATCGCCTCTTGGCGTCAAAGAATGCTGAATTCTTATAAGATAACTTTCCTTGAAGAGGAAAAAGGAGTAATTGCTCAAGGTTAACAAGAACCCGCGAGGGCCTGGCTGTCCGGAACTAGACGTTCCGTATCTACAGGACTCGAAAGTTGCTGGCTATCCGGAACTTAATATTCCAGATCTGCAGAACTCAGGGATTCTAGATGTTGAACTAAGACGGAGCAAAGAGGGGACAAGGACTTGTTCCAGTCCTTCTAGCTTGTATGGTTAAGAACAAACCATGGACAATTAACAAATAATTGTTATCTCCAAAAGTGCTGCTTTGGAAAGAAGCTAAAGAGAGAAATAAATTCCATATATAGAACCATACATGTGTAATGGTTAATCTTCCTCCGGGAAAAGAACCTTTGGGTTGTAAAATGTGCTCCCCTGTGAGTAGCCTAACATCCAGGGTCATTGTAGTCTTACGTGGCATGGATGTTGAACTAGCCTTCCCAACCGGAGAGTTGGAAGAAGAGGATCAGAATTGGTTTCTTTGGCTGTTGGGCTTCTTTACGAACTTTCATTTTGGTCCCTGAAATGTTAACATTTTGGTCTGAAAGTCTCGAGATAAAGCAGAAACAATGAATCGACCACGTAAACATTAACTCACGAAGTTAGAAAGCCAGCGGTTGGAAAACCAACGGTGCGAGAGTGAAACTCATATTGAAACAAAGTCTCGATATGAAAGATATGTGTATCACAAATGACATCTTAGGAATTGGATTTCTAAGACATCTAACGGATCGCCTATAGTTGGCAGTCTCGTTGAAACCACCAATGGAAATGAATCCTAGAACTGATTGGAATCATGGTGCACCCATAGACAAGGAGCGATATGCTCAGGTCACGTGTAGTTCAATGTATTGTACACACTACAACCGACCTGGTATCGTCCTACAAATCGATCAGTTGAACTAAGATTCATCGATGATTTTAATACATGATCAATAGAAGGCGTTAAGTCGGATATGGCGATATCCGAATTATTCGCTCATCTACGGATTATAGTATTACGGATGTCAGCTGTTACGGGAGAACACGGTGATGCAACCTGGATATCGATCTGAAGAACACCAAAGCCACAAGTAAATGTGTATGGTGGGTCTTGGAAAATCCTCTAAGCAAACTTGCATCGGCGATTCATGATGGAATCGGAGTTTATCGCTTTATACAAAGCATGAAAGAAGTTGAGTAACTTCACGGCTCTTTAGAGGGCGTCCCTTATCGGGAGCAACTTCGTGCCTTCAGTGATTATACCTCGTGGCTAGCCGGTCGGCTTTAGGAAGGACACGGATGGCGGCGTCTGGACATATCTGTCAGGATTTGTCGGAGACATAAGACCGTATGGCGATTGATCATCACGGGTGTCACTTCCTTGTTTACTAACTAAGGGACTACCCGAGATCAAGTGTTACGCTGTCTGGGGAATGGGCTTAAAACCCAAAATATACGGACCAATACAATGGAAACCCAACCTTACGAACGGAGATCCCGGTAATTTGGTTCAATGGGAAAACTAAGTTGTAAAGGTTCAGTTGATCGCTTGGTGGAAGCATGAGCACTTCGGATAGTGATTTACGAAAGAAACACCAAATCCAAAGCCGTTCAGCGATAGACTTTAAGTGCTATCTGCGGTGTGGGTAAAGGTTAAGTTTTCAAAACTGTAATGCTCCTCAACAGTTGAGGTTAGGTTTTGGGAAACTTTTAATGGTTCCTAACACTTGTGAAGTGGGGTATAGCGGGATACCTTGTAGGAGACCACCTATTTAAGTGCGAGGGCGGCCGCCTCAAAATGAACGCACTTAAGAATCCAAGACGTTGTCCATGGCCAACCGGACAAAACATTACGAAGAAGAGAGTAAGGGAATTTGTTGTGTTGGTATCATTGTCTTGGCTTACACTAAACACCGACGGTTCAAGACATCACGTTCACCGCGCAGAAGTAAGTCCGATGGTATTCAACTATGGAAGGTTCAAAGTCGAGGCTACCTCTCCTTAAGCAACATCGGTCCATTGAAATATTCTTTGGAAATGAAAAAGACACCATGTGAGTGCGCCAAAATCTCTTTCAAGAGGATTGTTGGAAATTTGCCTTTGGCGGGAGTTGCGACCGACCAACTTTAACGGCTTAAACACTAGTGTTACGTATGTTGGAGAATCCGGTTCTTCACACATGCATGATCTACTAAATCGTAGATAACCGTAGGGCCAAGAATCGTCAAATTTCATTGAGAAATGAAAGAGATATTGGTCCACGAAGTAAGGTGTTTGAAGCATGGAAAGTGTGGTATTGTGTTCAATTCTCCCTCATCGGTAGAGGAAGAAAGAATTGTTGTGTATATAAGACTCGAGCGTGTTTGGGGTTTGGGACCCCAAGGGGTATCCCATGTGTTTAAAGGAGGAGGACCTAGATGTGCCGGTTCAAGGAAAGACCACACGCGCCGCCGCCGCCTCGCCGTCCGGTCCGGTTCAGGTTCCGAGTTAGGGTCCATGGGTCGTGGTCGTGGGTGTGGTGTGGGCCTTCGATATTATCTTTGGGCGAGAAAACTTTGCGGAAGTACAGTTTGATCCCGAAGTTTCAGATGTGCGATTTGGACCAGAATTCTTTCGGTTGTGCAGTTTGATCCTGAAGTTTCAATATGTACGATTTGGTCCATGAAGTTTCAAGATGTCTGATTTGGTCCCTGAAGTTGGAATTTCGGCGGTCGTAACAGAAGCGTCAAGCTCTCAATTCAGCCATTTATTTTGGCTGAATTACACCTCCAATAATGGCCAAACGGTTGGTCTTTCTCCCATTTATGTTGGTGACTTTACTACCTCCATAATGGCCATTATTTGGCTATTATGGAGGCGATTTCAGGCGATAAACAGCCACTCCCTCCCTATATAAACACCACATTACACCATTGTTGAGCACTAAGACATATGCACGAAAATACATAAGCAGATGCAGAAAAAGCGATTGCGAAAATACACAACCGAAATAGTTTTCTTCCTACAACTTCCAAGCATCATTTCGTTACTCAATATTCTTCACGGTAGCTCTTGAGTTTCCTTTGCTCAAGGGTTCCATTGCTGTTTTATCTTGGGAGACAAATTGTCCAGGACGTATAAAGGATACATACGGGGCAATATTGTCTTAAGGACAGAGTGCTACACTCGACTCAGCAAAAACATTTTACATTTTTCCGTCTTCTACAAAACTGGAATTTCCAGTTTTTACTTGTGTAACGATTGTAATTTCAGATTCCATGTTGAATTATTGAAATCTTTATTTATCCTTTCGAATACTTGTAATAGTTAAATACTTCCCGTACTGCTTTATAAAGTACCATAGAGCAAAAATACTCAACAGTATTATCTTTATGTTGAGTATATGTAAATTTTGTTTTGATTAACTTAGAATCATTGCAAGGGTTATTAAACATATTGATTATGTTCCTATTATCACTTAATTAATGAAGATTCTTCCAATCTAGTAGCAGATATCTAAGTTACACTCGAAGATGAGCTCATGTATTTCCACTTTTAGCTAATTTAAGTTGATACATTTCATGGGGATTGTGGATTTTTATTTTTGTAAAATTTTCTTTATAATAGTAATTTTCAAGCCAACTTAACCACACAACTAGATGTTTGCTTAAAATCAGCGCAATAAAAATTGAGGCGAGCTAGTGGGCTACTATCTGAACTGATTGGTCCAATGTTTCGAAAGTGCTTTAGCATCTTATTATTCCATCTTTTTCATTTTATATGACATATTTTGTCTCGATACGGAGTTCAAAAAAGAAAGTAAGATTTTTGAAACTTATGTTGTTAAATATGTCATAAATTTGTGTGGTTGTAAGATTTTTAAAACTTGTTTGACCGAGTTGAGGTGTTTGGAAGAAACCCTATGGAGTAGAGGACCAAGATGTGTGCAAGTACGAGTGTCTATTTGGCTATTCAATATTTTTTTCTCCCTTCCGATGTATGGTGCCCGTTATAAGCTCAACTAATCTGAATTCGCACCAGATAGTCCTAGTTTAAAAGATAAAACGCTTCCTATCAAAGTCAACTCTATTATCTTTCTAGTCGTGGTGTGTAACCTAAATTATCGATTTAACAAACCATTCAAGCCCACTGGGTGTTCTGAGAAAGTAGGCCCTATCCAAACCAAGGTTCTTAGTTGCCCAAAATTTGTGGGCTTCCTTTTGTATACTTATGGGCTTAATCAAACATCATCCTATGTTTGCCTGTTACGAGATGAATAGCTAATGTGAGAATATCTTTTGTCAAAACCTTTGCAATGTATTATGTATGCATGATAGAATAGAATAGCACAATAGCAATATACATATTATGAGAATTAAAAGAGCTTAATTAGCATACCCATGGTAAATGTTGAGGAACCAAGGTACTAAACTATTTTCTGTAACGAGTAATTTGATAATTTTCATCTTGAAATCGGAAGAAAGAATCTCTTCATGTACACGAGGAAC
The DNA here is from genome assembly GCA_029783415.1 of Anisodus acutangulus. Classification (NCBI taxonomy): domain Eukaryota; kingdom Viridiplantae; phylum Streptophyta; class Magnoliopsida; order Solanales; family Solanaceae; genus Anisodus; species Anisodus acutangulus. Next base: position 1,718,765 of record CM056492.1, on the reverse strand, counting down.
AAATTTTGAAGAAAGAATCACAACTTTACAGCTAACAAAGTAACATGGAATTCCACATGAATTGAGCATCATTGCAAAACTAGAAACTGAAACACAAGCCTTTTTCTGATTCTGACCTAGCCAAACAGAAAACCAGTCAATAGCCAATCCAGTGACAAAATGCAGAAAGTTTTCATTAAATCCACTTCACATTGTATACCTATCAAGGTAGATGTAAGGTCTGCGTACACTCTACTCTCCCCAGACCCCACGTTGTGAGATTTCACTAGATATGTTATTGTTGTTGTATTGTATAACTTACTACGGATAAAAAAGGGATAGCTCAGTGCACAAATCATCTCGCGTTCACGCACGGTTAGCTCAAACTCATGACCTATAAGTCACACAAAGACAACGGTTGCTCCAAGCCCCCCTTCAACTTACTATGCATCTTAAAAGAAAAACATATTTTAGATACAACATAAAGATAATCAACTTTTGAACATTCTATTTAACTTTCTTAACATCTAGGGAACTAAAGGAAAAGTCACAAATCATAAAAACAAGAGCTGCAATTAATGTTTTCCATGTTCACAACATGTACTTAGAATACAACTAAGGTTGAGTTATTGGGAAAAAGTATGAAATAATAGTACAAAGATCAGAAGTTAGAAACTATCTATATTATAATTCCAAGACAGAAGGTTGATATACAAACTTTTGCTTCCATAGAAGTTTAACACTATCTTTAATCTAATGCAACACAAGACATGGCAAGGGAAAAAAACAAAGATCCACTTAAACCACTTGAAGAGATGAGACGCTTCTTAAAGACATTCATCCCCGACGCTAAAAACAGAAAGAAAACTCGTTAAAAATTACCATACTTCCTAAAATTTACAGTTAAAAGACTCTACGCCGAGATCTCAGTCATTGCAACTGCAGGCGGATCTTGTGCAGCCGTCGCCATCTGTATTGCCGGAGTTATAGGTGCTTGTTGTTGTAAATGAGTGAAGTGGAGTTCAATTTGAAGCCGGTGGAGGGGTTGACCTTATCAAACCTTTCTTGATATCTGCCTGCAGTTCCCTTATTGGTATGGCAGACAAAAAACTCTTGATGTAGTCTTTGCATGACTCTTTGCCTTGACAGATAATTTCTTCTTCCGCACTCCCAACCTTCGATGGTTCATCCAATTCGTTCACTGCTTCACTGTCTAGAGAAACAGGATTATCACTAAGTTTTGGCTCCGCTGTTGTAGAAATAACTTGCTGATTGGCAGCAGGTTTTTCTTCTGTCAAATGTGTAGCAGTGCCGGGCTGTTTATAGATTGTTGTATCCTTGTCAAACTTCAGTATATAAGCTTGATTGCAGCCCTCATAGAGTCTCTCACCTAACGTGTCGATGATGTAGTAAGCTTCTGCTTCAACCTTCAAGACAAAAAAATGGTCATTCCAACTCACAATATAGATTTGTGGTTCACCACTAACTTCACGGCTAATTTCATCCCAAATATTGTCGAAGGACATAGCACCATGCAAAAAATTGAATCCTCCCACGTCCATGAAACACGTATTATTGGGAGGGGGCAGCAGGCAATGGTTACCATTCTCGCACCCGAGCCTGCAGTTGGTAGATCAAATCCCTCTGTCCAAGTGATTGAGTTGAAGCTTTGGGCATAGAGCGGAGCGAGCCCGGGTTGGAAAAAACCGACAAAGGACTTCCCCGGCACAACGGATATCGAGCGAATTTTGGCTTGAAGGACTGTCTCCAGATCAAAGTGCTTGTCCCGGAACCGCTCCCTGTATGTTTCATTTTCACAAAGTTTCCTCCACTCTAATGAACCTTCTCTAATTAAGATATCAAACTGCGACTTAATGGGCATGAGATCACGGTTGTTCTGCAACCAATCAGCAAGCACAGCCACAAGGGCTGTGCATGCACTTTCTCCAGCAGCTCGCTCACTTCGCTGGTCAATGGAAGCAAAGAATACTTGAGTTTGAAGCTTCATGTGTCCATCCCGACTTACTATCTCTTTCTGTTCCCAACAACCAACAGCAAAATTGTCATCACCAAACTCAGATACTGAAGTTCGATTAGCAGTCGAGTATTCTTCAACCTTGTGCCACTACTAGACAATATCAAATTTACTAGTAAGAAAATAATAAAATGGTCTAAACATAGCAGATTTATTAGATAATTTAATATGGCGTCAAGCACCAATATGGCTCATTCTAAGTTGCGCGGACACTTCAAAATCCCTGTCGCACCCGTGTTGACATGTCATGGGTGTGAGATTAATACCGGATTTGGTCAACTTATCTTGGGTACTTTGACCACATTCTGTGACCGAGAAGTATAGATTGATTGGGTTTATGTGATATTAATATATATAGTTATATAAAGTATGAGAATGCTTTTCTATTACACGAGATAAAAATAAAATATTGGTGCTTATAAGAATAAAGCTTTATTAGTTTCAGTTCAATAACTTTAGCTAATTGAAATATATACTTTATATGTCATAATATACATTTATTGGCTGTATCCGCACTCGGATCCACCTCCGAATCTTAAAATATATGTGATGAAGAATTCGACCTTTAGATCATCATCCGGATCGGATACCCGCACGCGTACGAGCAACATAGGGCTCATTAGATGTATAAGGTTAGAAAATTACTGCCTAAGTTATACGTTCTAAATTCTAACTACTCTCATTTGATTCAACATTCTACAAACGGAAACGTGGTTTGCACTGATCATATATACTAAAGTGCTTTTCATGAATTATACATATCATTACTAGGCAATGATGCTTTATGCAGACGTCCAAATTGAGGCTTTTGGATACCCAGTAAAGACAAAATTACGAGGTGAAATGTCCGTTAAAAGAGTGGCTATAGATCTTACCCCAAATGACAGAGATTCATCAGAACTGAGCTGCCGACGATCAAAGTCAATATCATCTCCACCTTCTTCCCCGTTATCCTTCTTCAACAAGGGTTCCCCCTTGGATTTAGGAGATCTAAAGCTCAGCTTCCTCTTCCTCCAAGGCAGGATACTTCGCTTTGAATTCTGCAAAACTACAAGATCAGAAGCACAGGTGATCTGGTCATCCATTTGTGAGCAGCCAACGTCTGATCTACGGTTGCTGAAGTAAACCCAATCTTCGCCCTCACCGTTGACCCTTGTACTAGAATGAAAAGAAGAAACTCCTGACAATTCGCGTAAGCCAACGGACCATAACTAAACGACTTCCTAACTGCAGGATCCTCCTTTCCCTCATCCGACTCTCCTTCTTCATACTCATCGTTGGAGTCGGAATCAAAAAGATAAGCATATTCCCCATCTTCGCTCCTGGCCGAGCATCTCTCTTCACTACCCTCCTCTTCTCGACAAGCTTTCTTTGCTCTCCGAGTTGATACATACTCCGTAAATATCTTAACCTTTCTAAGGCCAGCTTTGAGTGCAGAAAGCTCATCCTTTTCTACTGGTGGAGTTTCTCCGGACCGTGCTGGAGACTGGACAGGAGCTAGTGGCCTCTGAACCAACTCTGCCGACTATTGGTCAGCTCATAGTTCGAATAAGCTAAGCGTTATCTGCATGACATGTAGAGTTCCAAGTAAAATTTACTCCCTCCAATCCAACATAATTGATGTTTTAGCCTCTAAAAGTTGGTCCAAAAGAATTGATGTTTCACAAAACCAAAAAGATATTTAAGTTTTTTCTTCAAATTTGCCCTTGACACATTCCTAATTCAATGTACAAATTTAATGATGTATACAACATGTTCTGTTATGTACTCAAATCATTTGAAATAAAATATATAATGCTTCTTATTGTTTCAAAGCATTTAAGAAGCACATAATTAAGGGTAATTAGTCAAAACCCCGTTTAATTTTTAGAACTAAGTGAATTCCTTCATCCATGTGCCCAAGCCTAAAACATCAAATTAAGGGAGTACATGTTATGATAAGAAATTAACTCAGGAAATAAAAGGAACATACACAAAGTGTGGGCCGAGTCTCGGAAGCTCCACCCGGAACTACCAGAGGAATGTTCAGTTTAAATACTCTCTCCTCTATCTTGGCAGCGAATTCAGCGACATTTAAGACGGTCGTACCAACAACAGGTGCCTTATTCTTAGCATTCATACCCTGGAGCAGAAAAAGAAAGAATCAGCAGATCTCCATGAACAAATAACTAAAGAAAAAGATGGTTATGCCAGCTATAAAAATCTAAACAGCACAATATAGCATTGTACATCTTTAAGAGCAAAAATACAATTGCAAATCAATAATATATAAATTGAAGAACGAGATAAAGAAGGTGAATGTACACAAACTAAACTCCAAAAACTGAACCTTGACCAAACATAAAAATTGGCGGAAACCATAAATCAGTTGCTCCCTCCGTTTGTTTGATTGAGCATGAAGTTTAAGAATGAAAGAAAGACTTTTGAAATTTGTAGTCTAAAACAAGTCCTAGATATTTGTGTGGCGGTAAATCATCTCATTAAGGGTAAAATGAGAAGTTTGAAGTTAATTAAGGCAATGTGTAGATCTGCATAAACCCTTTGGACGATAATGTAGCTGATGTAGAACATTATATTATTCGGTGTAACACAATTAGCGGGTTCATGAGTGTTATTTGGTGCTGATTAGAGAACGAAGTTTTGTAAAGCTGCCTATGATATAACGTGAAAGAATCAGAGCACCGCCCATTAGGTGGGGTAGTGCCAACTTTTCTGTAAGCCCCATTTGACGCATGTACATATCCAAAATAAGTTTTCTATCTTCTGCTTAGTTCAATCCCCAAAATGTCAGTTTCATTAAATGGATTACTATTTAAGCCTGCAAGTCTTTCTAGGTCACAACAGGAGATGTAAACGACAAAACAAACCTCACTCCAAACAAAAAAGTTTTCTTTAGGTTTTCGTTAACCGATAACGAGAAGGCAAGCCATCTATTAGACTACACTACTAAAGAACAGAAAGAACTACATACCTCGCTTCCCACCTTCCGACATAACCTTAATATCACGTTTAAAGGAAGGCAAAAGAGGCAGATATTTTAAGAGTGAAAAGGGGCAACCAACAGATGCAAGGCGACAAATCTATCCGACGAGTCATTAAGATAACCGAAAGGAGGAGGAACTTTTAGCTTAAGCAACGGATACAACGCGATAATTATGAATCCATAGCATTAAGTGCCTAATTGGAAACAACAGCATAAATCTCAGTACGCGGTAACGACAAATTCTATAAAAATGTTCCTTAACTTCCCGGTTTCCATCTCAAACCATATAAGCATAACTACCAGATTCTTTCTTCCGACAGCAAACAAACACAATAACCACTCGACTTGATTCAAACTTCATAGTGGAATCAAGAATAAGACTTTCCTTTATAACAACAGTGTCAGGGCTTAGCTTGCGCGCACCTCGATTAATTTCACAGGATACCTGCTACCTCCCACCAACACAGGTACCGGGTAACTTTATCCACCAAGGCTTGGATAGATGGGAAAATAATCAAGAATAAGACTTTCCCCCATAAATTATCAAGATATCAGACGGCTTTCACTTCGAAACTATTTTTAACTAAGAAAGTAGCTCTACACAGTTTCTACAAACAACCAGCACAAAATAACTGATTATAACATATAACAACATTTATCTCTACAACGTTGTCAATCCATCTAAAATCAAACTACAAATACGTAAAGAAAACTAATTTGAACAATTTTACAACATATCCATACAAATACTAGCAAGAAATGATAATGAAAACTCATTTTCAATAGATCATATCATTTCCCTAAACCCCATAAACAATTCCAAACATAATTTCAACCAGTCATAACTAAAACATAAAGGCATAACATAAAAGATACTACTCCATAAAAGATCTAAGTAATATTAGGTAAGACATTAAACATTAAAAACTGAATAAAAAGGTGAAAATTTTCTCACATTCAACACAGTGAAGGCAATTTCCCAAGGATGAAACACATTGTCTTTATAACCAGAAAAATTACACAAGCTCTGAAACTCTTCATCCCACTCAACCAAAACGGCACCGTTTGGTCCATTTTTCACACTTTCTTCTTTAGTACAGTTCCTCTTCACTGTCTTTCTAAAAGAACTCAAAGCTATTCTTGGTGGCCCTTTCCACCTGATCTCCACCGCAACTCCGCCGCCGCCGCCAACGGCGGAAGCCACCTCGAAATTTTCGAGCTTGCCTACAAAAATCTTCACCTCAAACTTCTTGGAAATGAGAGGTGGCCAATATGCCGTTAAAGTTTTCTGGTACCTCAAGAAATATACAAATATTGTGTTTTATTTGTTTGTTTATATATATACACTAGGGTGAGCACATACTCGATCGGAATAGATACTAAAGGTTAGGTTCCGGGTAGATATATTATAATAACGGGTAGGTTTCAAATATTAAAATTAGGAATCGATCAATGTCGGGTCCGGTTCCGATTCCAATAAATAGAGACCGGGTACCCGGAACCGATACCCGGACCCTATGAACCCACCCCCATTTAAATTATTTAGTTTTGGGCTTTGGGGCGTTTAATTTTTGGCCCAGTCCGATTGATTAGGTCCGACCCCTAAGCCCATTTCTCTTTCTAAAGTCTAAACTAAAAGTCTAAAACACAAATACACTACGCACATTGTGAGGTCGCCCTAATTTTCATACTTTTCATTTCATTAAGTTTTCATTTAGAGGCAGCTCGCAGCCTCGCCAGTCGCCATTACGCAACTCGCACCCATTACGCAGGTCGCAGTAGCTTCGCACTCGCAGCCTCTCCTCTCTCTTGTTGTCATTGTTTCTCACTCCAGAAGCTTGACAAAGGTTGCGGCGTTGCGCTCGAATTCCTCTCGATCTTGTTAAAGATAATGAATAACCCTTAAAGTTGTTGCATAGTGAAGAACATTAGGTTTTTGCATGTATTGGTTTAATATCAAAACTGCATGAGATAGATCTAGTCTTGTGTGTGTTAAATAGTTCAGATTTCTGATGATTCAATAGAGAATAGTCTGAATTAGTTTGGGTTGATTTCTGTTAGTTTAGATTGAATTAGTTTGGGTTGATTTCTGTTAGTTTAGATTGAATTAGTTTGGGTTGATTTATGTTAGTTTAGTCTGAAGTAGTTTGGCTTGATTTCTGTTAGTTTAGTCTGAAGTAGTTTGGGTTGATTTATGTTAGTTTAGATTAAATTGGTTTGGCTTGATTTCTGTTAGTTTAGTCTGAAATAGTTTGGGTTGATTTCTTCTTCATCATAATGTTACTGTTTTTCTTCTTCATCATAATATTTTGATGTTTCGAGAAGTAAAAAGAGTTATTTTGATGGTCTGGTTTTCTTGATATGCTCTTATGGTAATATTGCCTATCTTGATATGAGTTTGTATCCAAGTTGCTATTTTTGATGTGCTCTGGTTTGCTTGATAGGCTCTTATGGTAATATTGCATTTTAAAAATTGATTTTTTTTCACTCTTATTGTTTCTTGTTATGCTCAATTTAACTGGAGTTACTGTTTTTTTCTTTATCATAATGTTTTGACTCAAAACATTATGATAAAGAAAAAAACAGTAACTCCAGTTAAATTGAGCATAACAAGAAACAATAAGAGTGAAAAATGAGGATTCTCTATTGAATCATCATAAATCTGAGTGGGTTTGTCTCCAAGTTGCTATTTTTATGTGCTCTGGCTTCCTTAATAGGCTCTTATAGTAATATTTCATTTCTATGGATAAATTAGTTTATATTTCTATGGCTAATTTGTTTATCCTTCTTTCTTAGTACGTCATAGTTACTGACAATGTTTTATTTTGATACTTTTTTTGGTAGATGGCTGAGTCTAGCACGGCATCCACAACTCGTGCACCATCGGGAAAAAAAATGCAACAAAATCTGAGGCTTGGGATCATTTTGTTAAAGCAATAGATGAGAAAACTGATAATGTTGTTTCTATCTGTAATTATTGCAATGAAAGCTTAGCTTATAGTGTTAATAATGGTACCTCATCCATGTGGAAACATTTGAAAAGTTGTAAAAAGTATCCTCACAATATTGACAAGAAGCAAAAATTGTTTGGTGTTCATTTTAAAGGTAGTATAAATGGGAATATTAAATAGTAGGAGATGATCACGAGATTACAAACATTATGCATGAGTGTTTCCTAAGCCAAGTAACAAACAAAAGTACAACTCTATAAAAACATGATCATGACTAACTATAGAATTAATTTTCTCTGGTTCAGGTATTTCACTAATTAAAGTTAACAGCTCCGTATGTATACCTATATATAGGATACTATTTGCTCTACTATTAGTCAACAAACATTTGATCAGTAAATTTCATTTATTTCAATTTAGTTCTAACTTAGGTTTATATAGCAACAATAAATTAAATGAAGAAGATAATGAATTCAAAATATTAATTAATTATGAATTCACAATATAATTTTTTTTTTTTGAAGAGGGTTCAATTAAATCCCTGCCATATATAAAAGTAGCTATATGTGGTCCTGCTACTAGGAACAAGAACATTGAAGCCCAAATCCAAACATCTATTATTACTAAAATTTTACGATTATCGATAAATTTCTAAGATGTATTGAATACATCTTACCTACATGATCGAGCATTTATGGCCACGAAACCCAAAGCTAGCCAACTTAATTACTTTTTTTTGTGATCGTGCATATTCGAACAACATTAACATGGTAAAAGGTAGTACTAAATCGAGTCGTATGCCATCACTTTGACATCTCTTTACTCGTATCTTCGAACCTTTTGCTTAAATACTAGTTGTTAGACTAAAGAGCACTTCATACGATGTGATATTCCCAATTTGGACGAAACCTACGCGTGTTTTCTCAAATGCCTCGTACAATTAAAAGTATTGATATACCCTACATGAAACTTCTCAATCTTTTCAACTATCACTATGAAATTTTATTCGCACAACCACCATAACCTATTTACGTTATCTACATAAGCTAATCTGGATGGTTTTATTAAATACTATTGTGTTATATATATTTTGCTATTAGAAAATTCATTTTATTGTTGACAAAAATTTCGAAGATATTGACTTTTCATGTGCAACCATTCATGCACACGATACCAGTTGATTTTTTTGCTTAGAAGTGTGGGTAGGAATCAATATATTAAATATTAATGGATGATTATATGAAATTTGACTTTTACAGCTTATCCTTTTCACATCCTTGGAAATTTTCTTTTATGTGAGGCTAAATATATATGGTTCCTTGCTATAACTTGCAATAAAATTTGTCCCCAGAAGGTGGGCAATTTATGTTTTCTTTAACAGTTTGTTTGATAAGTTTTTGAAAAGTTAAAAGTATTTATTTAAAGTACTTATATTAAGGAGTTAAAGTGTTGGCCAACAATAATTTTCTAAAAATATTCTTAATAAAAATACTCATCAAATAAGCATATGTCTGAAAGCATGGCCAAAAATATAATATAAATTCTTCTCAAATAGGGTGGATGATTCTTCGTTTACCATTTGTGTTCTCTTAGTTCTACATATATTGCAATTTTTTTCTCACTTTGATTTTTGACAAATTAAATTCATTTTTCTGAGATGAATTGGCAACCCTTTGACTTGGTTTAAGAAGACTTAACTATAGTTTAACATTCATAAAACTTTTTGTAACAAACTAAGCATTAATTTATCAAAACTTACTAGTTTAACCGTATTAGTTACCGAGACCTTATTGTTAGAGTAATTATGGGGCAATCCCATAATTACCCCAATTCATTGTTATTGATTGATAATGTAATATTTTGTAATTAAGTAGCATCTTATAATTTAGGTAAGGTAGATTAGTCTTTCATAAGACAAAGGATATTATACTTGTATATATTGTACTATTTGGAAGAAGATTAATCAAGGAATCAATTCTTACATGGTATCAAGAGTCAAAGATTCTTTGCCCTAAAAAAAATTATTTCTCTCCATCCTCTCATCCGAAATTCTCCCTTCTTTTCTTGATTTTTCGGCCACCACAATTAGGGTTCCTACTCTTAAACCCTAAACATAAATATTTCATCAACCCTAAAATTACCCAAACCCTAACCGGCACCCCCACCCACCCATGGCTAAATACTTGTTTCTCCTCCAACATTTAGGGTTCTTTCATCCACTTTAATAAAAAAATACCACTTCCTTCTCCTCTTCTTTTGATTCTAAGTGGAACCTATGGGCGAAAAACAAACTTTTCATCCCGCTCTTGCCGTTAATAACGTCAAGAACTTTATCTCCATAACTCTTGAAATGGAGAAAGGGCAGTATACTTCATGGGTCGAACTATTCAAAATTCACTGCCGTGCTTATGAGGTCATTGACTATATCCTTCCATCCGAATCACCGTCGGATACCACTACGGTGGACAAGAAATTATGGTCTCGATTAGATGTTATAGTCCTTCAATTGATTTATGGCACAATTTCGAATGATCTTCTCCATACCATCTTGGAACCCAATTCTCGGCTCAACAGGCGTGGGAACGGTTGCAAAACATTTTTCAAGATAACAAAGTTTCCAGAGCCGTTTATCTTGAACACCAGTTTACAAATATTAAACTGGATGATTTTTCCAATATCTCCTCTTACTGTCAGGAATTAAAGATGCTTGCGAACCAATTATCCAACGTTGGTTCGCCCGTGACAAATCAACGGTTAGTCCTTCAGTTAATTGCTGGATTGAATGAACGGTATGATGGGGTTACTACGTTCATTCAACAAAGTAATCCATTGCCTCTTTTCTATGAGGCTTGTTCGAGGTTAATTCTCGAGGAAACACGGAAAGCAAAACATGTATCTTCTTGAGCATCCACCGCCGACACCACTCTCGTCTCCACCAACTCATTTTCCACCAATTTGGAGTCCCAAAATTCTGGTTCAGGGGGCAATAATAATCGTCAAAATAATGGCAAAAATGGGGTTCAAAACGTAACAATAACAAAGGAAAAATAATGGTGGAAAGGGACGCAGACGGGGCAATAGACAAACTGTCAGCGGCATTGGCGGAAATCAGTGGGGCGGTACCCACCGTGGGTCTGGGCCCCACAATGAGTTGCCCCGTCATGCCCATATCCGACGTCATTGTTGGCCATGGCCTCCTCCTGCTTCAATTCGCTAACCCGGTGTTCTAGGATCTCATCCCCAACATGTATTTGCAACCCAAGCACCATCTTCTGTCGAATATGCACCTACGGACATTGAACAAGCCATGAGCCACATGAATCTAAATATTTCAGATGAGTCGTGGTACATGGATACAGTGGCTACGTCACACATGACGGCATCTAAAGGTAATCTTTCGTCTTATTTTAATACGAGCAGTGATAAAAAATATTGTTGTCGACAATAGGCAGGAAATTCCAATTCATGGTATTGGTCAGGTAACACTACCCTCTCCCCACCCACCTTTATATTTGAAAAATGTCTTACATGCACCAAAATTGATTAAAAACTTGATCTATGTTAGGCGTTTTATAATTGACAATAATGTTTCTGTGAATTTTGATCCGTTTGATTTTCTGTGAAGGATTTTCATACGGGGATGCCGCTCATGAGATGTAATAGGATAGGGGACTTTTATCATATCACCTCTGTTTCCAACAATCGCATGGTCAAACCTTCCACCTTTGCGGTCACCTCTCCTAGTATATGGCACAATAGGTTGGGACACCCAGGAGCGCCGGGTTTTAATCAATTTAGGAAGAATAATTTATTTTTTCTTGTAATAGACGTTTGGACTCTTCTGTTTGCCAAACCTGTGTATTTGGTAAACATGTTAAACTTCTGTTTTCTTCGTCTACTACTCATACTTTATGCCATTTGATATTTTGCATTGTGATTTGTGGACATCACCCGTTTTAAGTGTTGCAAGTCATAAATATTATTTGCTCATTCTTGATGATTTTTTGAATTTCTTGTGGACTTTTCCCTTAGGACAAAAATCACAAACCTATAACATTTTGAAACAATTTAGTGTTTTATCAAAACTCAGTTTGGCAAATCCATTAAATATTTTCAATATGACAATAGGGGAATTTATAAATGCCCAATTTCAAGATTTTTGTCACCAAAATTGGATGTATGTACGTATTTCATGTCCATATACTTCTTCTCAAAATAGGAAAGCCGAAAGAAAGATTCGAACAATCAACAATATGACTCGCTCTATCCTTGTGCATTCGTCCACACCACCAAATTTTTGACAACATACCCTTCAAATGGCTACATATCTTTTAAATATTATTCCTAGTAAACTAATCTCCAATGTGTCACCCACTCAGGTATTATACCACCGTCTCCCATCAGTTACACGTTTACGAATTTTTGGGTGTTTGTGTTATCCCTTGTTTCCATCCACCACCATTCACAAACTTCAGGCCCGTTCTACTCCTTGCGTGTTTTTGGGATACCCACAAAATCATAGGGGATATAAGTGCTTTGATATGTCAAGTGGGAAAATTATTATTTCTCGTCATGTCATCTTTGATGAATACACCTTCCCGTTTGCAACATCTCGAGCGGCATCCTCACCTTCATATGATTTTCTGGACGACGGAATTCATCCAATTTTGAGGAATCATCTAAACTCTCAAAATAATAGTGTATGGCCATCATCAAACCCGCGGCCTCACAACTTGACCCAACCACAAAATATGAATGGGCTGAACCAAGAAATCGAGGCCATTGTCTTTCTTCCCTCGGTCTCGGCCCAATCCACATTTAGTGGCAGGCCGGCCCAACAATGAGAAACCCCTACACCTTTACCCGTCATACAAACCCCATCCCGTGACACACTAGCCCAATCCAGTACTAAGCCCACTGCCCCAGCCCAAAATCCCGCAACCACCCAACTATCCAATGGCCCAATTATTCCACCACGGACCATGGAAATTCGTGCAATGCACAGGATTTTTCGACCTAAACACCATTTTAACCTAACCACCTCAGTCCAACCATCACCAATACCAAAAAAATCCCAAAGCTGTCTTATCTTACTCGAATTGGAAAGCTGTCATATTAGATGAATTTACTGCTTTTATTCAAAATAAGACGTGGGATTTGGTACCACGTCCATCTAATATGAACATAATTCGCTCTATGTGGATTTTTTGCCATAAAAAGAATTCTGATGGTTCTTTTGCGAGATACAAAACTCGTCTTGTTGGTGATGGCAGGTTAGAGTGGATTGCGGTGAAACATTCAGTCCGGTAGTCAAGCCAGCAACTATCAGGACTGTTCTTAGCCTGGCACTTTGCAAATCTTGGTCCATTCATCAGTTGGATGTCAAGAATGCATTTTTACATGACCACTTGCAGGAAACGGTATACATGCATCAGTCGTTGGGGTTTCACGATCCTACCCGTCCAGATCATGTGTGCATGTTGAGGAAATCCTTATATGGTATGAAACAAGCTCCGAGGGCATGGTATAACAGGTTTGCCAAATTTGTTTCCAAATTGGAATTCTCTCACAGCAAGTCAGATCAGTCACTATTTATTTATAGGAAGGGCACTGACATGGCATATATACTTCTGTATATTGATGACATTATTCTCATAGCCTCCTCAACTTCACTTCGTCAGTCTATTATGTTCCTTCTTGCGGCTGAATTTGCAATGAAGGACTTAGGTCCGTTGAATTATTTTCTTGGCATTGTTGTCACTCACTATGCATGTGGTTTGTTTCTCAATCAAAAGAAATATGTCGATGAGATAATTGACAAAGCATAGATGTCTTCCTGCAAACCATCACATACTCCAGTTGACACTAAGGCGAAGTTGAATAACGGTGTAGATACTCCATTCAGCGACCCTACACATTACCGCAGCCTTGCAGGTGCATTGCAGTATCTGACTTTTATAAGACCTGATATTTCTTATGCGGTCCAGCAAGTTTGTTTACACGTGCATGATCTGAAGGAAGAACATATAGGGGCTCTCAAGAGGATTCTGCGGTATGTTAAGGGTACTCTTCATTTCGGACTTCATCTATATAAATCCTCCATCTCGAGTCTTTCTACCTACACTGATGCGGATTCGAGTGGCTGCCCAGACACACGTCGTTCCACTTTCCGCTATTGTGTGTTTCTAGGAGACAATCTCATTTCATAGTCATCCAAACGTTAGTCAACACTGTCTCGATCAAGTGCAAAGGCAGAATACCGAGGGGTGGCCAATGTTATTGCTGAATCATGTTGGCTCCGTAACCTACTACTGGAGCTCCATTGTCCGCTTGAAAGGGCAACAGTGGTCTATTGTGACAATGTGAGTGCGATCTACTTATCTGGCAATCTTGTTCAGCATCAACGCACGGAACAATTGAAATGGATATCTTATTTGTAGAGAAAAAGTTTCCCATGGTCAAGTCCGTGTTCTCCATGTACCGTCCCGTTATCAAATAGCTGACATCTTCACAAAAGGGCTTCCGCGCGTACTCTTTGATGATTTCATGGACAGTCTCAGCATCCGAGAACCTCCAACTAAGACTGTGGGGGACTGTTAGAGTAATTATGGGGCAATCCCATAATTACCTCCATTCATTACTATTGATTGATAATGTAATATTTTATAATTAAGTAGCATCTTATAATTTAGGTAAGGTAGATTAGTCTCCTATAAGACAAAGGATATTATACTTGTATCTATTGTACTATTTGGAAGAAGATTAATCAAGAAATCAATTCTTACACTTATTCCTCTGCATTTAATTCATGTCTGAATCTTAAATATTTAGATTTCAATTTAAGTGTGTTTAGTTTAAAGTCTGAATCTTAATAATTCAAATTTCAACTATTAAGTATGTTTTGCTTTTGCATTAAATCACTTAATGAAACTAAATAGATCTAAATGATTAAGATTTTTAACAAGGATTTAATATTTAAGATGTTACTACTCCATCAGTCCATCCACTTCCATCTTTAACCGCCTCCGGCGATCGCTATTATCAGCTACCATCAGTCCACCATGCCCAGAGCCGCCATGCTTAGTCACAACCACTATCCATGCCAACCACCACAATCAGTTGTCACTATTACTGCACACAATTTACAATCATCACTATCAATCACCAATATAATTATTAATTATTATTAAAAATTACTATCATCAACCACCATTATATATCGTCAACATTGCTATCAATCATCACTAGTATCACCATTATCTATCAATATCATCCGCCTTTACCAACCACCAACACCATTGTTAACCACTACTGTCAACCACCATGAATACTACAACATCTCCATAACCACCACCAACAACCAAGAGCCAACACCAACTATCATCCCCATCGGCAACCACCACTACCACCATTAGTCACCTCCACCATCAATACCATATAATTTTTAATATATTTTATCACTATAATATTAGATTAATTCACACTTTGATCTTATATTTATTAATTTTTAAATAAGACAAGTTTTACATAATTAAATATTGAGAAAATAAATAATTTTATTTTTAGTATTCAAATCTTAATACAATATTTTAATACTTAGAGATTTATATGCATTAATTTGATAAAACAAATGGGGCCTATGTAGTACCTTTTACTCATTCTACTGTTTTTCTCTTCTCGTGTATGAAATTTATTACAAAAATTGTAGCCTAAGCAAGTCTCAATGCGGACGGATTTCATATATTTTTTTATGAATTACCTAATGGCCAAATGCAACCCCGCTACTTAATCAATGCTTAGGGAATCAAAAAACTCGAAAAAAGGATTGGGAAGGCTTGAATGGATGATTTCCAAGGTCAAGGCTCGATCTAATTGTATTAGTGTTTAGAATTTCTTTATTATGTGTAATACTAATCGGTTTGATTCGTATTCCGATCAAAAACTTTATTTCTTAAAAGGATTAAATTTTTTTCCTCTCAATGACAGATTCGCCCCCTAATATAGTTCACTTTTTGTATATATATTTTTTTGTGGGAAAAAGATGTTCTAGAAAGGTCATTCATGCTATGCACATGTATGATGTATCCCTAGCCACTTTCTTAAGTAATGACCACCACTTGGGGCATCATGCGTTGTAATGATGCTTACCGATATAATTTTCCAAGTCACTTACGAATCAAACAAACAATTCTATTGTTTATTGTGCAGAGAATATAATAGTAGTGGTGTTTAAAGCTTGTACTTTTAACACATCTAATGACTGGTCAAAAATAAGTATAAGTACTAGCCAAATATGCAATAGTACACACTAATTATGTATATAATATGTACATTAAGTATATTATATAACTAATATACAAAGTATATTTGCTAACTATTAGGTAAATTCTATACAGTGGTGATTAGACCAATATTGTTGTACGGTCAGAGTGTTATCCAGTCAAAAACGCCTACGTTCAGAAGATAAATGTAGAGGAGATGAGGATGTTAATATGGATATATGGGAATGCTAGGAGAGATGTGATTAGAATTTATACGGAACAAGGTGGGAGTGGCCTCCGTATTGGACAAAATGAGGAAGCGATAGTGAGATTGTTCGGGCATGTGAAAACGAGGTGCATGGATGCGCCAGTAAAGAAATTTGAGAGTTTGGTTGTAGTAGGAATTAGGAGAGGTAGAGCTAAGCCGAAGATGAACTGAGGGGAGAGGATTAAACAGGGCATGACACGGTTTCAGCTATTGAGGACATAACCCTAGATAGAAAGGTATGTAGGTCGAGGATTAAAATTGAAGGTTAGTAGGTAGCTTAGTGTTGTCACACTTTATGTGGGAGAGGTAGGGGCTAACTTCCTCTCCTATTGTCCTTATTAGTAGAATTATTTAGTCATCATGTAGTCTCTTATTCTTCAATATTTATTACTATATGTTGCTTCATCTAATTTATATCCTATTATTGTGGTGTCTTATTTTCTTGCATTAATCATGCTTCAAATAATTCTTTTATTTTAAATCGGGGATTTATCGAAAACAACATCTCTACGCCCACAAATGTAAGGATAAGATCTGCTTACATCCTAGCTTCCCCAATCCTCAATTGTGAAACTACACTAAATATGTTGTTGTTGTTGTTATTCTCCGGCTATGATACTGATAGATAGTTGTACGATGTTAAAAAAAATTACATGGCATAACTAACTACTAGTACATATTTATATTTAGTAGCTATAATTTAGATTAATTACATCCTATAGATAAGAGTAATATTTTAAATACAATTAATAGTTATTAATAAAGATACACGGTATATTATTTTTCTTCAGATCTATTTTCTTCAGATCTCCGTTGTCGGTGGAGCTCTGGCGAAATCCATCTCCAGATCTATTTTTCATATCTCCGATGGCAGCGCCGTCATCAGCATCGGCGGAGGTGGTGCTAACTTTTCCGGTAAACAGGGGACGACCCACCACGTTGAGAACGACGACTCACTCTCCCCGTTTTGCTCGCTGAAGCTCACGCCGACAAAAAAATCTGAAGCCACTACGACGGAGCTCACGACGACTTCTCTCTATCCGTTCTTCAGATCTATTTTTCTTCAGATCTCCGTTATCGGCGGAGCTCCGGTAAAATTCATCTTCAGATCTATTTTTCTTCATATCTCCGATGGTAGCACCGTCATCAGCAGCGGCGGAGGTAGTGCTGACTTTTCCGGCAAACAGAGGACGACCTACCACGTTGAGCACAACGGCTCTCCCCGTTTTACTCGCCGAAGCTCACGCCGGCAAACATATCTGAAGCCACCATGCAGAGCTCACGGCGGCTTCTCTCTCCACGTTGATTTGTTATTTTTTTGTATTCATTATTTTAGTTTATTTGTTAAAATTTTAGATTGTATTTAATTTGTTATTTTTTTGTATTCAGTATGTGAATGTATTTCTTAAATTCTTAGTGTATTTATTTTTTTGTATTCAGTATTTTAATGTATCTATTACACTTAATCTATTTTTTGTATTTATGTTATTTGAATACAATCGAATTTAAAATACAATAAGTTGAATACAATATTTTTTTTGTATTTATTTTGTTTGAATACAACCGATTTTTAAATACAATAAATTGATACAATATAAAAGCAGCTACAAATAAATACAACTGAATTGAATACATTTTGACGTGAATCATCTAACCTAAATACAACGAAAAGAATTTTGAATATATTTTTACTCGCTGTCAGCAAGGCTATTTTATGAATACAACGAGCCGTTTTATGAATACAACAAGTAAAAAGTAGTTATGCCCTATAAATATTGAAACTATAGAGATGACAAATTTAAAACCCCTAAACTATAGTCATTTGTGTAAGTTTCACGGAAAAAAAACCCTTAATTTTCTTGCTATGGGTAAGCCCAAGACCAAAAGGCCGCAACTCGAACTCTCAAAACTTCAAAACTTCAAATTTAATCACCATGCTATTAATCCAGTGGATAAGTAAACTAGTTTTCGCTGCTTAATTTTGAATTTCTATAGACATATTATGCTAATAGTAAAGTCTAGTCATATGTCCACGTCGTGGTCTTTTTGGCAATAGTTTTAAGCACTAACGATTGATCTTGCCAACAAAGAAATGTTGATTCTGGTTTTAATGTGTATTTTGGAGATGCAATTAGGGTGATTTTAGGGTGCAGTACGTATATGAATAACTCGGGAAATTATTATATTTACGTGTTGTAACTTAGGATTCGTGCTATCGCATGAACGTGAATAAATTGTAGTCACAGTATATCTCAACAAATTTAAAACTTGAATATATGAGTGCCATATAATTTGTATTTTATTTTTTCTATCTAATTTGGGTTCTCTTTCAGCCATGAGTAAATATCATTTTTATCAAAAGTAGACAAGATTATATGAGAATCAACCATAAGGTTGCGAATTCGAGTCACCAAGGGAGCAACGTGGGTAGCTCAGGGGGAGGGGTTAAAAAAAAGCAACGAACTGGCAACAATATGGGTGTTAAAAGTATATACAAAATATCAAATTGGTTATGTTGTCAAATGCATACTAAAATTTCAACAAACATTAAACTAAAAATTTATAATTACAAAAGCTCCACCGTGTTGTACATGGCTAATATTTTTAGAAATTTATAATTAGTGGACGTCTGCTTATTGTTGTACATGGCTAATATTTTTAAAAGAAGATAACAGTACAAAAGAACAAGGTCCATGGATCTTAAATGCAAAAGCAAGAAGTATAGCACATGATTCTTCAAAGTGAAATGCACAATTTAGAAAATTAAGGAATAGCAAACATATAAATCTAGTGTTGCAATCATAATGAAATTGCAATTCGTAGAACTAATTTCAAACTCAAAATATACAATAATGTTGATATTAATTCAAACTCCTCATTGACTCAAGGAACCCAATAGTTCGGCTTCGATCACTTTGTGCGTCGATGCTCGAGGCGTATGACTTCACTCATGAAGCAATAACCCCTTCTTTTGCATCACTTCCTTGTTTTAAAGGACCCGTACATGCCTCGAATGAATCTTGGCATTGGTGAGTTAGGGTAACCTCTAGCCTTTTTTTTTTCAATAACCGAAACCTATCCGTACCTCAACTTAATTCCAAGAGATACTTGCTACCTTCCACTACCAACAGGTACCAGGTAAGGTTTTGCCTATGTTGGGATTTGGATCGTTGCTCTTTTAAAAAAATAACCGAAAAAATCATTTGGAGCCAACCCTTAGGACCAACCGTACCCTTCGGAACTTGATGATAATAAGTGTGTCCTCCTACTCTTCTCCACTTAAACGGGAGCTGGAGTTCACATGATGTAAGACTCGAATATGTGACCTAGATCACAAGTCCCTCAACCTTTACCCCTTGTACTAAACCATGGGAGGCTTACTCTCTAGCTTTTACATCTATTTTGATTACCACCCTGCCATTGGCCAGCCTTTCTCCCTTTTGATTGGTAGAAGCCAAAAGCTCAAGTATACACCAACTCCTTTAGAAGAGATTCAGTGGGACCTACCTGAACTTGGCAATGAGAAAACAATTCTCTTTTTCTACGAGTTATTTTTTCTTCCTTCTATATGGGGAATGTAGTTTGATCCAAAAATAACGTTGTCCATAAAAGGTCTTCTACATGATTGTCACCTTTGTCTGTCTTTTTTATTTACTTCATTTCTTCAAGTTCTATAATCCAGTTCTTGACAAGCAACCATCTATACTGCTCCCTTGATCAAGGGCATTCTTTGCTTGATTCGTTAAAAAATGTATTGGATAAACTTGAAGTTTGATAAAAAGTACAGGATTTAAGTATGAACTCAAGACGTGTAATTAAATTTTTAGTCGGTTTTAAGCCATATTTTGGAAGATTAATTTTCTAGGACTCGAGCATGATGGATAGATGTTACACGGTCATGAGCTACGTACATAGTAGGACTATGACCCTCTCAACCTAATCTCTTGACTCTCAAAACTCACAATTGTTCATCCACCCAGCCTTTTTTCAGTTAACAAGCTCCATCCTAAATTATGATACCATCGACGGAGAGGTGCCACTGCCCCATTTGATCAAGGGTCATGTTGACCCATGGCCAAACTGAAAATACCTCGTTGCTTTGATGCATCAGGCAGAAAAACAAATAAGAGGATAAAAGACGCGTACCGGAAAGATGCCACTCGACCCACATCACCATCATCTAGCAATTTTGAATGGACAGGCAATACCTGATTGTTCCTGCGTCAATAATAACTAAATTGGTATCACGTCCTGTCTAATGAAAGAAATAGAACTAAAACAAATATGATCTACAACATCTGTGTCCACTTCCACTTCCACTGAACCTTAAAAAACGTTTCTTTGCTATAATGCAAGTACCAAGAATTTTTAACCAATGAACAAAAATGGTTGTAACTCTTGAGCAATACTAATTAGATTTAGCAACTTGAGCTTATATGTGATTGTCAATTTCTAGATTAAATAAACTACTGAATATATAATAAAAAAAGGTTCTTAGCTTTAAAAAACTTGTATAGATTAGACAACTCTATCCATGTGTGAACTCTTAACTCTTCCTTTGCTTAGAGATTACCTGTAAATACGTGCTTCATATGGATCCTTCAAAAATACTAAAGGTATACTAACATTTTGAGCATGGCTTAAGTTGCTCGGGTTGCTCAGACTATTCAGAAATATCAACATGTGTACCGGATCCTCCAAAAGTAGTGCATTCTTCGACGGACCAAACACAAGTACAAAACATTTTTGAAGAGTCCGAGCAACATGATGGCACATTCATTGCTAAATCAGCCGAATCAGATACTCTTACCCCAGGGCCATCACATATAGTCGGGGTACCAACTTAACATAGACTCAACTATGGAACATTTTTAGATGTTAAGTCGAGTCAAACTTTCTTAACATGTTAGACAGCAGATTATAGCACCTTGTATCTATGGCAAGATTATGGAGATTTAAATAACAGATAATGTTGACCCGTTTATGTAAAGCTTGAAGAAAATAACAAGAGTAATCACATAATGTTGAAAGCATACATTTGCATTCACACGCACAGACAAGATATCTCAACATAACCACCAAATAAACTAAAAAGTACTTTGGATTCCGTGAAATTGGAAGTGGTATATTATTATACTTGAAATGTGAAGGTATAATATAATGTATGTCTGTACGCGATATATAGTTCCAAAAGAATTCCTTGAAATTGCATAATTAAGCACAACCGATTTTGAATTCTAGGAGGAACTCATCTGCAACTGTGATATCTACAAGAATATATGCAAGGGGCACACACTCATCGTCCTTTTTACAAGAATCCGTAAAGCCAGAAGTACGTGTATGCATCTGCTACCACCCGACTAAGAGTTGCAAAGGGCAAACCCTGAAATGGCATCAAAGTGGCAAAATGGAGTTACATAGCATATTGGCCTAAAAAGCTACTATTATTAAAATTGGCAATCCCCACATCAATTCTCAAATTAGCATCGATTCTTCCTATGTCTTAGTGCATTGTATTACATTTTTGGAATTCGTACAGATCCATCTACACTCAACCTTCAAAGTAGTTCAAGTAGATAGTTCCTTTATCATATTGCTAAAAGTAAAGGTGAACACAACCAAATCAATTGCCTCAACAAAGAAAGCGAGAGAGAGAGAGAGCGCAAAGAAGAGAGACACACGCACAGAAGAGAGAGACATCCAAAACAGGCAATACAGGCACCCATATATATATATATATATATATATATATATATATATATATAGTAATATGTGTGTGAGAAGCTCTGCAGCGATAGTGCCACCAATGGAATGGCTCTCTCCATTGACTATATTAACCTCGCTCCAAGTAGCATAAGAAACTCATATTGGGTAAGTTTTGTCTCTTAAAAGGTACATCAACTAGGCTAATGATGTGTCCAACGGAAGCATGTGTGGACGATGAGCTAGAAGGCTTGGAAATATCTTTCAAAAAATTTTATACGCTTGCCACAATATCGGAAGATGTCATGGAGTCATCGGAGGGGCAAACCAAAATGAATGTTTGACTTAACAAGAGGTTGAACTGCAGTGAAGTTAGCATGGATGGTTCACTCTATGTTGCTCGGACCCTTCATAAAAGGTTGTCGGGGGTGTGTAGGATCCTCCAAAAGTTGTTCTTTTTGGAGGATCTGACATGGGTGTGGTGCGAGGATCCAAGCAACATAGATTTTGCACATCCGTCCTAGAACTTTTATTTTAAGGATCTTTCAGTCATTTTGACATTCTCTCGTTCCTATAAATATTTGTAATCAGCTCTTTAGTTAGGAAGTTCAATTTTTTTTTTGGAGAAGTTTTAGCTTTGAGAGGCTTAGCGTAATTCGAATGAGAAGGGAATGATTTTATCTATTTTACTTTGTCGTGAATCTTGTTTGGAATATTAATTAGTAGATATTTTCATATTTGTTGGAATTGACTAATTATATTCTTATCTGATTCTATCGCGATTTCTTTGGGGTTGAATTATCGTTTCACTAACAAGGATTCAAGTTAGGTCAAATACTTGAGTGTGTGTTATTCTAATCCGTATAATTCAAATTCAGCATATCATTTATTCTTTCTTAGCGTGCTTCTGAATATTCGTTTTTCTTCTGCTATCGCAACACTAACCGATAAAGAGCTTGAACCCACTAAATGAAGGTTTCACTAGACGACGGGAAAAATAGGTATCAAGAAAGTAGAAATTGTATAAGGAGCACTCCAACTGTTTCTTCTACTTTTTTTGATACCCGAGAAATCCCCGAGGGCCAATGGAGCACGGTTCGAAACTCGGTTTGTAGTTTGTAATGAGCTTGTCCTTCCACCCTTCTCTACTTAAATACCACGCTTTTTGTTTGCGGTAGGATTAGAACATGTAATGTGTGACTAACTCATACATCACAACTTCGCAAGATACGCTCTTAACTAGACCAAAGCCCTGGGGCTTTCAAAATAAAGATGGAGTACTTTAACATTTACACCAATTGGTATTTTTCAAAAGAATTTCTCCCATCTACGACACGACTCTATTCCTTATAGAAAGTTCCTCGATGTGTACAAGAACGACCAAAAAGAACTTTTGATTTTCCAAACCTAGAGACAATACATATATCTCATCTTTATCCAGGTAGCTATGCATTGGAGAAGCGCTAGATTGTCTAAACTACAAGAGCATGAAGATTCAGTAGGGAGGAGGAATTTTCTAGTGGATGATCTACAACAATTCAGAGGCAACATATGCTGGGGCAGGATTGAGATAGAGTACAAATAGTGATAAATACTAAAATGCAGATGAAACACAAGCAGCGAAAGATGGCTATATTCAGAAAACAAGGTTTAAATTGGTTTCTGCTTCTAGAAACGTCAAAGAAGGAGCTGCTATTGACAATACCATTGCTTACTAGATGTACACGATGGCAAAATTTCTATCTGCAAAACTGCAGCATGGGCGTCATTGAAACCACCAGCCTGGACAGGAGGACCCCTACGAAGAAGAAAAAGGAGTGAGTATAGGATAACAAACAAACATCGAACAGAATACTCAAGAAACTTCAGCAGCAAATAAAAAACCTAAATACAGCAGTGGAACACATTCAGATCTAGGATCTCCTTCGCATTTCAATTCATCGAGCCACGACACCTGATGAGACAATGCATATATTAACAAAAATAAGCTGAGGTTTTTTCTGATCCTTAACAAGACTAAATCAAGAAGCTAACTGAAATAACAGTTCCAAGACATCACTGGAGAAATAAATGACTTGGAAAAGAATCAGATGGGATAACAGTTATGCACTTGAGCCAAAACACACGATAGCTCAAAAGCAATATATTTATATGATTAAGATAATTACATACACATAAACTATCATCTTGTTAAAAAAATTGTCTTTCACCACTAGAACTATCAAACAAAAGATAAAGCTAGCAACAAATTTCTTCCCCTGTTCAATACATTTTGTGTTATATCGCGCGCGCACACAGTAAAAATATAGATAAAACTTCAATCCTCGACAAAAGTGTTACCTCTTGGAACCACAGTTACAGGGGATCTTCTTTTCCTCCAAAGGAAACTTGTAATTGTAAGTTATCTCTTCACCAGCTGCAATATGCCGCTTAGCATATATGAAGATCTTTTTCTGACCTTCAACACTTATAACTTTTGTATAGCAATTCGGCTGCAACAATACGTTAAGATCAAGCAGATGACGTCATCTTGATTTGAAATCCCATGGCACTTACTTCATGTCACAGTCATGTAATTCCAACAGTAAGAAAATCACCTCACAAGAATGGTTTATGAATCTGGCAATACCACCACGTTTTGTTGCATCAACCTTCAAAAAATACAGTCAGTTATTAGATGCCTGCTCAATCTTTATCAAATTATCAAACAATATGCAACACAATATGACTACTGTTACAAAATTGGGTTAATTAGACTTGATTCCTAGCAAAATTGCATGATTTGGAGACGTATTCCTTTAGCTATAGCATTACACCCGGAGTTATCACGATGCATCTACCATTCGAGAAATAAACAATAACATTCCTTGTCTTATTATTCATTGAATAAATATCTCTACACTATTAGACACTGCATAAAATTCCTTCATTATTATTCACCACATAAATAATCCGCGCATTATAATCCCTGCATAACTATTATGGCAACCAAACGACCCCTTGAATTACAACCTATTTAAAACTAAGCTCCTTAGACTACACATGGAGAACATTATGAAAACTCAAAATTCTCCTTGATATCCCACATCCAATCTTTCTAGGATATTAATCGCCAAAGAAACATTGGACCTTCAACATGGTCTTTGGTTCTCAGAAAACTTAAACCTGAACCTCTTACAAGTACAAAAGCCAAAAAGCTATTTATCCTAACATCAAAATAGGATCTAATCATCTAATTTGCATTGCTCTACTGCAATGAGATTTTGTCGGGAGTACATGGAAAGACTTATCA
Source organism: Anisodus acutangulus (assembly GCA_029783415.1). Classification (NCBI taxonomy): domain Eukaryota; kingdom Viridiplantae; phylum Streptophyta; class Magnoliopsida; order Solanales; family Solanaceae; genus Anisodus; species Anisodus acutangulus. The sequence continues at coordinate 1,693,293 of CM056492.1, read as the reverse complement.
ATGAGCTTCTTACAAGCAGATTTTGGGACATTAAGAAGAAAATAATGCCTTCTTGCTTCTATAAAATGATCTTCTCAATCACACAGTACAGAAAGAACATCTCAACAGCAATATCTGGCAACTGAGTGAGTTATCTAGCATCAGTGTGATCCAAGAGTAATGGCTTTTTTGGATAGATATAGACAGACAGAGCAGCTAGAATAGAATTTCTACTTTATTTTGGTATTGACTGCCTGACTGGCTTCAGGTTGAAAGGCATCTCATCCTAACCTTTTTATCTCTCCTTCCTTGTAATTAAATTTAAAAAAATCTATCTAAAATAAAACCATGAGAGCAATCTATTTCATCAAGTAAATTCTAAAGAAATTGAATTCTCAAACTACTTTCTCACCACATAACCATCATCCAGTCTGAAAAGGTAACTGCTCCCAATTCCAATCTTCTCACAATAGTGCTCGCGTATGTCAGATACCTGAGAATCTCAAAAAGGAGAGTAACATTTCAAATAATGAACACTTGAGATCAGTGTTTCAGACAATCAAACAAAATTACTTGTAGAAATTAAACAAAGCTAAGACACCAAAATGTATGAAGAAAACTTGGTGCAAAAGTAGCATGCTGGAATGTACTTCAGGTTTGGAAACAATGCTCTTACACGACAACGTATAAGCTCTCCAACATATTCAATGACAAAATCTTCAGCATCAATAGGCTCAAGGGCAACAAGACCCCAGTCGTGTATCTTACTTTGTTGGAAGCGTAAGCGCTTCTTCCTCGCCTAAGAAAGATGTAGATGAATATGTAACTTGTATATAACCACAGAAAAGAAATAAAATTCCCATATAACGAGGCAAACTCTCATGTTACCTTCAATTGAGTAGCTTTCAAGAGATCAGCACCCTCGGCAGCAGCAAGGAGGTTGCGCAACTTAACCCTGTTTGTTCTTGCAGAAATTCCCTTAACATTAAGCATTTGAGAACCATTAGCATCTGAACTAAGAGATTGAATATGAACAACCTTAGTTCCCCTAACACGAGCCCTTTCGGCAGGACTTGCCCTCAACGACCATTTACGCCATTCCCAACCATTGATCGAAGATCGAGCACAGCCAACTGATTGTGTACAATGTTTCGCTATCCAGGATTTACCCTTCTTGTTCTTCTCTAGAATAACCACCTTAGTTGCAGCTTGGTTGCCAGCACCACTTGATAGTCTCTGAATTTTTCTTGAACTAGATGCTGTCAGTTTTTTCTCTAGTTTTCTCTTTTTCAACTTCGGTAATTTGGCTGCTGCTTCAATAGCCCAAACAAGACACATATTAAAGAGGCAATAAACATGAGAGATCATGTGAACAGTGATAACATTAGAAAAAGGAAAGATAGAGCACAATTTAAAAGATATGTAAACACTAACAGTTAGGAGTCTCTTTCGAACAAGCAGTTGGTTCCATTTCTTGAGTGCCCAATTTGTTGTTCACAACCTCAGCTACTTTTCTATTACCACTGGAGTCCTCGGCAACAAAAGTAGCCTTCAGTTTATTGTTGCTTGCATTACTTCTCCCCGCTGCATAATTTAGTACAGTATGATAAACTGACTAATTAAATAGTGTCCATTCTAGTAACATTTGAGAAAACTAACTCAAGAAAACTGAAATACCTTGGCAAACAGATGCAACTTTCTCTGAGATAGTGCTACAATTAATAACCGATGATGGAGGAACTACTAAAGACGCATTAGTAAACGACTCTCTGTGACAATATTTCATCCCTATTTCCTTAACATTTGATGCTGCATTGTCACCCTTAGTGCTCTCTGTTGCCTCCCCTAAGAGATCGTGTTTCCTTGACTTGTTAATAGTTCTCTTTTTGAAGCCAACGTCTCCATCAACCTTTCCATTATCACTGGAGACCTCAGCCACATAAGCAGCCTTCAGTTTTTTGCGGCTTGCATTACTTCTTCTCGCTGCAAAATTTAAAACAGTATAATAAACATGATCAATAAATATAATGTCCATTCTGGTAAAATTTGAGGAAACTAACTCAGAAATAATGAAATACCTTGGGAAACAGATGCAACTTTCTCTGAGATAGTGTTACAATTATTAACTGATGATGGAAGAAGAACTAAAGATGCATTAGTGAACGACTCTCTGCGACAATCTTTCAGCCCAATTTCCTCAACACTTAAAGCTGCATTGTCACCTTTAGTGCTTTCTGTTGCCTCCCCCAAGAGATCTTGTTTCCTTGACTTGTTAGTAGATCTCTTTTTGAAGCCAACGTCTCCATCAACCTTTCCGTTATCACTGGAGACCTCAGCAACAAAAGCAGCCTTCAGTTTTTTGCGGCTTGAATTACTACTACTCGCTGCAAAATTTACTACAGTATGATAAACATGATCAATAATATAATGTCCATTCAGGTAAAATTTGAGAAAACGAACTCAGGAGAACTTAAATACCTTCGGAAACAGATGCAACTTTCTCTGAGATAGTGTTACATTTAACAACAGATGATGGAGGAACAACTAAAGAAGCATTCGTGAACAACTCTCTGCGACAATCTTTGGGCCCAATTTCCTTACCACTTAAAGCTGCATTGTCACCTTTAGTGCTCCCTGTTGCCTCCCCCGAGAGATTTTGTTTCCTTGACTTGTTAATAGATCTCTTTTTGAAGCCAAAGTCTCCATCAACCTTTCCATTATCACTGGAGACCTCAGCAACAAAAGTGGCCTTTAGTTTTTTGCGGCTTGCATTACTTTTCCCCGCTGCACAATTTAGTACAGTATGATAAACATGTCCAATAAATTTAATGTCCATTCTGGTAAACATTTGAAAAAATTAACTCAGAAAAATGAAATACCTTTGGAGACAGAAGCAACTTTCTCCGAGATAGTGTTACAATTAATAACCAATGATGGAGGAACAACTATAGAGGCATTAGTTAACAACTCTCCGCAACAATCTTTCGTCCCAATTACCTTATCACTTGAAGTTGCATTGTCACCTTTAGTGCTCTCTGTTGCCTCTCCCAAGAGATCTTTTTTCCTTGACTTGTTAATAGATCTCTTTTGGGAGCCAACGTCTCCATCAGGGAGAGGCTGCGATGAAGAGCCTGACTTTCTTTTGACCATCTTTTTTTTCCGGTAATATGTATATTTCCCCGCTGCTGTAGGTACCTCAGGAAAACCATCCACGCTTTTGCTTAATGCAACTGAAGATTTATCACGTGTCTCGCCATCCGCTTTGCTTCTGGTAACCTGACAAAGCAGATTCAGCAGAGCTTAACTCTTTACACTGAGGAAAAATTAATCTCTAAACTGAGGGGGAAAATTAACTCTCTGCACTGAGGGGAAAATTAACTCAGTGAAATGAGAAAAAAAAATTAACTCTTTGAACTGACAGCACTAAGAAAACCAACATTTGCACCTACCCGAGAATCCTCTGGTTTACTACATCTCCTCACTGAAGACGAAGTCGTCAAAAAATTTCTAATTAAGTCATCAATAAGAAAACTTTTCAATTCTCTCAGTGCTTTCTCATGTACCTTCTGCCGGCAATTTGACAGGGTAGCATACCATATTATTCTCAAAATAGAATCATCAGACCTAGCAAGACGAACTTTAGAAGTATGCACAAGAACAGATCCGCATTCAGGTGGTTGCAGCTCATCAGTCATTTCATTAGTGGAGGCATTGTCCAAACCGCCAGACTTCTGCAATGCACTTGAAAACCAATCTGACGCAGGAACAACATATGTATCAACAGAGTTCTGGTGAGATGATTTTTCAGGCAGCGAAGTATTCTGAATATCTACACTGGCTAAGTTTTCTGACACCAAAGTGGTATCAGAAGAATCATTTTGACTTGCACCACCATTAAGAATATTTGGGTCCTCAGCGACCTGCAGAATGAAACTGTTCCTTTAGATCCTTAAGTTCATTATATTTCGGTAAACATTGGCATCCCAAATTATACAGGGGAAACATTATCAGGTAAGGGATTACTTCAACAAAATCTCTCCACCACCTATGCTCTTCTAGGGGAGGGGATAAAGTTTACACAGATCAACAGCAAGTTCAGATATTCACGTTGATTATCACGGCATTTTTAAGGGAGTCAACTTTTCCCATCACCTCTTCAAGCAAAAGGCTAGTGAAATATTCTTCCAAGGACATCTTTGCAGACAGGTGGAGTTCATCCAATACACTCTCAAGGATAAGTTGCATACGATCATTAGCTTCAGAGTCCATTGCATGACTGGATCTAGACAACCCCTTTTCATCATTAAAAGGTGACAAAACTGAAGGCAAATCCACTGTCATATTCTTCTCCTCAAACCCTGGGGGGAAATCAAGATCACAGGCGAAAGATTCTTGCTCCACTTGCAACTACAAAGTCATAGGTCAGTCTGTAAGACAGGATACACAAGCACTGCAAAATGACAGGAAAAACAACTGCATACAAAACATACAACTTCAGTAGAGAGCTCCGCGGTACGATCTTTTGATGATGAAACTGAAGGCAAATCCACTGTCACATTCTTTTCCTCAAACCCTGGGCGAAAATCAAGATCACAGGTGGAAGATTCTTGCTCCACTTGCAACTACAAAGTCATAGGTCAGTCTGTAAGACAGGACACACAAGCACTGCAAAATGACAGGAAAAACACCAGCATAGAAACAACTTACAACTTCAGTAGAGAGCTCTGCGGTGCAAACTTTTGATGATGAAACTGAAGGCAAATTCACTGTCACATTTTTTTCCTCAAATCCTGGGGGGAAGGATTCTTCCTCCTCTTGCAACTACAAAGTTCTAGGTCTGTCAGTAGGACAGGATACACAAGCACTGCAAAATGACCCCAAAAATCAGCATAAAAGACTTACAACTTCAGTAGAAAGCTTTGTGGTACAATTAGCATATGACGTTGCTTGAATGTTTGATTCAACCATCAGACAAGGTGGTGACCATCGCTTTCTCTTCCTCCATGCAGATGAAAACACTGACACGTGGTCATAGAAGACAGCATTCCAGATATTTTGCATGCACGAGTCAAATAATTTCCTGCAAACAACTGTATAAGAATCGCAAAAGTTCTCAAAGCTTCCAACAGATTTTGAGCCTCCTGAAGACTTCAAAGACATTTCAGCAGCAGGAGATTTCTGGTTACGAAAATTAGGAGCTTCTGCAATACTCTCAGGAAAAACTAAGGCCTTATTACCACCAAAACCTGCAGACTGTTCACATAAATGATAAGTAGCACGCAAGATTCTAAATGTCAATTCCACTCACTTGTCTTTCATGCTTGAATGTTATTTACCATTCTGGTACCAGGAGACGACATTTTGACAGACTGGTTAGCGACCTTCTTTTGATTAGTGACTTTCTTACGATCTTTCTTTTCAGAGATGCACTCTGAAATTGCACGGCTAACAATCTCATCGAGCAGTGTCCTACGGGCTGCTTTCATGATCACCATATGAATCTGGGAGCATACTTCTTGAGAAATCTCGGATACAAAATCTTGTAGAGAGTCAGTCTCATGCCCATCGGGATTAGACAAGAAGTGAGCTCCAGGGGTATCCGTGGTCCAACTACTAATTAAAGATTTCAAAGAAAAGGGACTGAACTTATTATCAGCATGATGTATCTGCAAAAGTCAACATGTATGAGCAAGCAATTAGCACATACCAATTAGGTTTAGTACTACCTCGCACAAAAGAGTTGGAAAATCTCCAATAAATACAAGCAACTAGGGAAAAATAGGCCAAAATCCTCAAATCAATACAAAACCAGTTAAGAAGAAAACTTAATAGGAATCTAAAGAGCCATGTAAAAATAAAATAATAGGGTATTCATTTTTTTTATTGGTGAAAATAATAGGGTATTCATAGAGAAGCAAATGTACCAATATATTTAAGTATATGCCCAAATTAACACTGAAGCAATTAGTTGAGAAAACTAAGTAAAGAGTAGAATCCTCTGGTGATTATCAATCTATGGTTGCAAATCCGAACTTTTTTTTACTTTAAACTCGTTGATAATTGGAACCATGAACAGTTTTTTCAACGGTCTAGAACCTAAATTAGTAATTAAGCTATACGAGGCTAGAAAAACAAAGGGAAGCAAACCGAAACTCATGGGGGATAATTCATAGAGGAAAAATACAGTTCAGCTGATGTGAAAATTGGTGAAGAAAAGGGGAAACTACTTGACAGAATTGCTAAGCAATTTTGGGTTCGGTTCGGCAAGTGCAGTGTAGGACAATTGATATAACGTAGAATAGACAAACAGTCCATAGCTAAATCTTCCCAAGTTTTTACAAGACCACCAACCTAGCAACAAGAGCAAAGAACACAGGAAAACTATGTCAGATTCAAAATGGCAAAGTTTGGAGGATATCAGAAGATGAATGGGAATATCGTGCAGATAAAATGAAAAGAGACTGCGGGTTAAATGAGGCCAACTGACAGAAGCTGCGAGGAAGAAAATGACAACAAAAACAATCGAGATCTGACGAGCCAATGCAAAAACAAGAACAAGATGCTTTTGGAATGTGGAACAAACTATGGTAATAGAACTTTGTGCAGCATATATTCCGAGAATTCACCTTTGTAGAAATGAATCCTATTAAGTTCCTACTTTCTGTACAACAAAAACGCTCCTTTTCCTGGGTTGTCATACAAACAATGTATACGGGTTACTACCCCACCTCCCCAAGTTTGCTGCTATAATAAAATCCTATGCACTTACCAGTAGCAGTGTAGCAGCTCAAGCGAATAATTCCACCCATCAAAACCGGGTGAAATGTTTTATATATGTTCAGTTTACATATAGGCTATAGCTCAGAAAATCCAATGGTACATCCAACATAATGAAACAAACACCTTCCAACAGAAAGGCTAGGAGAAACAGCTGCACCATGTGCTATAGTGCTAAAGTTAAAGACCTAGCAAAATGTTATGGAAGACACAAACTCACCATCACGGAATCCACAACGTATCCATAATGATACCATGAATAAAGCTCCACAAGAGAGCGCGGCCCATGTTTCCTCCCATCGTGATCTTCAAAGAGCCAGCACGATTCTTCGTTAACCTATTTCACACACGATATGAAGCAAAGAAAGTCATAAGTAGGGAATCAAAATTGCAGAAAACTGCAATAAAGGTCTATTATCCTTCATCAAAACAATAACGGTCTATTTGTCTCAGCAGATTCCATAATTATATTTGTTACAATTTGTGAATAGCAAGAATTAATATTTTTGGCCTCTAGGAGAGTCAATTTCCTTTTTTTTATTTTTGACGAAAAGTAACATCTCTAGGAGAGATAAAGTTACACATGACAGAGCAACACAAATCCTTAAACATAAAAGAGAAAGTACCGAAGACATAGACGGAGCAACTGTTCCGACAAAGCCAGTAGTCGACATTTGCTGGTTCAAGGAATCAGTTTCATGTTTAGCCCCCGAGCTAGAGTAAGGAGAAGTTGTTGGCAACTCCACTCCATTTCCTCCTGAATCTTTGGCAACTCCCACGAAGTTATTCATCGGCCCATTCGCACCAGAGGACGAGAGCATTAAATAAGCAAAGCCCGTCGCAACATGGTCAGGAAATTGATTGAAATACTTTAAGGGCACCGCATTCGAAATGGTCCCATTTAAGATGGGATAAACGAGAAGTTCTTCTGGCAAGAAACCAGTAGACAGACCCTCATATAACTGTTCCTTAATGTAAGGACCACACATTTGAGCCTCTTGATTGACATACATCCATCCAGTTGCAAGTGCAGCTTGAGGGTACACCACAGTACTCTTGTCACTCGTTGAACTACCACCAACATCACGAGGCGATGAGACATTCTCACTCTCCCCATTAGACTGGCAACTCATCTCCACGCACAATGGTGAACCAAGATTTTGCAAGCAACTGATAGTATCACACCGAACCGGAAACACACAAGAATCAATAATGAAGTATAGACAATGTACAGCTTGTTTGGATGGTTGTTACACGTAGTTTCATGATGTATTGTATTGTACTGTATTGTTTTGATGAAACAATGTTTGGATAGATTATATTGTTTCTCATAGTTACATAATGGCACGCATCAACAATCTGAAGAATAAACTTACAATATTATAAAGAAAATTAGGATACGGTGGAGTTGTTATAAGAAAAGGTAGGGTGAAGGATAAAATAGGATTATTAAATAATAAGCGAAGTAAAAATGAGAAAACAAAATAAGGTAAGGACGCAACCACACTTTACATAAAATGAGACTTTTTGACATTACATAAGTATTGATTTAACTATACGATACAATAAAGTAACAATTAAAACAAACACTGTATTTAAATACCAATACGATACAATACAATGGGTGACAAACAACCATCCAAACAAGCTGGTAAAGAGTGTAAATAAAATTGAAAAATACAAACTTCATTGCAAATATACAATACCCAATAGCTAACTCCATTGTAGATGATACATCGGCGTGATTTTCATCCTCAATAGAACCTTTGTTATATCCGCTCGCATTGAATCTAAAGACTTTAATCTCTTTCTAGAGTAGAATCGAGTGTCATTCATCTCTGCTTCATTGAGTACATCGCAAAAGATAGAAGACACAGTAACTTTGGAAAAAATCAGCAACCCTGAAAATGCAATCTTTCTGATATGAAATTATCTCAAAAGCAATTCCAACTGACCCCAACAATCTAATTGAATGGTTTCAAAGATTTTACCCCTTCCTTTTCTATTTACCGATACAATACTAACACATAGAAAAGACACCATAACTTTGGAAAAAATCAGCAACCCTGAAAAATGCGATCTTTCTAATAGAAAATTATCTTAAACAACAATTATACATAACCCAACTATGTAATTGAAGGGCTTCAAAGATTTTACCCTTTTTGTATATTTACATATACAATACTGATACATAGACCGAAGACACCATAACTTTGAAAAGATTTCCGCAACCCTGAAAAATGCAATCTTTCTAATATAAAATTATCTTAAACAGCAATTCATAATAACCCAACTATGTAATTGAAGGGTTTCAAAGATTTTACCTTTTTTTCTATTTTACCTATACAATACTGACACAGAGACCGAATACACCATAACTTCTAAAAAAATCAGTAACCCTGAAAAATGCTATCTTTCTGATATAAAATTATCTTAAACAACAATTCTAAATAACCCCTTTCTTTCTTACCCCTTTCTTTTTCTATTTACCGATATAATACTGACACATCGATCAAAGACACCATAACTTTGGAAAAAATCAGCAACCCTGAAAAATGCAATATTTCTAATATAAATTATCTTAAATAACAATTATAAATACCCAACAATCTAATTGAATGGTTTCAAAGATTTTACCTTTTTTTTTTCTATTTTACCTATACAATACTGACACATAGATACCATAACTTTGGAAAAATTCAACCACCCTGAAAAAATGCAATCTTTTTATATAAAATTATCTTTAAAAAGCAAGTCTTGAATAACCCAACAATCTAATACAATATGATACTATACGATATTGTACATTATGAAACCATGGGTAACGACCATCCAAACAGTGTGTAAGGATTTCAAAGATTTTACCCCTTTTTTGTTATTTTACCTATACAATACTGACACATAGATCGAAGACACCATAACTTCGGGAAAAATCAGCAACCCTGAAAAATGCAATCTTTCTGATACGACATTATCTCAACAATTCATAATAACCCAACAATCTAATTGAAGGTTTCAAAGATTTTACCCTTGTTTTGTTATTTTACCTATATAGTACTGACACACATACTCTCTACCTTCCAAGGTAGGGGAAGCTCTGCGTACATCCTACCCTCCCCAGACCCCACTTGTGGATTACATTGGGTATGTTGTTGTTGTATAGTACTGACACACAGACACCATAACTTTGGGAAAATTCAACCCTGAAAAAAATGCAATCTCTCTAATATAAAATTATCTTAAAAAGCAATTCTTGAATAACCCAACAATAAATTGAAGGGTAAGACACCACAACTATGGAAAAAATTCAGCAACCCTGAAAAATGTGATCTTTCAAATATAACATTATCTTAAACAACAATTCTTGGATAACCAAACCATCTAATTAAAGGGTAAGACACCATAACTTTGGAAAAATTTCAGCAACCCTGAAAAATGTGATCTTTCTAATATAAAATTATCTTAAAAAGCAATTATTGAAAACCATTGCTCTTATAAATAAGCTTTCTGTTTTTTCGAAATGTAGTCACTAGAAGTGCTATTGATAATAAAGATCCACATAAAAGGCTGCATGGCCCAATATCATCATACTTACGTGCATTATTAACCACTTGGAAACAATCTAATTGAAGGGTAAGACACCATAACTTTGAAAATTTTCAGTAACTCTGAAAAATGCAATCTTTATAATATAAAATTATTTTAAAAACAATTCTTGAATAACCCATCAATCTAATTGAAGGGTTTAAAATATTTTATCCCTGTTTTTTACAATTTTACCTATACAATTCTGACACGTAGATCGAACAATAAGTAAACAATACCATACAATACAATAATTAACAAACATCCAAAATAAGTAGTAACAATCTATTTTTACCTGTTACTATAAGTTCTGTTGAGATGGGGTTGATGGAAAACAACAAAATCTAGCAACCATATAGAGAACAATTCATAACAACCCAACAATCTAATTGAAGGGTTTCAGAGATACACCTAACTTTGGAAAAATCCAACAACCCTGCAAAAATGCAATCTTCCTAATATAAATTATCTTAAAGGGCAATTCTTGAATAACCCAACAATCTGATACAATACGATACTATATAATACAATACGGTACATTATGAAACCATGGATAACGACCATCCAAACAGAGTGTAAGGGTTTCAATTCTGACACATAGATCGAACAATAAGTAACAATACAATACAATACAACAATTAACAACCATCCAAAATAAGTGCTAACAATTTATTTTACCTGTTATAGTAAGTTTTGCTGAGATGGGGATGATGGAAAACAAGAAAATTTAGCAACCCTAAAGAGAAAATTTAAGGTATGGAGAAGAAGAATTTTTTTGTGGGTATTGGTTAGATTGCATAAAGAAGCAAACCCTTTATGGGAAATATTGATTTGGGTGAAATTTTTTCGTGGGATATTGGTAAAATTGGTGTGTGTGTGTGTGTGTGTGTGTAAAATATAGAAAGGAATCTGACAGAAAGTGAAGAAGTCGAGGCAAAAGAGTAAAAGAGAGTAGAAAAAACAAATAAGCAAATTTTTCCGTCCCAATCATGGGAAAGTGGGCCAACTACTATCCTACTTTTTTATTTTTTTTATTTTATAAATATAAATATAAATATATCAATTACTTATTCATTAATTCACATTTTTAATATAGAAACTTAATGATCTTTATTTCCATTATTTCTACAAATTTTTATTATCATAACCTCTAAATAATTAGTCTTTATTTTCATTACTCCCACAACTTTTTATTATTATAATCACTAAATAACCAATAGCAGTGTTCATGACATTATTTGATATTTCATGTTATAGTCCTATAATAAATAGAGGCATGTAAGAGTTTGTTTCAAAAAGAAATGATCACGTTAGTAAAAGTTGACACTCTTCTAAAGCATCAGATATTATAAATCCATACTTTTCATTTCGTGAGATCCTACCCAAGATTATCCTTTCATTTTAAATTTGAAGTACGTAATAATGTTGTTATATTTACTACAATACTATATTCATGTTTTAGTTTGGCTTGAAGAAGAATGAGGAGGAGACTTTTGAATGGTAATCGGCTTGTAGTAGGGGGTAATGTCAACAAGAGTTCGAAAAATTATGTGTTGATTCCTTTTTTTCTATTTTTTATGACTAGGATCGTAAGAATAATGGGTGTTGTATTATTTTTTTCTTTAATATTTTCGTACGTTCTCTCTATAATTTCTCTTTAGTTTGATATTTATATGAATTTCTGATTGTTGTAAGTTTGTAATTTTTTTTGGTTCAAAATAGTAATTTATGATTTTGTAGGAAGTCTATTACTAATAACCAAATATTTTCCTCTATGAAATCAATTGTACGTCTGATATGTAATAAAAACAACCAAGTGAATGTATTCCTCCCCCCCCCCCCTATTTTACACACACACACACACATATATATATATATAAAAGCAAGGAAAAAATAATGTGATGTGACACATTTCTATGACCAGCAGTTATATTTTTTGATAAAACATGGATAGGCCTGTTGTATCATCCAAAAGGATGTAGAAATAGGAAAGGCTCACGGGGTCGATCCCACATCTCATAGAGTAGGAATACCATGGATGAGTTGGGATAACTAACTCTACAGCTCACAGGAATGCGAAAAGGCATTCCACATTACTCCATTTTTTTCATAGTTTTATTTGAGAGAGAATATGGAGTCTTTTTTCTCCTTTTTTTTTTAAGATTTTCCTTCAGTTTCCTACATAATTTACTGATTAATTGGATTAAAAAAGATTCATGCGTTAAATATTCATTTACAAGAGTTACCTATGTACATGCAATAAATCTCAATTAAATCATTGATTCACCCCACATCGCATCAATATTTACTGATACAGTAAAACCTCGATAAATGAATATTCGATAAATTAATAACCTCGATTAAATAATAATTTTCTCCGGTCCCGACTTGGGCCAATGAGATAAAATAATAACCTCGATAAATGCATAAGATAATAATTTTTTTTTAAAATCCTTGAGGCCCACTGGAAATATAAAATAATAATTCATTAAATACGTATGAAAATAACATATATAATTCATAAAATAAAGCACTTCCTAAACAATTTTTATCAATTTCAGATAAAGCTTCTTCAATATTCTCTATGACAACTGGACCACTTTCACCAAACCTTGTATAAGACTTAATCACATGTCTCACTTTGAACCGTTCTAGCCAACCACTTGAGAAGTTAAATTATGGATTTGCATCACCATACATTTTCTGTAGAAACTCTCTTGCTTTAGTTTGAATCATTTCTCCAGTCATGTTCACTTGGTTTTGATATTGGAGAAACCACTCATACAATACATTTTCTAATTCAATATATTTTGCTGATTTGTGCCTTTTAACATTGCTATTTGTTATCTCTTTTGACAAATATTATGCTGACCTTTTAAGAGTATTTGATATTGTTGATTGACTAATAGAGATATCAAACTTTTGTTGAACCCACTGTTGCAAATCTTTTTTACTTGAAGAAGGATGCTTATTTTTGTACTCACATAATGCTTTTCTCATCTCATCAGTTAGCGTAGACTTTTTTACATCTTTCAAATGAGTAGTCATGGAAGAGAAGATGTAATGTATGAATTTTTATATTTTGGTATATGAAGTTAAAGTACATGTGTCTATTTATAAACCCTATATTGTGTACTTGAAACAATTCACAACACTTCATATTCTAATGTACATGCATTATATTTTGAATCACGCCAACCCAAGATTAATAAACTTCTTTTTTACAAGATTAATAAACTTAGATACAATGCACCATCATTAACTAATTATTTATTTATTTTCTTTTCTTAGTTAGCGAAAAAAATTAATTGTTTAATTTGAGAAATATAATGTACGAAATAAAAATTATTCTATAAATTAATAAATATTAGTTTTTTATAAATTAATAAAATATTCATTTATTGATAAATTAGTAACCTCGTATAAGATAATAATTTTCCAGGTCCCAAGAATATTCATTTATAGAGGTTTTACTGTACATTAAACCTAAAGCAGTTTCTCCTAATGTCCTTGATACCGATAATTACAATGATCAATTCATTCATTTGCTTATTTGTATTATATTTTCAGTCATATATATATATATATATATATATATTATTTATATAAAAAGAAAATAATTTTCTTCAAACTTCAACATTTTATGAAACTAAGTAGATAATTGATCCAGAAATACATATCACCTTTACAAATTGCTTGAAATGTGAAAGTTGACACCATATTAGTGGAAGAGCTTTATATTTCTAACTTTTAGATATTATAAATACCTCTTCTATTTATATTATATTCAGTAAATTATTAGTGTTTTTTATGACCATGCGAAGTGCGGATAAATTCACTAGTTTTATCTGATACGAGAGTTTTAAAATATAAAGAAAGACTTTGTTATATTTATCATATTAGTTATTACTAATAATTAGTAAGAGTAAAATAAAAATGGTCACTCAATAGGTGACATTTATTTTGAGATGGATTAGAAAATAAATGGTGTCACATAAAATGAGATGAAAGGAGTAAAATAAACAACAAAAGAGATAATGGTAAATAATATACCATTTTTTTAGAGTTTTCTAACTGAAATATCAAGTGTTTGCATTTCATACTTGAACTATCACCAACTATTTATCAAAATACATCTCAAAATTAATGAGTCAACTGTCATATTGACGAAATCTTATGGTCTTTTGATAATTGCATTCAAATATTTGGTCTAGTCAACTGACTCATTAATTTCAAAGTGTATTTTAATAAATAGATTGTGATAGTTCAGATAGGAAACACAAACACCCGATAATTCAGGTTGAAAACTTGCAAAAAAGTGATACTTTCTGGTGTACTTTTTATTATTATCTCTTAATAAATTAAATTAACTTAATAAAAAGCCAAGGGAAGAAGTGCAAAATATATTTCGACTTAGATTCAATCTTATCTATTTATATTTACCCATTTTTTGTATAATGTAGTTGTAGTTATAGTCAAGGTGAATTTTGCACCTTTCTTTGCTAAAAAATTATGTTTATCTTTATGTGTTTGGTATAACATTGATCACTATATTACAATCCATTTTTTTCTCTTTTTGTTATTATAATTGTAGTATTCGTATCAACTCATGTACCTCGTTCTTAATTATTTATTATAATTGTGATGTTGGAGTCAACTTACGCGCACATCAACTACTCCTACTAACATAGATATAGAATAACTATATCCATAAAAAGCCTAATGTTTTAATAATCTCTTTTTGAAGCATTGTATGAATACTCACTTCTACAATTGTCCATTGGTTCCCTGACTCGATCACTAGCATCATATGTAGATGATGAGATTGTTGGGATTAAATGATAGATTGAATGGGAAATGGAGGGAGTTCCCTCTTGCTCTATAAAATAATCATTTGTCCCACATCGGTAGTGGAAAGAAAAGTGGGAGTTGTCCCACATCGGTAGTGGAAAGAAAAGTGGGAGTTGTCCCACATCGGTAGTGGAAAGAAAAGTGGGAGTTGTCCCACATCGGTAGTGGAAAGAAAAGTTCTTCTACTTATAAGTAGAATTACTCCTTCTTGTCAGTAAAAGGGTTGAGGGGGCAAGGACCCCTCGCCGTCGTCGTCGCCGCTCGACTCGGCCGACCGGCCGGCCGGCCTTCGGGCCGGCTTAGGATTCGGATCGATTGATTGATAATCTTTTGGACCAAATTTTCTTTAATTTTTAATTATTTAATTAATTATTATTTAATTAAATTAATTAACTTATCCAATCCTACCCGTTAGTGACCCCGACGCGACCCTACTGATCCGCAATTCGCTGACGCTTTCTTTCCCACATTTAAATTTCCCACCGCTTTTAGTGATTGTTCGAAGGGTTGCAAACCTTCGTAAACAAAGATTTCCATGGCTATAAATTCATTTGATTCTTCGTAATTTTACTTACTAATTTTACGAATGAAAAATCTTCTTCTTCTTCTCGCACGAATAAATTACGTGTGATATACTCTTTGTTGAGTGGTTCGCCGCTACCAGAGTTTGGAGTACTACTATTCTGGTAAGATAATCGTTCTATCCTGGGAGGGGATATTCCATCAACCTCGAGTACTGTGAGGGGAATAATTTCCTTAAGGACACACTTTAAACTAAGTGGGTTCGATTATATTCTGGAAAAATTATTCTTATTTTTTCAACACTGATTTTGTTTATTTTCAGTGTTTATTATTTACTTGTTTTTTTTTTTGGAATACAGATTAATAACAATCTTAAGGAAATTATATTTTTAGATTAATCTGTATTTTGTTTTGGAGACTAAAACCTGTGTGGTTTTCTACTCCGTGTGAAATTTCATATTCTGACTTGAAGACATACAAACTTCGTTGGAATATTAAAGTTCATACTTGTACAACGATTTGAAGAACATAAAAACTTCATCGTTGTTGTATTCTGGTTTGGAGATTAAAACTTGTGCAGTTTTCTACTCCATATGAATATTAGTATTCTGACTCGAAGATATAAAAACTTCGTTGGAATACTAAAGTTTCATAATTATACTGCAATTTGAAGAAATAAAATCTTCATCGTTTAAGTCTGTGATTGAATTGCTATTCTTGTTTTATTAACTAAAACAGTTTGTCGATTTGTGATGATAAGCGAATAATGGCAATTGAGACTGGAACTACCTCCGCAATTATCGCACCGATTACTCCTACGACTGCATCACTTGTGCCACCTACGAGAAACCTGCGAAGTTCACCGGTGCCAACTTTAAAGGATGGCGACAAAGAATGTTCTTTTGGCTTACCACCCTTGGTATGCAAAAGTTCACCAACGAGGACCCTCCGTGCACTGCCGCCGACATGCCCGACAACCAAAAGTTCATGGTTACCGAGGCTTGGAAACAGTGACTTTTTGTGCAAAGGCTACATTTTGAGTGCCTTAGAAGATGACTTGTACAACGTCTACGGTCTGATAGAGACTTCCAAAGAACTATGGAGTGCACTTGAAAAGAAGTACAAAGCGAAGATGCTTGCTTGAAGAAGTTTGTGGTTGCCAAATTCCTAGACTACAAAATGGTGGATGGAAAAACCGTTGGAACCCAAGTTCAAGAGCTTCAACTTATCTTCCATGACCTTATTGCTGAAGGTATGGTAGTAAATGAAGCGTTCCAAGTGGCTGCAATGATTGAGAAGTTGCCGCCCTCATGGAAAGATTTCAAGAATTATCTTAAGCACAAAAGAAAGGAAATGAAGTTGGAAGATCTTGTGATTCGTCTCAAGATCGAAGAAGATAACAAAACCGCTGAGAAGAGGTACCGTAAGACTTCACCAATTGAAGGGGTAAACATCGTTGAAGATGCTGCTCTGGAAAAAAAACAAGAAAAGGAAGAGGCCTTCTGGAAATGAGAAGGATTCCAACAAGAAAAAGTTCAAGGGCAACTGCTTTAATTGTGGGAAAGCTGGCCACAAAGCCCCAGATTGTCGTCTCCCGAAAAAGAACAAGGGAAAAGGACAAGCCAATATGGTGGAAAAGAATGATGATATGGATGATCTGTGTGCAATGCTATCGAAGTGCAATTTGGTTGGAAACCCAAAGGAGTGGTGGCTTGATTCTGGTGCCACTCGACATGTTTGTGCTACAAAAGAAGCATTTGCAACCTATGCTCCCGCTGGACCCGAAGAGGTACTGTTTATGGGAAATACCGCAATGACCAAGGTTGAAGGATATGGGAAGATACTTCAAGATGACTTAGGCAAGGTCGACTCTCAACAATGTTATGCACGTTCCAACAATTCGGAAGAATTTAGTTTCAAAGGACTACTCGTCAAAAACGGGTTTAAATGTGTGTTGGTTAGTGAGAAAATTGTAATAAGTAAGAATGATTTGTTCATAGGAAAGGGCTACCTCACCGAGGGCCTTTTCAAACTCAATGTAATGGTTGTTGACAGTATTAATAAGAATTCAGCTTCGTCTTACTTATTGGAGTCAAATAATTTATGGCATGTTCGTTTAGGACATGTCAACTACAAAACCTTGCGGAAATTGATTAGTTTAGAAGTATTGCCTAAATTCGAGTGTAATAAATCTAAATGTGAAATCTGTGTCGAATCTAAGTTTGTTAAACATCCATATAAGTCTATTGATAGGAATTCAAATCCTTTAGACTTAATTCACACAGATATATGTGATATGAAGTCAATACCATCTCGCGGTGGGAAAAAGTATTTTATAACTTTTATTGACCATTGCACTCGATATTGTTATGTGTATTTGCTTAATAGTAAGGATGAAGCAATTGATGCATTTAAGCAATACAAAAATGAAGTGGAAAATCAATTGAATAAAAAGATAAAAATGATTAGAAGTGATAGGGGAGGAGAGTACGAATCTCCTTTGCAGAGATATGTTTAGAATATGGAATTATTCATCAAACTACTGCCCTTACACACCACAATCAAATGGAATTGCGGAAAGGAAAAACCGAACATTAAAGGAAATGATGAATGCCTTACTAATAAGTTAGGTGCCATCGCAAAGCTTGTGGGGAAGCTATCCTTACTGACTAACCGAATACTCAACAGGGTGCCCCACAACAAAACACAATCTATTCCATATGAACTATGGAAAGGAAGAAAACCCAACTTGAAATATTTCAAAGTGTGGGGTGTTTAGCAAAGGTCCAAGTTCCTTTGCCCAAAAGGGTAAAAATCGGACCAAAAGCGTGGATTGTGTTTTTATTGGTTATGCTACAACAAAGCAAAGCTTGTCGGTTTTTGGTTCACAAATCGGACAATCTCGAAATTCATGTAAATACGATAATTGAATCAGATAATGCTGAATTCTTTGAAAATATTTATCCGTATAAAGCGAACGTGAGTCGTCAAGTGAAAGATCTAAACGACCGCGGAAGAACCAAAGGAAAATACACCAAGTAAAGCGGATGCAAGGCGTAGCAAACGCCAAAGGACATCTACTTCATTTGGACCAGATTTTGTGACATTCTTGCTTGAAAATGAGCATCAAACATTTAAAGCAAATGATGTCTTCTTCTCGATTCAAAGATTTTGGAAAGAGGCAATCAATAGTGAGATTGAATCAATTTTGAACAACCATACATGGGAATTGGTTGATCTTCCTCCTGGAAATAAACCTTTAGGATCAAAATGGATTTTTAAAAGGAAAATGAAAGTTGATGGCACTATTGACAAATATAAGGCAAGACTTGTGGTCAAAGGTTATAGACAAAAAGAAGGCCTTGATTACTTTGACACATACTACTTGGTAACAAGAATAACATCTATTCGGGTGTTAGTAGCATGGCAAGTCAGATATGGTCTTGAAATCCATCAAATGGATGTCAAGACAGCTTTCTTAAATGGAGAATTGGAGGAAGAAATTTACATGGAACAACCTGAGGGCTTTGTGGTTCCTGGTAAAGAAAGGAAAGTGTGCAAACTTGTTAAGTCACTTTATGGACTTAAACAAGCACCCAAACAATGGCATGCGAAATTTGACCAAATAATGTTGGCAAATGGATTTAAGATTAATGAGTGTGACAAATGTGTTTACATTAAAAATACTCAAAATCATGAAGTCATTGTTTGTTTATATGTTGATGACATGTTGATAATGAGTAAAGATATTACCAATATAAATGCTACAAAGCGTATGTTGGCTAGCAAATTTGATATGAAAGACTTAGGAGTTGCTGATTTGATCTTAGGCATCAGAATTCATAAAACTCCACAAGGTCTAGCATTATCGCAGTCTCATTATATTGAAAGAGTACTTGACAAGTTTAAGTATTTAAATTTCAATGTTGTAAAAACTCCAATTGATGTAAGTTTTGCACTTCAAAAGAATAAATGTGAAAGTGACTTACAATTGGACTATGCACGAGTTTTGAGAAGTTTGATGTATATTATGAATTGTACACGACCAGATATAGCATGTGCTATAAGCAAGCTGAGTCGATTCACGAGTAATCCCAATCAAACTCATTGGATGGCAATGAAACGAGTCTTGGGGTATTTAAAACACACCCAAGACTATGCTTTGCATTATAACAAATATCCCGCCGTGATCGAAGGATATAGTGATGCAAATTGGATCACCGGGTCATTTGAAGTTAAATCCACGAGTGGTTATGTTTTCACAATTGGGGGTGGATCAGTGTCTTGGAAATCATCAAAACAGACATGCATCGCCCCGCTCTACAATGGAATCTGAATTTATAGCTTTAGACAAGTAGGTGAAGAAGGTGAATGGCTCAGGCATTTCTTAGAAGATATTCCATTCTCGCCCAAACCTTTGGCTCCTATATGTATACACTTTGTGACGATCAAGCAAAGAATAGGTAGAGGCGGGAGCGTAATGTATAACGGAAAATCTCGTCACATACGACGAAGACACAATACCGTTAGACAACTCCTCTCTAGTGGCGTTATCACGATTGACTATGTAAAGTCAAGAGATAACGTGGCGGATCCGCTTACAAAAGGCTTATCTAGAGAGGGAGTTAGTAGATCATCAATGGGAATGGGGTTAAGGCCGAGGACAAGTCATCATGGCGGTAACTCTACCTAGCAGACTGGAGATCCCAAGAGCTAGGTTCAAGGAGATCAAACAAAGTTGTGACTGACGGTTCAACATTGTCAAATAACTCAACCCATTTTCGGATGAAGACAATGTTCAGAAATAAGGATAAAACCTTATGGCTTGTTAATGAGTTAATAAAGCATTAAGGTTCTTTAATGATTATCTAAATCTGGCAGTGTATGACCAGATAATGTGGATATAGGACCACATGTTTAGAAATCACCTATGTGAGTGTTAAGTGTAAGCCGCTTTAAAGGGGAATGACAGTAAAGGCCCATTCTCTACACACTCATGAAACCAGGAGGTGTTCATGGCTGAAACGAACACAACCGTGAGAACCATAAACGGTTGAGGGTTGATTGTGAGACTTATGTTGTCTAGGTATACAACAAAGTTCGACAGTTCAAAGATATCAAATCTACCGATTGATCGAGTATATCCGATATAAGTTCACTACGGAAAGTTCAAAGGGAAACCTACTTATCCAGATGCAGTCAATTCTCGCTTGTATATCACACTTGTCAGCGCATTCCTTTATCTTATAGCCATTCCCCATTCATGTGGGGGATTGTTGGGATTAAATGATAGATTGAATGGGAAATGGAGGGAGTTCCCTCTTACTCTATAAAATAATCATTTGTCCCACATCGGTAGTGGAAAGAAAAGTGGGAGTTGTCCCACATCGGTAGTGGAAAGAAAAGTGGGAGTTGTCCCACATCGGTAGTGGAAAGAAAAGTTCTTCTACTTATAAGTAGAATTACTCCTTCTTGTCAGTAAAAGGGTTGAGGGGGCAAGGACCCCTCGCCGCCGTCGTCGCCGCCGACTTCGGCCGACCCGGCCGATTTGGATTTGGATTTGGTCAAATGATCCGATTGATTGATAATCTTTTGGACCAAATTTTCTTTAATTTTTAATTATTTAATTAATTATTATTTAATTAAATTAATTAACTTATCCAATCCTACCCGTTAGTGACCACGACCACGACCCACGGATCCGCTCGACCCGCGACCCGGTTTCTTTCCCACATTTAAATTTCCCACCAGTTTTAGTGATTGTTCAGAAGGGTTGCAAACCTTCAGAAACAGTACTTCCATGGCTATAAATTCATTTGATTCTTCAGAATTTTACTTACTAATTTTCTGAACTGAAAAATCTTCTTCTTCTTCTGCACGAATAAATTCTGTGTGATATACTACTGTTGAGTGGTTCGCCGCTACCAGAGTTTGGAGTACTACTATTCTGGTAAGATAATCGTTCTATCCTGGGAGGGGATATTCCATCAACCTCGAGTACTGTGAGAGGAATAATTTCCTTAAGGACACACTTTGAACTAAGTGGGCTCGATTATATTCTGGAAAAATTATTCTTATTTTTTCAACACTGATTTTGTTTATTTTCAGTGTTTATTATTTACTATTTTTTTTTTTTTGGAATACAGATTAATAACAGAGATTTTAGCTCAAAGATAAGGAATATATCACTTAACTACTTAAAGAAAACTCAAAAAGGCAAGATCACAATTAGAGTTGTTTAAAAATGAATCGTAATTGATAACCTAACCGCAAAATAGATTAATTTATTGGCTTATTGATAATGAGTTATCGAATTAACGTTTGGTAAATGGTTTGAAATTTATAATTAACGATTCAACAATGCAGATTACGGATTACTCAATTTTCTTATAGCGTTAATCCGTTAAGAATTGTTAAATTTACATTTATAACCTTTGTATATATAAGTAGTTATGAAATATAGAAAGTTAGAAACCCTTTAAATATTCTCTGGAGGATTTATAACTGATTGTCAACACTCCCATGCAATTTATGAACAAAAGAGTAGGTGTAAAATTAAAGATAAAAACTAGATCAAGAAGTCAATTTGTAACTCCTTTGATTCTACTATTTCTACAGTTAACTATGTTTATAACAGTTATAGTGGTATTATATTGATACCTTATCAAGTTGTTGAGTCTTGAATCTTGATAACCTGAAATTAAGAAACACTAAATCTGGATTGTTACAACTGTGTGCTGAGTCGAGAGATGGCTCTCTGTCCTTAAGACAAGATTGCCCCGTATATATGCTTTTACGTTAACGGACAATAGTCTCCCAAGATAAAACATCAACTAATCAACACTACAAAACAAATAGGTTGATTCTTACGAAGAAAACAAACACGAAACGACTTGCTGAATAATAGAAAAGGAAGGAAGAGTTTTCTGTTTTCGTCCCAACGTTACTGCTCACGTTTTGGACTGACTTTCTGTTTGTCTCTGTGTATATAAATGTTGTCTCGTTTTTGCTGTGTATATTTTGTGTTTGTGTGTAACACAATTGAGTCAAAAAGCTCCGATATATAGCATAAGGGAGGGACTCCTCAACTGCCAAAACATGGCTGTTAATGGCCATTAGTGAGGGCTGTTAATGACAGGTTTATGGCCATTAGGGAAGGCTGTTAATTGCAGGTTTATGGCCAATAAAGGAGGGATGTTTATGGAGGAGTTAACAGCCAAGTAATGGTTGGTTGATGCTCCAAAAATCAGCCCAAACGGTAGGCATAAACTTTCTGCCTTCCGTTGTTGCCAAATTCATCTTTTCAGAAACTCCAGGGACCAAACTGTAAATATTAAACAATTTGGGGTCCAAAGAGATAATATCAGAAGAAACCCAAAGCCTAAGACCCGTGACCCGAGCCCGGACCGGACGGGCGGGCGGCGGCGCGTGTGGGCTTAGCCTTGAACCCAAGCACATCTATGTCCTCCCTCCTTTAAACACATGAGTTACTGGTCCCAAACCCTTAGCCAATTATGAGACTTATAAAGAGAGCAATTCTTCCTTTTTCCACTGATGTGGTAGATTTGTCCCACACCATATTTTCATGCCTCAAACACCTTACTTCGTGGACCAATATCTCTTTCATTTCTCAACGAAATTTGACGATTCTTGGCCCTACGGTCATCTACTCACTTAGTAGATTATGCATGTGTGAAGTGACAATGCCTCTAACATGAGGAACCCTAGTGTTTAATTCATTAAATATGGGTGGACGCACCTTCCCACCAAAGGCAAATTTCCAACAATCTCCTATTGAAAGATATTTTGGCGCACACACAAGGTGCCTACTTTCAGCAATCTTTCAGCGAAAAGATATTGCATTAGGAGAGGTAGCTTCTGCTTTGAACCTTCCCTAGTTGAATACCATCGGACTTACTTACTGCGCGGTGAACATGATGTCTTGAACCGTCAGTGTTTAGTGTAAGCCAAGACAGTGATACCAACACAATAACTCTCCTTATTCGTTTTCTTCTTATTGTTTTGTCAATTGTGGCCATGGACACACTTGGATTCTTAAGTGCGTTCATTTGAGGCGGTCTGTCCTCGCACTTAAATAGGTGATCTCCTATAAGATATCCTGTTATACCCCACTTCACAAGTGTTAGGAATCATTAAAAGTTTTCCTAACCTTAACCGCAACCGTTTGAGGATCGTTAAAGGTTTGGAAGCTTAACCTTTACCCACCATGCAGGTAGCACTTTAATGTCTATCGCGGGAACAACCTTGGATTCATGTTTCCCTACAGAAATCATCATCCGAAGTGCTCTTGATTCCACCGAAGCGCTCAACTGAACTTTTGCATCTTAGTTTTCCCATTGAACCAAATTCTTGAGATCTCCAGTAAGTATGGTTGGGTTACCACCGCAAAGGTTCGTATTGTTTGGGTTTTAAACCCATTCCCCTAGACAGGCAGAACACTTGATCTCCAAGTAGTCCCTTAGTTAAAAGATCTGCTATATCCTTTGATTAGTAATCAAGAAAGTGACACTCGTGATAATCAACTGCCATACGGTCTTATGTCTCTGACAGATCCTGACAGATATGTCCAGATGTCGTCATTCGTGTCCTTCCTGAAGCCGACCGGCTAGACACAATGTATAACTGCTGAAGGCACGGGTTTCTCCCAATAAGGGACGTCCTCTAAGGAGTCATGAAGTTACTCAACTTCTTTTATGCTTTGTATAAAGCGATAAACTCCGATTCCATTATGAATCGGCCGATGCAAGCTTGCTTAGAGGATTTTCCAAGACCCACCATACACATTTACTTGTGGCTTTGGTGTTCTTCACATCTGATGTCCAGTTTGCATCACTGTGTTCTCCCAGAACCGCTGGACATCCAGAATACCATAATCCTTAGATAAGCGAATATTTCAGATATCGTCATATCCGACTCAACACCTTCTATTGATCATTTATTAAAAAATCATCAGTGAACCTTAGTTCAACTGATCTGATCTGCTTTGTAGGCCGATACCAGGTCGGTTGTAGTGTGCAACATACATTGAACTACATGTGTCCTGCGCATATCGCTCTTTGTATATGAGTGCACCATGATTCCAATCCGTTCTATGATTCATATCCATTCGTGGCTTCAACGAGACTATCAATTATCTCACAACTGAGTTTGGAGTTAGACCAGTCCGTTAGATGTCTTAGAAATCCAATTTCTAAGATGTCATCTGTGATACCCGTATCTTTTGTTTCAATATAACTTCCACTTTCAGACTGTTGATTTTCCAACTGTTGGCTTTCTAACTTCAGAGTCAATGTTTCTGTGGTCAGATTCATTGTTTCTGTTTTATCTGAAACTTTCAGGACCAAAATATAAATATTTCAGGGACCAAAATGAAAGTTCAGGAAGAAGCCCAACAGTTCAGCAAACCAACTCTGATCCTCCCCTTCCATCTCTTCGGTTAGGAAGGCTGTTTCAACATCCATGCCACGCAAGACTGCAATAGCCCAGGATGTTAAGCTACTCACAGGGGAGCACATGTACAAGTAGCCGAGGCTTTATACTCGTCAGTAGATCCATCTACTTTGTACTCACTTTTGAGTATCCACTTTTACAACCCAAAAGTTCTTTTCCGGAAGAAGATCAACCATTACACAAGTATGGTTCTATATGATGGAATCTATTTCTCTCTTTGTAGCTTCTTTCCAAAGCAGCGCTTCTGGAGATGACAATTATCTGTTAATTGTCCATGGTTCATTCTCAACCATACAAGCTAGAAGGCCTAGAACAAGTCGTTGTCCCCTCTATGCTCCGTCTCGGTTCAACATCTAGAATCCCTGAGTTCTGTAGATCTGGATTATTAAGTTCCGGATAGACAGCAACTTTCGAGTCCTTTAGATACGGAACGTCTAGTTCCGGACTGTCAGGCCCTCGCGGGTTCTTGCCAAATTCATCTTTCCAGAAACTCCATGGACCAAACTGTAAATATTAAACAATTTGGGGTTCAAAGAGATAATATCAGAAGAAGCCCGTGACCCGTGCCCGGACGGGCGGGTGGCGGCGCGCGTGTAGGCTTAGCCTTGAACCCAAGCACATCTACGTCCTCCCTCCTTTAAACACATGGGTTACCCCTTGGGGTCCCAAATCCTTAGCCAATTATGAGACTTATAAAGAGAGCAATTCTTCCTTTTTCCACCGATGTGGTAGATTTGTCCCACACCATATTTTCATGCCTCAAACACCTTACTTCGTGGACCAATATCTCTTTCATTTCTCAACGAAATTTGACGATTCTTGGCCCTACGGTCATCTACTCACTTAGTAGATTATGCACGTGTGAAGAGACAAAGCCTCCAACATGCGGAACCCTAGTGTTTAATTCATTAATATGGGTGGACGCACCTCCCCACCAAAGGCAAATTTCCAACACAATGTAACTAAACGTCCTCATATGTATTACACTGTAATTTGTTATGTGATAGTACCACAAATACCTGAGCTAAATGTATCAGAAATTCAGAATAAGAAAAAGGTTAAAGGAGAGTAGCTATTTTACCTTTTTCAATTTGCTTGTTATTCTTATCAAGAGGAAAAATAAGTATACTTTTCTTATGGTACTCAATTTTCTATTGCATGTTTTCTTGAATATATGTTCTCTAATAAATATCGTTCCAGTAAAGTTCTTCCCTGAAATTGTTTGTTGAGTTGTCACTTCATAAGCAATCTTAGCTAGATGAGATATTTCAGTAATACTTTTCGTTTACTAATATGAGCTCGTGTCGGAATGTTCCACCCTATGATAAAACACTTCCTACCAAATGCGATTTCATTTTCAAAGATCTTACTGTCTCCACTACAATTTTTAACGGTATATTTCATTACTAGTGAGGTAAAACTTTTTATAATCCCATATTTAATAATGGATTGTGTCTGGCCATACTTGCAGGTTTTCTCTAGGATGCAAGGTTAGAGCAAAGCACTAAAGATTGATGGGAGACATAAAATAGTATACCGTCATAATTATTACATTATTATCATATAATTTTGATTTACATATAAGAATGATAATTTAAGAGTATTAACAACATGATTCAATTTTTGGACTTTTTTATTAAATAAGCAACAACTACTCCACCATTTGTTATCTTCATATGCCTTCCCAAACTTATTAATTGCTCCCCTTCATTTCGTGTACGGTGAGATTTTATTGTTAACAAATATCATATGAAATATATTCCTATCGTTATGTGCACTAAGGTAGTAACTTGCGTAAAAGATGGTAAATGAATTCTAGAAAGTAAAAATATAATAGTGTCATTCCTTGAAATGGTTTTATTTTGATAATTGTATTGCAAGTATGCGGGCCAAAAACAATATTAAATTTAAAAAACAAAAGACAACTATGATGTATCTGATTAAGAATAAATGTGACGAGCAATACAAACTACTAGTTCTTAAGGGACATGATCAACAAAATTGCTTTTGATTGAGTCGTTTGTTTTGAAAGGAGGGGCCGGTGAACAAATGGCGCCATAAGGAAAAAAGTTGGAGATTATCATTTGTTCTTTATTTTTAGGACCAAATTTGTAGGTATTTGGAGTTTGCAAAGTTGAGTTTCTCTTCATTAATAGGGCCATGAAACCAAAAACTTGATAAGTTGAGGAAGATGGTCAAGATTTTATCCGCCATTGGCTTTAGCTAATAAATTTAGCAACGTGTGTTCTCTTCTTGATACCGGCAATTGCAAAGCCCCAATGCATGCATTTTTAAAACCTACATTGTTCTCTGTTTGTAGATCTAACAAATATTTCTGAAATGCCAGATAAAATCATTTCCAAAGTAATAAAAGTAGCCAACATTTTGGCGTAAAAAGACACTAACCCAGTAAACATATTCACTTGCTCAATTATAAATCTAGACCACTTCATATAATTTAGGCAAAATTTAAACCTTTTTCTGTTCATTTAATATTATCTGCTTGAATTATAAAATAGATATACAATTATGAAAAAAGTTAGTATTGCCTTTCACGTGTTTGTGCTTATAGTTTATATGTTTAGTATTAATAAGAGATGTATCTTCAATACCTTTACAACAAACATCCATTAGTAATATTTATTGTTGGTAAGAGTTATTCTAAGTTAACAAAATGTTAGCCATTTGTTTTAATACAATATCTTGGTTTTTGTTGTAAAGAATCTTATTGATAAATATAAAGATTTGAGTAGTTTAGTTTAAAGTTCTAACATGTTAGATGAAGTTTTACTATTGAAAATTTAAAAACTAAACACAAGTGGTGCTAATTTGGTGTTTTGTAAAAATTTACTCGCACACATGTTAAGACAGGCAATTTCTATTAATTTTTTCCAATCAAAACTAAGACAAGGATCAAAGATGAATACCGATATCAAAAAAGGTTTACTATTGCTCTCCGTTATATTATCGGTCCATATATGTCCTTAATGTTATATTATCAGTCTATCTATACCCTTAAAGTTATAAAAGTGACTCAAATTTGTCCTTCGCTCGTTAACCCTATCCATTTTAACCAAAATGATGTGCCAACTCACCACACCAACTGTAACAACTCGTACCTTCGGGCTAAGGTTCGACCCGTAAGATGAGGATATAATGGAATGTGGATGGGGAGTGTAGGAATTGTTTTGAAACCTATTAAAGGTATAAAAAGAGTCCTTGGGCAAATTAAAGTTGGAAGCTACACTACAGACCATGTTTCAAGTGAGTTTGCACAAGATATCACTTCAAGTTAGTATAAACCCCTTATTAGTTGGATATTTAGGAGAGCCTCCTTGATGAAAGTTGTATCCCTTTGAAATATCTTTCCATCCTATAAGGATCATGTCAAACAGAGCTCTGTACGAAAAGTTATGCACGTTTTACTAAAGAGGTGTCTGTGGTGCTCCTCCATGGGCTCGCGACGCGAGTAGACTGGAGTCCCATGGCCATGGCACGTGCGTCCAAGCAGTGAAGCAAGGCCGATAGCGAGCATGAGCGCACGCAAGCTGGGTACACCAGTCCTCCATGACGTGCGACCCTTGCAACCCTTTTAAGTGTGTTTTTCCTGATTTTTCATTCTATTCTTCCCTTTCTTCAAACCTTACCATGAATTTCCTCTCCTCTCCTTATCCTCCCACGTCAAGGTAAGGTTCTTTCATATATTTATAAGTAATTCTAACTATTATATATGAATTCTAAGCGAAATTCTATGCTACAAATCTAGGGTATTCAAGAATCTTAAGGGTTCAAGTGAAGGAATTGGAGGTCTTCATCAAAAGTTTGGATTTTTCTTTGGGTTTTGAAGCTAATAAGGTATGTAAAACTAACTTTCTACATGCGTGAATATCATTGTTCTTCCCCACGCCATATTCCTTCATGATTTATATGAATTTGCATCAAAAGTAGAGTTATGCCCTAGTTTCATGAAAAGTGTCAATGCTTCTATATTTTAGACGATATAGCTTCGTATTTCGTTCATGTATGTCATTCCAAACATCATGAACTCAACATGTAATCTATGTATGCTCATGTTTTATTCCCACGAGTCTCAAGCATGAATTACTAAATGTCTATGAATAATTATCATTCTAATTTTCATTTTCATGATTACTCCCTGATTCCATGTCTCATGATAACGATACTAGGTATACATGTTAGAACTATAAATATGATGATTCTATGGCTTATTAAGTCACTACATGTTTCACAAAATTATACTATAGAATTGAAGGGACGTAATGGTGTCGATTGACAAGCATGTATAAATTCAAGAACGCCAACTATATAACATAAAAAGTGATGTCTAAATATGCTTTTGTGATAAACACCTTTCTAGGGCCATGAGTATCGGTTGAATCTCACCTTTGTGTGTATATGAAAGTAACTAAAAGATAGTAAAGATAGAGCCTGGTAGTGAATGATATTGCCTGCTATGTTATGAATCATGGGGCACGATGATATATAACTTGGTAGTGGATGATGTTATCCACCATAATATGAACCGTGGTGCATTATGATACAGAACCTGGTAGTGGATGTTGCTACCTGTCAGTAATGAAATATGATCCGTATGATACATAGCCTGGTAATGGATGCCATGGTGCATTATTTGAGATGTCTATTCTCTATATTGAAATGAATTATGAATTTCAATATGGTTAATTACAGAATATAAGTGACTTCCCATGTTAAAAAAATTACTATGTTTAATGACATTCATGTTCAATTAGTCTCATGTTTCTGTTTCTGTTCAGTTTCAATATTTAGTTATGATTTACGTTTATGATTTGAGTTGCCCATTCTCCCGAGCATTTCACAACTATTTATTTATTATGTTGATTTTCATACAAGTACAATTTCAGTGTACTTACGTCCCTATTGCCCGGGACTTACATTTCATGATAGTAATTTTTTATTTTCTTTGGGTTTTACTTGTAGTCAGACTGATTCTTCGATGTTTATTTAGCTTTCTTCCACTGATATTCTTATTTTACTTCTTTATGTGGATGATATTATTTTCACTGGGAGCTCTTCTTCTTTACTCCACCACGTTATTTCTCTTCTTTCCCATCAGTTTCTAATGAATGATCTTGGTGACCATTATTTTCTAAGGGTACAGGTTATGCGGTCTTCAGAGTCTATGTTTCTTTCTCAAACTAGATATGTTCAAGACTTGTTCACAAAATTTAATATCATTAAATTTAAACCTGTCCGTACACCCTTATCATCCAGGACATCATTATCATTAATGGATAGGGAACTATTATCTGACCCTTTTGAATATCGTAGTATGGTCAGAGTATTACAATATTTGACTATTTCATGCATTACAGTACTTGACTATTTCATGCATTACAGTACTTGACTATTTCTTGTTTCCCAATTCATGCATGCCCCTCGTACTGCTTACCTTCTTGTTGTGCGACGTATTTTTAGATATCTACAAGGTACCATAGATCATGGTCTTGTGTTGAAGCGAGGGAAGGATCTTTCTGTTGTGGTGGCTTATTCAGATGCTGATTTAGCTGAGTGTCTTGACACTTCTCAGTCCACTACTGATTTTGCAGTCTTCCTGGGTCCAAATCTGGTTTCTTAACATTCTAAGAAGCAACCAACAGTCTCAAAATTCGCTACTGACATGCTGTTGCTT